>OX104067.1:30449838-30513527 GCA_944474145.2 Dicrocoelium dendriticum
CATAGCTTCTTTCGAAGGCTACGCAGATTGCTTAAGATCACCTGAAGAGATTTAGCACTGTGAGTCCGGGATCGTGCGCCACCAGAACCGGGCTCTGGTAGGGAGGAAGTGGACCGTCGGCTCACCTCTCGAAAACCCACCAAGCGGAGAACCTTTTTTCCTGCTTCACGGCGGGTTTTAACCTCTATCACAGATTACCACAATTTCAGCCTACCCGCCAAAGGGAGGCCTGGGTGCACCATGACACCAAGAGTAGGAAGGGAGGCCAAGCGATGATTTGGTTGAGAGGAATGTAAACACACACTTCGAATTTGGCGTCGGTTGATGGATCCCGACTGCCTGACTGGGATCCAAAAGACGATACACATGTTTGGTTAGATACACTTGCTATTATGGCGAAGAGCCGGCTTCGACGGCGCTTGCCTCCCCAGTCTCTTTGTCCATCTCCCTCTCATTTATATTCCCTCTCTAAATAGGATATCAGCCATATTACATAATAGGATATTTAGCAATATGGCAGCTGCATCGGCAACGATGGGTGCATAACGACTGAAGTCACTTCACGTGTTGCAATGGCTAGAAGTGCCTTAATGTATCTACTACGTCTGTGACGTCAGAAGGAAGTTTCCCTCCGTCTAAAAGGCCATGTATTCGAAGCCATAATGAGGACCGCCCTACTATATGGTAGTTACACTTGGCTCCCTCGATCTGAGGATCTGATACGCCTTCAGATCTTTTATCATCGCTGTATACGGAGCATTCCTGGTGTCGGGTGGCACCGGCGTGTCCGCAACGATGATGCGCGTAGGTGAGTACTAGGCAGTGATTACCAGGCTAATTCTTTGGAACAATAAATGTCACTGAATAAGTTGCGTTGGCTTGGGGACGTACCACGTATAGCCGGTCAACGCTTACCAAGAAGGTCCTTGTTTTGTCTGCCCGATGTGGGGTGGGGAAAGTCTCGAGGTGGACAAAAGTTGACTTGGCGGCGGGAAATGAAGTCACTGACGACCAAACTTGGTGCAGTCGGTCCGCATATTTGTTTATCTGTCGTGCAAAAATAAGGCGGTATCAGCGAGACAGCTTCCTAACCGCTTTCACTGCCTCATGTTATAATCAACCAATACTCCGCAGATAACTCAACACCAAGCACTTTGAACAGGCAGTCCGACTAAGAGATGGCAGCATACGCGCCACTGATGTCCACTGCAGGTCATGTTCTGTAAATTCTCAAGCCAAGCACCAGGCGAGTCACGTGGATTCTAGCCTAGAAGGCAGGGCAAACCGACAACACCAAGTTTGGTCGTCAGTGAATTCATTTCCCGATGCCGAGTCAACTTTTGTCCACCTCGAGACTTGCGCCACTCTACATCTGGCAAACAAAACAAGGACCTTCTTGATAAGCATTGGCTGGGTATACGTGATACGTCCCCAAGCCAACGCAGCTTATTCAGTGCTATTCATTGTTTCAAAGAATTAGCCTGGTAATCACTGCCTAGTACTCGCCGACGCGCATCATCGTTGCGCGCTGGTGCCACTGGACAACAGGGACGCATGCCGAGGGCGCGGGTTCCTGCCTGCGTAGGGGACCGGGCGATATTCGCAGTATTCTTAGCCCACGTGTGACTGATGGAGGTTTCGCGACAAGGAAGCATCGTTACTGCGTACCAGTGTAGACTGCTACGCTGATGCCTTCTTTCTTCTTTGAATAAAAATGGGGAATTAGGACATCCCTAACGAACGCCACTTTTTGTCGGAAAGATATCTGATTAGTCACCGTAGACCCTGACGCGACTTGGGTCGTTCGAGTACAGGACACGTTAAGTGTTCACATCTTTCATGGGTACATCTTTCCGCGACTCCCCTTCTTGTATATTGTTACTATAATAGATTCAATCCGGTTAGCTGGCATGGTATCTTCTAGACCTGTTCTAACGGGGAGGTCAGTGCTTGGCAGTGGACCTGACTACTATCCTTAAATAGTGCAGACGCGAAGCAATTTGGGCCAGCAACACGAAAACGGTTGGGGGCTGTGGTCCCGTTTCGGACCTCAGCCTCTGATCATCATCATTATCATCAATCATCGTCATCCTCATCCTCATCTTCATCGTAATTATCATCATCATCCATCATCATTATCCTCATCAACCATCCTCATTATCCTCATCATTCTCATCAATCATTGTCATCATCAGGAGCGGCATCATAACAACAACACGTTAACTGAGAATGCGGAACATCGAAGTTCCTGTCGAAATGCGAAAAACAAGATACTAAAAAATACAGCCTGCAAATGCTTTGGTACACAGTTACTATATTGCTAAATATCCTATTATGTAATATGACTGATATCCTATATAGAGAGGGAATATAAATGGGAGGGAAATGGACAAAGAGACTGGGGAGGCAAGCGTCGTTGAAGCCGGCTCTTCGCCTTATTAGCAAGTGTATCCAACCAAAACATGTTCATCGTCTTATGGATTCCAGTCAGGCAGTCGGGATCCATCAACCGACGCCAAATTAGAAGTGCTCTTGGCTCACTTCACTTTATACGTTAATGACCTACCCGATGAATTGGGTGTACCATCCCTAATGTTTACTGAGGACTTGAAACTCTGGTTCACGATAGGCGATCCGATTTGCTCACTGAGCCTACAGAGCGCTCTGGATAGACTTTGGGACGGGTCCCTTTTGTGGCAGCTGCCAGTTAATTTAGCGAAATGATCAGTTTTACGCATTGGTCTGAATGACCTGTAGTCGCCTTAGTTGCTTGGCGGCAGCAAGGTACCGCGAGTTCAACTCCAATCTGACTTCGGAGTTTTGCTGTCATCAGACTTTAGGTCCAATGAACACTGAACGAGAGCCGCTCGAAAACGTTTCAGCATGTTGTGGATGATCCGCAGGTCATTCGGGATCATGACCACCGAAGTGTTCGTTAGACTATTTTCGACTTTTGTAAGGCTGCACTTGGAATACTGCGTTCAGGCCTGTCCTTCATGCCTGGTTCATGATAAGATGGTAGTTGAAGGAGTCTTGAGATCCGGGACGAAAATGGTGCATGGATTAAAGAAGCTGACGTACCCGGAGAGGCTACGTAAGTTGGATATGTTTTCCATGTATCACAGGCGGCTTTGGGGCGACTTCGTCCTCGCATATCGTATACTGATGGGGCAGACTGGTCCTGATTTGACTGGACTGTTTTGCCCAACTCGAGCGCCAACCCTTCGTGGCCACCCATTAAAGTTGCACAAACTTCGGTCTGACCGGGTTTGGGCAGCTTTTCGGTTATCGCGGTCATTGCTTATTGGAACGCACTGCCTGCAGACGTCGTGATGGCACCGACGGTGAAAGAGTTCGAGCATCGACTTGACGATCTCGGTCTGCAGTTTGAAGTCTTCCACTTCATATCTTGAACTTTAGTTCGTCTACTACGGCCTATGCTGTTTGAACTCATTTTAACTTACATCTCAATAGTGCCTACGAAATTCGAGAAGCTTGTCTTCTCCTCTGTTTCCTTTCCTTTACTGACCCTACTGTTTTCTTGTATTCTTCACGTGACCGGCACAGCGAAGGCTGCTAGTGAAGGACACGTGGGCATTGTTTGTTTAATCATGTAAATCTTGTGTGTTGATTTGGTTCTCCTTTGGCACATCAATGCACCGGTTTCCTGTTGGATCAACGACGTTTTCGAAGGTGGAACATTCACGGGATTTTCCTGCTGTTCTGGTCCCAATCTAAGTTGAACTTGAACACCGCGGGCGCGTGAGCAACGCACAACGCCTGAGTCGGTGTTCTGGCATACACAACACGTGGCCCAGGCATCGTAGCCTGGTGCGTGATATACCGGTGCTGAGCGGTTTACTCGCTCCTCCCGCACCAAGGACACAATGACGAACACTTTCGTTTCTCACGTGTGCTAAGCTACGAAGGCAACGATGGTCGAACTCATCTAGCCTCTTTGTGTCTGTCGACCTGATGAGCCAGGTTTCACAACCCTATAGGCGGGTGCGTGTTATGTATTGGAATCACTTTCGACAACTACTCAAATCACACACTTTGTAACGGCTCCAGAAGTTCAAGGCAAAAAGCCAGACTTTCAAGCAGGAAGTGCAATTCCGGGACAAACCGATGATTAACAGCCGCCCAACTGACAGAAGTATTGACTGAAAGGTCGAAAGTGAAACGGCCGAAAAAAGGAGAGAACGACTGCTGATATGTCTCAAACGAAACAATCAGCGGAAACGGTGTTACAAGATAACCTTTCCAGAATAAAGAGCAACGGCATCAGCGAAAACGAAATGTGTATTGTTTGCACTTTTGAAAAATGAATCACTCAAGGAGGGTTAACCTCCCTTATTTATGACTGGCTATTTGTAACTCCGCTTTCTTGACTTCATCTGTAGCGGTTTTACTGGATGTCGGATTCCATCTGTCCATCGACGAGAGTGAATGTTGATATCTACCTTTTATTCCGATGGCGTGGGTTTTATAGTAATTGTGGATGGAGTAGCAAGTGTCCAGTAGTATGTCAGCGATTGGTAACCCTCACCGAGTTCGCGTGCCTTAGGCGTAACTGGTTGAGGCGCCGACTTCTCGTTTCATTATTTCTCAATACATCGTAAAGTACATCATCACGTCATACTACACGTTAGCCAGAGGTGGGAAACACCTCAACCACTGTGCGCAATACAGAGAAAAAAAGGAGAGAAAGAAGCAACTGGTGCAAACTGGCTGAGCTACCGGTAACGGATGGGCATCGTTCCGGTAAGCATCCAGCCGGCTGCTGTGCACCAAGAAAAATTACTATGCAAAATTATATAAGGCTAGATAATGAAATCGTGGTTGGAGGGGGAGGCTAAGATCATCATCATCATCATCATCAACAGCAGTACATCAGCCATTTGAAATGATGCTTCGCTGCCATACAACCATGAGGACCTATGAAATAAAGAATAAGAAGAGGGAGAGAAGGGGGACTTACCTGAAAACCTTAATGCCCTAAGCGAACATTCAGGGTCAAGGCGCCTACACCTTGTGTAGACAACATTCCGTCACAAACAGCTGGCTATCGTGCAAAGATAAAGCGGCATCGGCGAGACAGCTTCCTTGCGGCTTTCACTGCCACGCGTCATAATCAGCCATTACCCCGCAAATAACTCAGCACCAAACACACTTTAAACAGACAATCCGATTAGGAGACGGCACCAGACGCGCCACTGGTGTCGGTTGCGAGCCATGTCCTGTAAAGTCTCGAGCCAAGCACAAGGTGAGTCACGTGGACTCCAACCCGGAAGGCGAGACAGACCAACGGCACCCAGTTTGGTCGGCAGTGACTTCATTTCCCGCTGCCAAGTCAACTTCTGTCCACCTCGAGCCTTGCGCCATCCTACACCTGGTAGACTGAACAAGGCCATCCTAGGTAAGCGGTGACCAGGCATGCGTAGCACGTGCCCGAGCCAACGCAACTTATTCAGTGCTATCTGTTGTTCTAGGGAGCTAGCATGATTATCACCACCTAGTACTCGCCTACGCACATCATCGTTGCGGACACGCTGGTGCCATCCGCCACCAGCAATGCTTCGCAAACAACGATGATCAAAGACTTGAAGGCGCCTCAGATCTTCAGACCGAAGGGGCCAAGTTTCACTACCATAGAGCAGAACGGCCCTCACTGTGACCTTGTATACACGGTCTTTCAGACGGAGGGAAACTCCCTTCTGTCGCCAAAGATGACGCAGATTCAAGAAGGCAGCTCTGGCCTTTGCAATGCGTGAGCTCACGTCAGTTTCTATGCGCCCATCATTGCTGATGCCGCTGCCAAGATAAGTGAATTGATCAACCACCTCGAGTTCCTCGTTAGCAAGCGTCAAGGGGTCATCGAGTGGCTGGTGATCCTGCAGCAACACTTTGCACTTTGAAGGTGCGAAGTGCATACCAAATAATGGGACCACTCTGGATAGGCTATTCAGAGTTGATTGTGCCGCCTCAACATTGTCGAAAAGCAAGACGATATCGTCCGCATAATCTAGATCAAATAACCTTTCACCAGGCAGCACTTCAACACCTACATCGTGAGATTCCGCAAGGGAACACTCCATGATAGAATCCACGACGAAATTGAACAAAAACGGGGAAATCGGACAACCCTGTCGAACGCCACATGTAGTCGAAAAGCTATCCGATAGGGCACCATAGACCCTGACGCGGCCTCTAGTGTTCGAGTATAGAGCACGAAGGATGTTCACATATTTCGTGGGAACACCTTTCTGCGCAAGTATTTCGAACAGAATCGATCGATCGACTGAATCGAACGCACTCTTGAAATCGAGGAACACAGCTATTGTCGGTTTGCGGTATGCGTGGCGCTGCTCTAACACTTGCCGCAAAGTAAATATATGGTCTATACAGCCACGTCCTGGGCGAAAACCGGCCTGCTCTTCCCTAATCCGAGATACCCGTTCCGCAATAAAACGAAGAACGAAACTCGAGGCCAGTAATTTTGTCACAACTGGCGTTAGGCTAATACCCCTGTGGTTCGCACAGTCTGTACGACTTCCCTTTTTGTATATTGCCACTATAATCGATTCGCTCCAATTAGCCGGCACACTCTCTTCGTTCCAGATACGTTCGAATAGGGAGGTTAGTGCTTTGCAGAGGACCTCACCTCCATCCTTAAATACTGCAGGTGGTAGGGAATCCGGGCCAGCGGCACGAAAACGATTGAGGGCTGTGATCGCGTTTCGGACCTCGACCTCCGACGGAGCCTCTAAACTAACCGTCCATGGCTCGTCCTGCATCACCTGAGTAGGAAGAGGTCCGGGAGCAGGGGGCCAGCTGAACTGATGTTCAAAGTGCTCAGCCCAACGAGCCATACGGCGCTCCTTATTGTGTATCAGCCCACACGCGCTGTCCCTGATTGTCTCACTGACGCCTGGTTTTCTCGGACCAGTGGTGCGTATTAGCTGGAAGAGCTTCCGGTAATTGCCTACTGCTCCTGCCTCCTCCATTTCTTGAGCGCGACTGGTCAACCAGGCTTACTTGTCAGCACGTAGGCTCCGCTTTAGTTCACGCCTAATAGCCCGTCTGGTCACATTCTGTTCAGAACCAGCCGGGAGATGCCTTCTAGCTTCCAAAAGGTTCACGGACCTCTCGGATATCCAGTGACTGGTGCGATGACGACTGATAGTGCACAAACAGATGCTCCTGCGTCGTGCATAGTGGCCGAGATCCTATTCCACTGAAGTTGTGTCATTAGGACAAGACAGGGAGAGTTCGCTATGCAGCGCTTCTTGATAGGCTTGCCTGACATAGGGCGGTGAAAATATCTCCGTTGCCAATCGGGGGAGACGTTTTGTGCGCCTTCCGGTAAAGTTCATGGAGAAACGACAGCGTACCAAGGCATGGTCAGAGTCGACACAGGTACTCCAGTACGAGCGGCAATCCAGAATGGAACCGCGCCACCTGTAACTTATGGCTATGTGGTCAATTTGGGTCCATCGCTGGCCAGCTACAGGTGGACGCCAAGTGGCACTTCGGCGCCCACTGTGTCCAAAAGCAGTGCTAGTAAGGAACAACTGGTGCTCCGCACACAGTTGCAGCAGACGCTCGCCGTTGTCAGTCCGTTCGGAGTTAAGTCCACACCTTCCACCCAGCTGAGCTTCTGAAGAGCTCAGACGCCCTACTTGTGCGTTCATATCCCCTGCAAGTACTATAATATCTGAACTAGTAGCACTGCGTAGCAGCGTGTTCAGTTCGTGATAGAAAGTGTCCTTGACTGCATTAGAACTGCAGTCGGTGGGAGCATAAGCAGAAATCACAAACGAACAGCGTTTTGTTTTACTTCGCGAATTCACCTTAGCTAATGTCGTCAAACGGGCTGCACATAAACGGCTGTTCACCGGAATCCAATCAACCAACGATGACTCAGCCTTGGAGCTGAGAATGATACCTACACCAGCTTGACCCGTGAGTGCCGCATCGGCGTCTCCGGATGCGCGCAACCAATAACGAGAGGATAAGCCGGGTGCAGTCAATTCAATAACCCCGTTAGGGTCATTAATCCTAGTTTCGGACACACAACACACATCAACACCCAGTGTGTCCAAGGTGCGTGCGAGTGCAGCCTGCTGACCTGTTTGTCTTAGAGTGCGGACGTTGAATGTCGCCATGGAAACGGGACAGCGTGGCCTTATAAGGAACTTTTGCCGATAGGCGTCCGATAGGTGCTGTGGGATGGTGGCTGCAGACGGTACTACTCCAGTAGCACTTCGGTTGCTGTCAATTAAGTTGGGAATTATAGAAGGAAGGTTAGTAATAGGGGCCGGGATGGGAGTAAGAGAAAAAGGTGGAAAAGAAAGAAGGGAGGCGCCAGCAGTAGCATGCTTTCGCTTATCCGCCCTGCTGTATGCAGCAGATAAGGCGACCCTTGATAATCTGCGCGACGGCCGATGCAGGATGAAGTTTATGTTTGAAGAAAATGTCATGGTTGTACGTGGGCTGGGATACTGCCAGGGCGCCCAGACCTAGACAGGAGAACAATTAGGGTCTTCATTCAAAGCCTTTGGCTCAAAAGCCTGTCCGCAAGGCAGCGGGGACGTGGCAATGATTTAGTTTTACAGAAATGGACGCCATCCCATTTCAAACCCCCAACCTGGAGGACCAGGAGACTGAGTTTGTCTGACCTCTCACCATTGACCAACCTGGTAGGAGTAGCTCTCAAGATGCTCAGAGGCATCACCCAGTATAGCTCAATGGGTCAATGAGGTACGCAAACCGTCGCACCACGTTAAGGTCCAGTCTCGTTGCGACGGGGCGGGGGGAGGCTAAGAGGGATGGGTGGGACAAAGAAACTCACAGCACGAACGCCACTGAGGTCGGCTCCTAGCCATATCGGCAAGTGTGTCCAACCAAACGTGTTCATGGTCTTTCGGACCCCAACCAGGGAGCCGAGACGCTCCAACCGAGGCCAGCTCAAAGTGAGGGCCTTCATTCCTCTCGACCAAGTCATCGCTTGGCCACCCCTCCTCTTTTTCCATCTACACCCCCGGCGCGCAAATAACACATCGCGGGAGTCGGTGGGCTGGCATGCGTAACACGTGGCCAAGCCATCGGAGCCTGATGCGTGAAATAACGGTGCTGAGCGGTTCAGTTCCTTTTCCTGTGCCGTAAACAAAGCGTCGAACACGCTCGTTGCTCACGCGGTGTTCCCACCAGATGTGAGCTAAATTACGAAGGCACCGATATTCGAACGTAACTAGCCTCTTCAGGTCCGCTGCTTTAAGCGGCCAGGTTTCACAACCGTACAGTAGGGTCGAACGTACCGCTGCATTGTACACTCTACCCTTCAGGGCAAGAGTGATGTCGCGCCGGCGCCATAAGTGGCGAAGGTTAGCAAAAGCACCCCGAGCTTTTGCTATACGATTCGTGATCTCATCCTCAATCCCACAGGCGCTGATACAACTTCCCAGGTAGTTGAATTTTTGAACGACTTCTAGCTGATCCCCACCAACGGTCAGCGAAGGATGCGGTCCAGACCAATCTTGGAGGAACGCTTTGCACTTCGACGATGCGAAGCAAAACCCGAAGTGACGGACAGCTAGTGCCAATCTGTCCAGTGCCGCTTGGCACGTTTGTGAGCTGTCACAGATTAGGGCAATATCATCAGCATACTCTAAGTCAAGAAGTCGTTCTCCTGGGAGCAGATCCACACCTGCAAAGTCGTGTCCTGTGAACGCGATTTCCATGACTTCGTCAACAGCGAAGATGAGGAGGAAAGGTGACAGCGGGCATCCTTGTCTCAAACCGCTGGAGATATTAAAGGGCGACGACAACTTGCCGTAAGCCCTCACTCTGCCCGAGCTACGCGCATATAATGCTCGGATAATATTCACATATTTCTCAGGCACACCTTTCCTGAGTAGACAGTCCCAAAGCGCATGTCTATCCACCGAGTCGAATGCACCTTTGATATCGAGGAACACGACAAGGGTGGGCCGCCAATATATGTGACGGTGCTCCAACAACCGACGCAAGGTGAAGATGTGGTCAATGCATAACGACCTCGACGAAATCCAGCTTGCTCTTCATGAATCTGGCTTTCACGAGTGTCAGTCAGTCGGTGAAGGATGACAGAGGCAAGCAATTTGGAGGTAATAGAGATCAGACTGATTCCTCTATGGCTGCCGCATTCCGATCGTGAGCCTCCTTTAAAAATTAGGAATATGACGGAGCGGCTCCAATCGGTTAGGACAGTTTCCTGCTCCCACAGTTTGACTAGTAACTCGTGCAAATCATCCACAAGAGCAATAGTGCCTACAAAATTCGAGAAGCTTGTCTTCTCCTCTGTTTCCTTTCCTTTACTGACCCTACTGTTTTCTTGTATTCTTCACGTGACCGGCACAGCGAGGGCTGCTAGTGAAGGACACGTGGGCATTGCTTGTTTAATCATGTAAATCTTGTGTGTTGATTTGGTTCTCCTTTGGCACATCAATGCACCGGTTTCCTGTTGGATCAACGACGTTTTCGAAGGTGGAACATTCACGGGATTTTCCTGCTGTTCTGGTCCCAATCTAAGTTGAACTTGAACACCGCGGGCGCGTGAGCAACGCACAACGCCTGAGTCGGTGTTCTGGCATACACAACACGTGGCCCAGGCATCGTAGCCTGGTGCGTGATATACCGGTGCTGAGCGGTTTACTCGCTCCTCCCGCACCAAGGACACAATGACGAACACTCGTTTCTCACGTGTGCTAAGCTACGAAGGCAGCGATGGTCGAACTCATCTAGCCTCTTTGTGTCTGTCGACCTGATGAGCCAGGTTTCACAACCCTATAGGCGGGTGCGTGTTATGTATTGGAATCACTTTCGACAACTACTCAAATCACACACTTTGTAACGGCTCCAGAAGTTCAAGGCAAAAAGCCAGACTTCCAAGCAGGAAGTGCAATTCCGGGACAAACCGATGATTAACAGCCGCCCAACTGACAGAAGTATTGACTGAAAGGTCGAAAGTGAAACGGCCGAAAAAAGGAGAGAACGACTGCTGATATGTCTCAAACGAAACAATCAGCGGAAACGGTGTTACAAGATAACCTTTCCAGAATAAAGAGCAACGGCATCAGCGAAAACGAAATGTGTATTGTTTGCACTTTTGAAAAATGAATCACTCAAGGAGGGTTAACCTCCCTTATTTATGACTGGCTATTTGTAACTCCGCTTTCTTGACTTCATCTGTAGCGGTTTTACTGGATGTCGGATTCGATCTGTCCATCGACGAGAGTGAATGTTGATATCTACCTTTTATTCCGATGGCGTGGGTTTTATAGTAATCGTGGATGGAGTAGCAAGTGTCCAGTAGTATGTCAGCGATTGGTAACCCTCACCGAGTTCGCGTGCCTTAGGCGTAACTGGTTGCGGCGCCGACTTCTCGTTTCATTATTTCTCAATACATCGTAAAGTACTCGTCTGCGGAGAGTGGTAACAACGGCTTGGACCCATTCATTGTGCCCGGGTCTGTAATCTCGAACGTATACAGGTGTTCCAATCGTGAAACCTGGATGCTCTTTAGTTACGGAAGGCAGAGGTGATTCGCTCATCGGCATGAGGGTATCGTGTACTGTACGCAGTCTGCGGCCCATCAGAGCTTCGGCTAGGGTGCGACCATCGGGCGTCGCTAAGTTGGGCGTAGTCCGATACACAAACTAGAAAGTGTAATATCTCATCGGTAGTCCCCTCCACACGCGACTTCAGGAGCGCCCGCTTGAAGGTATCCAGAAAGCGCTCCGCTTGACCATTCGATCGAGGGTGATAAGGCGGCGTCCGTATGTGTTGGATGTTCAGACGTGAACAGTAATCCACAAATAGGCTGAAGTGAATTGGGGTCCATTGTCTTTGTTGCGGTCCTATTATCACTAAAACATTTCGGAACGAACATGCATGGAAAACTGAACGCTCACAACGAAATCAAGGCACAGAGTCACAACTGCAACACAAATCGGGCACCAACCCCGGAAGGGAAGAAGACAAGACCTCAGACACGAGATCTATTCACACGCCAAAAGAGAACACTGGAAAGTAATGGAAACTCTTGATTTGTTTTGGTCATTCAACGGCTTTGCCAAATCAACCAATCCCAACGCTCGTTTGAAGCGGAAACATAATGCGCACCGTTTAAAAATAAAAATTGGTGGTTAACCATGAGTCTATAGTTTTGGCGTGTTCTAGTGTAGTCCTTGGGAAAATGACCGTTTCCCAACACCCTTGGACGCCGTGGATCCAGTTGTACTGACCTTGTTGGACGGCGCTTTTCGTCGGTCCATCTTGTGGGTTGCCAAGAGACCCGATCGGGTGGTGCATTTGGTTCCTCTGTCAATGGGTTAGGGATGAGCCCGAATGTGTCTAGCAGTATTTCGAGTGGCAGTTCTTCCTCAGTGCTTGGGAGGTTGTCATGGCGTCGGCGGTTTATTTTGTGCCGTGCCCACTTGTGCGATCAAACCGTCACTTCATACAGTACAGAACTATGGCAACCAGGTACCACTGCTGGGACCCATGCTGGATGACTTTGTCAGTAATCACGAGCGTAGGCCGAATCAACAATTGAGAATGTTTTCCTGATCGGTGCACTGGGACTGGTGACGATTTCTCCAACGGCAATATTACATAGAAGATGGTGCGTGGTTTCCTGCCCATAAAGTATTCGGCAGGAGAGGAACCATTTGATGTTACCGGATTTGGTGTGTTCCTGTAAAGCATGAGGGAATCCTGAATTATTTCATCAGTAGTTCCCTCCCCTCGCATTTTCAAGAAAGCCCGTCTAATAGTGTCCACGAACCGTTCGATCTGACCGTCTGATTGAGGGTGGTACGGTGGGGTGCGGACGTGCTTACTATCACTCCGACGGCAGAACTCCTCCAAGTGTCCATGTAAATTGGGTTGTGCTATTTGAAACCATGGTATCTGGGAACCCATGCTGGCTGAATGTTCTGCGAAGGGCAGAGATGGTGGACGATGTTGTCGCATGTAACAGAGGAATTATTTCGGACCACTTGGAGATTGCGTCGATTACGATGAGATACATAATGCATACATAATACATAATAATGATTGGGCCAGCAAAATCGACGGGTAGGCGAGAGCACGGCTTATCAGATTGCGTTCGCGATTGTGGGGCGACATGCGGAGGGTACTTGGCGGCCTGTTGGCATAGTGCACCAACGTCTCTATTTGTTGGTCGATAACCGACTACTAGACATTGTTTCGAACGAGTGCTTTCATTCGGCCTGCACCAGGACCGCTCGCGTGAAACTGACGTAGGACGATTGGTCGAATCTTAGAGGGGAAAACAGTGTGATCTGACGAAATTAAACAGGAATCAACTATGGACAAGCTTGCTCGACGAAGATAAAGCTGTCGTAGGTCTCCAGTTTGCGATCTCCTGAGCCATCGGTTGCGGACACAATTAATTGTTTCCTGGAGGGCAGGACTGATGCGCGTTTCCCTTTTGATGTGACGGAGAGTGTCCGGAACCGCACGAACAGCGTCAGCTAGGTGCGAACGAACATCCCACTTCATGGAGACTGCTGCGATAATGGTATCTTTCTACTCCTATCGATTTGCACTGATTAAACGGAACAAGGCGTCAGCTTGGCCGAAATCTTGCGTTTGCCGGTAACATGTCAAAATCATAGTTCAATAGAAAAGCTGTCCAACGCTGCAATCTGCTGGCGCAATATGTCGGGATACCCTACTTTGAGCCAAAATTAGCGAGTAACGGCTTATGATCAGTCAGCAAGCTGAAGTGGTGGCCATAGACCATCTTGTGGAACTTTCTCACGGCAAACACTAGTGCCAAAGCCTCCTTTTCGATTTGAGCATAATTCTTCTCATCTGGCGTAAGAGTTCGAGAAGCACGCATGATCGCCTTCTCCGATCCATCTGGAAACACATGGGAGGTGACGGCGCCGACGTCGTTGCTGGAGGCGTCTGCATCGACTATTATCGTTAACTTGGGATCAAAATATGTTTGAAGGAGGTCGAAACCTAACATTGCTTTTAAGTGATTTTATAGGCGTTCGCATTCTGGAGACCATGACCCAACGCTATATTTTTTAAGCAGTTTATTCAATGGTGTTCTGGCATTCTGGAGAGCGGGTAAGAACGCGACGTAGAGTCACTAGCCCGAGGAACGATCACAGAAAAGGTGCATCTTTTGGAGCTGGGATTTCCCGGAGTACACTCACATTTTCATTGTCAGGTCCCTAGTCTAGTGGTAATGAGGTTGCCTCGTAATCTATTATTATTATTATTATCACGGTCAGGGCGACGGCCACTTTGGTCGATGATGAAACCAAGGTATTTTATTTCTGATAGGAAGAACTGGCATTTGTCCGGTTGCAGCCGGAACCCGTATTCCTCAACTCGACGTAAAACTTCAGATGTCTTTCCGTGCAGCTCGTCAGTGGTGCGGCCCATTATAATGATGTAATCCAGATACGCTACGGCGCCGGCTCTACTGAAGACCATGGAATCCATTATTTTTTGAAAAGTAGCAAGAGCAGACTTGACGCCGAAAATTAGACGGTTGTACTGAAACAAACCGCGATGTGTGTTTATGGCTAACAGTTCTTCAGACTCCGGGGGTATTTCGAAATGCAGATAAGCGTCAGCTAAATCCAGCTTGGCGAAACAGGTTCCTACCTTAAGCATGGTGAAGATCTCTTCAGGAATCGGCACTGGATGACAATGGTTTTCCATGGAAGCATTTAATCCGGTGGAAAAAATCAGCACAAATGCGAACTGAGCCAATTGCAATTTTGATAAATATAATTGACGTTGCCCATGGAGAATAAGACACTGGGGATAGAACGCCCAATTCTTCACGGCGGCGTAGTCCCTGATCAACCAACGAGAGCGTAGCATAAGGTGCTGGTCGCTTTGGCCGAAACGACGGAACACAACCAGGCTTTAACCGGAGAGTTGCTTGCGTCTGTGTGCAACAGCCAAGACTCGCGAAAATGCGTGGGGAAATCATGGACAATGGGCTTTGCCGATGGGGCTTGAAGTCGGCGGCAGATAGCAGTTATTGGGAGAGCGGAAAGACCCAGCTTGTCAATCCAATCCAGACCAAGGCGATTGAGATTGGTGTCTGAAATATAACAAACATCGTTGGTTGTAGTGTCACCGTAGGTGACAGAACAAGAAAGCTGACCGGTAATGTGAACTGAACCATCGCAGGCACTGGTTGTTTCTTGAGAGGTAGCTTGAAAAGGTAGGCTACCTATTGAACTCCACAGCTCCTTAGAAGTTAAGGTGATTTCAGATGCGGTGTCTAGTTGTAGGTTGACGGGATGGTCGTTGAATTTTACAGAAGAGTTTCCGGCGAGAAGCCGCATTAATTTGAACGTAGTTAGAAGTCTACGGGTATGAAGGGCTCGAGTAGGACGTCCTGATCGCTTCTTCGGTTTCACGAGTTACTTGAAACTGGCTCACGGATTTCGCTGTTTTGTTCGGTGTTCTCTTTATGGCAGCAGTACTTTCCTCTGATTTCCATGTTTTTTGATAAATCTTTATCTGTCCGTAGACAGATGCAATTATATATGGTTGGCGGCATCCGGTTCCGGATGTGCCTGTCACTGCGGCCTCCATAGGGACAGCCACAGTAAGTCTGCGCCTACAGAGGGACCATAGGTGGCTTGTGCTGCAGCACCCACAGCTCCGTCCACATACCCCATCTCCAGTGGAAACCCGAAGGAATAAGACCTGGGGGTATGTGGATGAGAGCCACGTTTCAGCAACAGATCCGGCCCACACCTCTTCCCAGGCAAACGCAAGCACGCTGTATTTGGGGAATCAAGCGCAGACAAGGCGGTGGCTGGACCGCAGTCAGCTCCAAACTAAGGGCGTAAAACCACTCTTCGAGCCTAACACGGCCACGAGGATCGTGTGCCCCGTCCCCTCCAGCAACGACCAGCTGTCTCCTGGAGGCAGTACAGTCGAGTTACTAAGTAATAGACATGTACGTACCTTGTCTACATGCACATCAATCATAGCCACACCGGGGATGTCAATACACACGTACACTACCGAGGGTTTAGAGGTGGCCTAATCTTAACTTACCGTATATCAACTGGAAAGGTTGACCCAGATTTGTCGTGGCTACTCACACCCAATGGATTATCTGTACCCCGCGGTCACTTTGTGAGGCTGCACAAACCGCGGTCCGATGGGATAAGGGCGGAAATTCGGCTGTCACGTCGAGCGCTGGAACATGCTTTCGGAACTTGTTACCAGGTAGTCTACGGTTAAGGGATTTGAGCGTCAACTTGAGCCCCTTGGCTGGCAACACGAAATTTTCCTCTTTTATGATTCCCACCCATCTTCTTACTTTTATTTTCTTCTTAGTTCGTGAACTTCTTATTCCGTAGCTTTGATTTCTCTTCCTATCTTTTGCTTACTTCATGTGGCTGCCACAACAATGACGGCTGGTGCGGAAAACATGGGTAGTAATTGGTTGACCAGGGCGATAAGGGTTTTGTTTTAGATTCATCAAGACCTAAGAGCACGTCATCAGCCCCTAGCACAACGACGCTCTTAAGGAACACGGAATTTTCCTATCGTCCTAGTCCCGACTGAACTTAAATTGACCCGACTTGTTGACGAGACAGGCTATGCAAAAGGGTGTTATTGCGCTATGTAAATACTGCCCTGAAAAGACACTAGATGCCATTCGCCAATGAACAAATGGCGATTCAATTGTACTCTGGACAAGACAAGAGAGAATTTAAGGACGAAACAGGTTTTCACCGAACGAGCGTCTCGTTGCTGGTGCCAGTAAGCGAAAGAGCCACTAACAATTCGAGTTGAGTCATTCACATATAGAATACCTAAAAACAGCTATCCCATGCAATAAACAAAACGCTAAATGCAGCAAGTAAGCTAACTGTATTCGTTGTGCTTACCCGCCACCAAGGATATGGACAGCAGTCTCATCTAACATTGGTCCATCCAGTGGATGGATGAGGTCAAGAAGGTAGTTGCGCTATGTGGTTTCTATTTAGTCCTTCCACGGTACTTGGCAGAAACAAATTAAAAGTCCCGAAGACTCCCTGAAGGGACGAAAGAATATAGTCACCGACTCGTGCTTCTGTAGGATCTAGAGCGATCACAGAGGAGAGAAACGAATAAACGGGGTCTGCGTTTTCCGGTACGCCAAACGCAAATTTCCCGACGAAAGGATGAAGAAAAGTTGACAAGCGTTTACATGACTGATCCTAATATTAAAAACACAATAATGAGATAAGAATGTTAAGGGATATCACTTTTGTTTTAGTCGAGCCGCATCCATTTCAAAACATTTACATCCAGCCCACTTTGAGTATTCATCATTTAATTGGAACATTGGAAGATTGTATTTAATGGGAATATAAAGCGCGAAGCGAGATCGGTACGCTTTAAAACCAATACGCGAAAATAAGGCCAACCTCCGATGAGTGGAGAACACCAAAAGTAACGCTAGGAAAAATTTATTAAGTGGGCGAAAGGCTATCTGGTGCTAAAAATAAGGCACCGAAAGCTAGCTAGCTAGGGAAAGGCGTGGTCGCGTGCGCGGAGAGCAAAGATGGCCGCGGAGCCGAGGAGCGTCGCGCCGTTCGAAGGCGGATGCTATGTTGACTCAAACAATCGCGAACAACGTTCAAACAGGCGAGCGGCTAATTTGCTATGTACATCGAGGAAATATAATTTTGTGATTTTGTAATATTTTACGCAGCATGCGGCAGCCAAACAGGGGAATCTCCAAGTCACTACACAGCCCCCCTCTTAGAAGGGAACCGTAGGTGACCCTTCGATCTACGTGAGGACTGTCCGTCGCCGGCCAGCCTTCTGCGAGACCAGGCGGTGAAACCTGATGCAGCTGCTGGGGGAGAACCAATGCGATCAGACGCTAGGGGGCTCCCACCCGTGTCCCCCCAACAGGTGCCAAAAACACAAAATGGGGGAAATGTTCGTAGCGTTCGAGTGCGTAGTGTCACAGCACATGATTTTTGAGCACGTGGTGTCCGAAAACGTAACGTTCGATTGTCGTTGAACGTCCGCGTGTCGGGGATATGAAAAAGAAGCGGAAACGGGGTGTCAAACAGGTGCGAGCGACAGAGCTAACAAAAGGTGATAGCACTTACCGAGTGCGCTAAGCGAATAAAGCGAGAACCATTTTGTGTTTTCAAAACGATTTTCTCCTTTATTGGGTTTTCAAAACGTCTTTGCGGTTTTTGGGGTTTTCAAAACGCTTTGCAAATTTTTTTGGGTTTTCAAAACGTTTTTGTTGGGCGGATTAGGCCACAAGCAAAAAGGAAGCGGGAAAAGAAGAATGAAAAGAAGACTAATCTTTTAATCGCGCTGGCCAATGAACCCGCCTACCTGACCTAGTCGATTTCGGACGTTCGGTCAGAGGCGTTGTCGATCCAGCAGTTTTGTCGGATGAGGACGCTTTCGGGTCGATAGTATCGGAAGGAACTGAGTCAGAAGTGTTGGTCGGAGAATGCTTCGTAGCATCGGAAGTAGGCGTATCGTCGATCATGGGCTGCGTTGACTCGTCCGAAGGTGGACAGGAGTCATCGTCGATCTCAGGTTCCACATGGGCAAACTTGAGACGGTCGATAGAGACGGTTTCACGTTTACCGTGGCGGTCGATAACGAATACGCGGTCCTTACGTTTAAGAACCTTAAATGGACCTTCGTAGGGTCGTTCGTGTAGTCTGCGTAGACCGTCGACTCGAAGGAAAACGTAAGCGCATTGCAGTAGATCCTGTGGAACGAACGATTTACGTCGTTGTTCTCGCACGTCGGTTACTTTAATATGGCGCATGCTCGTGGCTAACTGC
This sequence comes from Dicrocoelium dendriticum, assembly GCA_944474145.2. Classification (NCBI taxonomy): domain Eukaryota; kingdom Metazoa; phylum Platyhelminthes; class Trematoda; order Plagiorchiida; family Dicrocoeliidae; genus Dicrocoelium; species Dicrocoelium dendriticum. Next base: position 30,468,714 of record OX104067.1, read on the forward strand.
CGAGCGTAATTCGCGTCGTAGCGGGGTGTTCTAGAGTTTTCAGAAAAGAAGTCCCCAGGTTGTCGAAGAGGTTGTCCATATACCAATTCGGCGCTGGACGTGTGCAAATCAGCTTTAAGAGCTGATCGGATACCAAGTAGTATCAAAGGCAGTGCTTCGGTCCAGCTTAGTGCATTAGCAGCACTAAGTGAGGCCATCAGCTGTCGGTGGAAACGTTCCACCATGCCGTTGGATTGCGGGTGATTGGCGGTAGTCCGGATGCGTTGACATCCGAGGACTTTAAGAAGAACGTTGAAAGTCGAGGATTCGAACTGCGGACCGCGGTCGGTAGTCACGGTGGCTGGACAGCCATGTGAAGCGATCCAGCGCTCAACGAAAGCGCGCGTTACGGTGTCCGCGTATACGTCGGGTATAGGTACGGCTTCGGGCCAACGGGTGTATCGGTCGATCATGGTCAGAATGTAGACCATTCCTCTGGATGGTGCCAAGGGTCCAACTATGTCGAGATGGACATGGGCGAAGCGAGCTGAGACTTGCGGAAAACGCCCAAGCGGAGCGGATACGTGCCGCTGAATCTTGGCCTGCTGACACGTTAGACAACCGCGTGCCCAGCGCTTAAGATCGAGTTGCATTCCGGGCCAAACGTATCTCTCGGATATGAGCTTGATCGTGGCTCGGATGCCTGGATGAGCGATGTTATGAAGTGTGTCGAAAACTAGACGTCGAAAGGTTTCTGGAACGACGGGTCGAGGTAGTCCAGTAGAAGTATCGCACAAGATTGTGCCATCGGATGACGGCAGTGGATGCGGTGTGATTCGTAACAAAGAATCTTGTTTGACGTTCTGACAGTCAGTGTCGTTTAGTTGCGCGGTAGCCATGGCAGATAAGTCGATTGCCTGGCCAGCGGTGTGGATTGCGAAGATGCGCGAAAGAGCGTCAGAAACGACGTTATTCTGACCAAAAATGTGTCGGAGGTCAGTAGAAAATTGAGCCACGAAATCCAGCTGACGAACCTCATGTGGTGAGTGTCGAGCTTATTGATTTCGAAAGGCGTAAATAAGCGGCTTATGGTCGGTGAAGATAACGAACGAACTACCTTCTAAGACGTGCCTGAAATGTCGCGCGGTAGAATAAACTGCCAGCAGTTCGCGGCTGAACGTGCTGTACTTGGCTTCTGCCGGTTGTAAGCGTCGGGAGTAGAAAGCGAGTGGCTTCCAGCATCCCTCAGTGAATTGCTGCAGGACGGCGCCAATGGCGGTGTCCGATGCATCGACTGCAACGCTGAGTGGAGCCTTCGGGTCGAAATGGTGAAGCATAACGGCTTCGGCCAAGGCCTCTTTGCAGGCCTTGAAGGCTTCGGTTGCAGCGGGCGTCAATTCGACATTGCCGTTCTTGCAGTCCACGAAGTAAGTCGGTCAATGGACTGAGCAAGTCGGCACAACGTGGCAGAAATCGACGGTAGTAGTTAATCATCCCACTAAAACGGCGGATGGCGGCCAAAGTAGTCGGAACGGGAAAGTCCTTAATAGCACTGACTCGGTCTTCGAGCGGACGTACGCCACGCTGGTCAATTCGATGACCAAGAAATTCGATAGATGGTTGCTGAAAGATGCATTTGTCAGCGTTGACAGTAATGCTATTAGAGGCTAACCTCTCGAAAAGCATTTTGAGGTGCTTCGCGTGCTGTTCTTCGGAAGAACTAGCTAATAAGATGTCGTCTATATAAGGATAAACAGAGTCGGGACCACTGGGGACAGAGTCTATGAAGCGTTGAAAATTTTGAGCTGCGTTGCGAAGGCCGTAGGGCATTCGCAAGAATTCAAAAAGTCCGAAAGGCGTGATGACTGCGGTTTTCAGAATGTCATCCTCGGCTACAGGGATCTTTTGGTAAGCGCGAACCAGATCGATCTTCGTGAACACACGGGCGCCACGTAGGCTAGCCTTGATGTCCTGAATGTGCGGAATGGGATAGCGGTCGGGGACGGTAGCGTTATTAAGTGCGCGATAGTCGCCACATGGACGCCAGTCTCCTGACTTTTTAGGCACCATGTGTAGAGGCGATGCCCACGGGCTCTTAGACGGGCGAATAATGCCTAGGTCTAGCATGTGCTCGAATTCGGAGCGTGCAATTTTGAGCTTGTCGGGGGTCATGCGCCTGGCTTTTGCGAACACAGGCGGACCTTTCGTAACGATTTGATGTGTCGCGGCGTCGGTTGCGGAAGGCAACGGGACGACAGGACGGAAGACCTGCGGAAAACTATCGAGCAGCGTTTGCCCGACGAGTGAACTAAGTTGCGTCGCGTACACGGGACTGATTGACGCGGTGTCGGTCAAAGTCCCAATGACTGCGAGATTCGTAAGGCGGTCGACTAGACGGTGTCGCTTAACGTCGACGAGCAGGTCGTAATGACGTAGGAAGTCGAGACCAAGGATAGGCGTTTGAACATCGGCAACGAGGAATATCCATTTGAAAGCGCGTCGGAGGCTGAGATTTAGCGTGCGCGAGCGTTGACCATATACGCGGATAATGGTTCCGTTAGCTGCGCGCAATGAACTAGTCACCTTTTCGGTCGGGTCATTTGGATCACGCGGGAGAACGCTGACTTCTGCGCCAGTATCGACGAGATAGCGAACTCCGGTTCTACGATCGGTGACGAAGAAAAGGCGACTGCGTTGACCAGCTACGTCCGTCGCCCCTACGTGCTGGTCCTCCAGTTTCCCTGCTGTTGTCGTTTGAAGGAACAGGGCGGGCGACATGATTTAGCTTGCTGGCCGAAGCGTTCGTGGTACCAGCAGTAACCGTTTCTATTCGGTGATCGCGAAGGAGACTTCGAACGTGAACGCGAACGGCTCCTAGAGCAGTTACCGCCGTTATGTCTGGAGGCCGAAAAGTCTGCGAATTGTCGAGTCAGTGTTGCCATCTGCGATTTAAGCTTGGCGATATCGTTGTCTGGTTTTCTCTGGACCTGCGAAACCTGGCCGTACGACTCCCAAATTCGGTCGGCTGTATCGGCCAGTTTGGACAAAGGTGCATCCTCACTAGCGCAGAGGATGTGTAGCATCTCGCGCGGAAGTCGTTGCAACCACATTTCCCGAAGAAAAGAATCATCTATCGAAGTGGGTTTAGCTAGGCTCTGCATCTTTCGAAGCAGCTGAGACGGCTTAAGATCGCCAAGATCGGTTTCGTTCAGGAGTTTCGTAACTCGTTGTCGATCGGATAAGCCTGTTCTTCTCAGAACAGCTGTCTTGACTGCATCGTAAGTCCTTTGGTCGTCAGGAAGATCTAGAATGTCATCACTGTCATCGATGACATTTAGCGGAAGCGCGTAAACGACAAGGTGGAACTTGGTCTTTTCGGACCTAATACCACGCAAAGAAAATTGCGATTCTAGCTGACCAAACCAAGACTTAGGATTAGTCTCGCGAAAAGGTGCGATAGGAAGCGTAACTGTGCCGATCTGAACGTCAGAATCTACACGATCAGTTTCCATAGCGAGCTAAATAGCGAGCCAGCGAGATTAAACCGGAAAATGAAAGTGAAAATCAGACGGGTTAGCGAAAAAAATGTGGCCAAATCTGAAAAGAAAGGTTAGCGAAAACTCACCGGATAATGACCAAAATTCGGGGTTACCAATAAAGCGCGAAGCGAGATCGGTACGCTTTAAAACCACTACGCGAAAATAAGGCCAACATCCGATGAGTGGAGAACACCAAAAGTAACGCTAGGAAAATTTTATTAAGTGGGCGAAAGGCTATCTAGTGCTAAAATTAAGGCACCGAAAGATAGCTAGCTAGGGAAAGGTGCGGTCGCGTGCGCGGAGAGCAAAGATGGCCGCGGAGCCGAAGAGCGTTGCGCCGTTCGAAGGCGGATGCTATGTTGACTCAAACAAACGCGAACAACGTTCAAACAGGCGAGCGGCTAATTTGCTATGTACATCGATAAAATATAATTTTGTGATTTTGTAATATTTTACGCAGCATGCGGCAGCCAAACAGGGGAATCTCCAGGTCACTACAAATAAAAGCTGGAGCTTTTCATGACCCATAGGGTAAAAAGAGTACGGGTCGGGTCTAGTGAAAGGCCAAGAAACCTCATAGCGGGTTAGACTCATTTGTTAGCCGTATCTTCATCGGGCTTATGTGGCATTTAAACAGAATGCACGCCGGCTCAAAGCGAGACACCCCACCACGCCCTCCGAAACGGCTTTGGAAAGGAAGTAGGTGGAAGAAAAAAAGAAAGAAATTCCATCCAGTAGAATGTAGTTAAATTAGGTAATATCGCGGCTTAGCTCGGCCAGACGACAGCCCAAGCGGGCCTTAAAGTCCGCCACAGTGGGTGCCAAGACTAAATCGGCAGGCAGAGCATTCCACGGTCGGCAGATTCGCAAAGCGAAGTAGTGTCGTCTGCAGTTCAGCTGACTGTGCTGATGTGTGAGCCTCAGTGGGTGGCCATGTAGGTGGGAGCCCGATTGGTGCAGTGTGAGTAGGTGGCAACAGGGATGTCCAGGGTTGGATAAGCTCAGGAATGCGAGGATCAGGTCGACCCGGAGACGTCGGTACTTAGGCAAGTAGAGGCCCAGGCATCGAAGTCGTTGTGGATAATCTAGGTGCTTGAGACCTCGGACCAGTTTGGTTGCTCGACGTTGTGGGGCTTCGAGTATGCGCTGGTCCTTCAAAAACCAAGTGCTCCAAGCCTGAATAGCGAACTCCAATTGGGGTCGAAGAAAAGCGTTAAGGGGGAGGCGGAAATTGCTGGGGTCAATTTGACCGAAGGCTCGTTTCAGCGATCCCACCATGCGTTTAGCAGCAGCAGCTGCTTTCCGGCAGGAAGCGGATACGGAAAGACTCGTCTGGGTAATGATACCCAAGTCTCTTTCGGCTGAAGAGATCTGGAGGATAGACGCTCCCAGGTAATATACAGGAGAAAAAGCGGAAGGGCGGGTAGAAAGGACGCGACATTTCGAAGCGTGCAGTCAGTATGCTTGCTAAAAATGGTGCATTATAAAAGTAATAAATGCCTTATCTAAAAACACTGCTATTGGATAAGTTATTATTAGCTCTTAATAACTCACAATTTGTACCATACGCCTATTACCGCCATTTCGGATTTTGTCGCAGTGGTCGAAGTATCAAGGGACTGGGCCCCCATATTTCAGGAAAACACCTAATTGGGTGTTATTGGTCAGGTACGTCAGGGCGCTTTACATAACGACTCTAGAATACACTGAAAGACGTGTAGAACTATCATAATCATATTAATAATCATGCGTCCGTGCTGTGTAATGGCTGATTTCAATTTCATGAAAGCATGATTATAATGGGCCAGAGTAGAAAGTTGTGCTTCTGGCGTACGATATAAGCGGGGCAGTGAAGGACGATTCCGGATCCTTTGAGTGCACAATTTGCACCTATTATGGTAACCGCCAACATGCTTTGGAAAACTTCAAGATGGAAACGTCTTCCTTGTTCTACCAATATATGGCGGGTTCAGGGAGAACACCAGGAGAGAAGGTAGGGTGAGGAATTACCAGTAGGCTATCTGTTCCGGCATGTGAAATTCCGATGTGCGCACAGCACACTTACAAACGTTATTAGCAAGAGTCAAATGATGTTAGATCAAGTACTGATATGTATTGCTGGCAGATCCAGGGATTTTGCTCGTCCGGCTAGATGTTCGTTCTTTTTGTATGGCCTTGTTGTGAGCTTGAAAAATTTAACTTGGCGCATAGCCTCGACTTCCAATTTGGGAATCCGTGGCTGTATGTGTGCAATAGCCGCTTGACGGAGGCTCAACTGTTGAAGGTTGCGAGCCTTAGGTTCACTATTAAAACAATCGTGAAGTGCGCACGCGCGCACGTTTTACGATACTATGTTCGGTTGCTGAACACAAAAGATTTGCTCTCGTTTGAAATCTAACTCCGAAATGGTTCTCGGAGTGACGGAGTTACTGGAGAGGAATGGGAAGTGCCGGGTTCTGCTCAATGGGCTCATATTTGTGCGTTGTTTTCGTGCCCTGCAGGGGAAATGAACGCACAAGTAGGGCGTCTGAGCTCTTCAGAAGCTCAGCTGGGTGGTAAGTATGGACTTAACGCCGAACGGACTGACAACGGCGAGCGTCTGCTGCAACTGTGCGCGGAGCACCAGTTGTTTCTTACTAGCACTGCATTTAGACACAGTGAGCGCCGAAGTGCTACTTGGCGTCCACCTGTAGCTGGCCAGCGATGGACCCAAATTGACCACATAGCCATAAGTTACAGGTGGTGCGGTTCCATTCTGGATTGCCGCTCGTACTGGAGTACCTGTGTCGACTCTGACCATGCCTTGGTACGCTGTCGTTTCTCCATGAACTTTACCGGAAGGCGCACAAAACGTCACCCCCGATTGGCAACGGAGATATTTTCACCGCCCTATGTCAGGCAAGCCTATCAAGAAGCGCTGCATAGCGAACTCTCCCTGTCTTGTCCTAATGACACTGAACTTCAGTGGAATAGGATCTCGGCCACTATGCACGATGCAGGAGCATCTGTTTGTGGCCCCAGCAGTCGTCACCGCACCAGTCACTGGATATCCGAGAGGTCCGTGAACCTTTTGGAAGCTAGAAGGCATCTCCCAGCTGGTTCTGAACAGAATGTGACCAGACGGGCTATTAGGCGTGAACTAAAGCGGAGCCTACGTGCTGACAAGTAAGCCTGGTTGACCAGCCGCGCTCAAGAAATGGAGGAGGCAGGAGCAGTAGGCAATTACCGGAAGCTCTTCCAGCTAATACGCACCACTGGTCCGAGAAAACCAGGCGTCAGTGAGACAATCAGAGACAGCGCGTGTGGGCTGATACACAATAAGGAGCGCCGTATGGCTCGTTGGGCTGAGCACTTTGAACATCAGTTCAGCTGGCCCCCTGCTCCCGGACCTCTTCCTACTCAGGTGATGCAGGACGAGCCATCGACGGTTAGTTTAGAGGCTCCGTCGGAGGCCGAGGTCCGAAACGCGATCACAGCCCTCAATCGTTTTCGTGCCGCTGGCCCGGATTCCCTACCACCTGCACTATTTAAGGATGGAGGTGCGGTCCTCTGCAAAGCACTAACCTCCCTATTCGAACGTATCTGGAACGAAGAGAGTGTGCCGGCTAATTGGAGCGAATCGATTATAGTGGCAATATACAGAAAGGGAAGTCGTACAGACTGTGCGAACCACAGGGGTATTAGCCTAACGCCAGTTGTGACAAAATTACTGGCCTCGAGTTTCGTTCTTCGTTTTATTGCGGAACGGGTATCTCGGATTAGGGAAGAGCAGGCCGGTTTTCGCCCAGAACGTGGCTGTATAGACCATATATTTACTTTGCGGCAACTGCTAGAGCAGCGCCACGCATACCGCAGACCGACAATAGCTGTGTTCCTAGATTTCAAGAGTGCGTTCGATTCAGTCGATCGATCGATTCTGTTCGCAATACTTGCGCAGAAAGGTGTTCCCACGAAATATGTGAACATCCTTCGTGCTCTATACTCGAACACTAGAGGCCGCGTCAGGGTCTATGGTGCCCTATCGGATAGCTTTTCGACTACAAGTGGCGTTCGACAGGGTTGTCCGATTTCCCCGTTTTTGTTCAATTTCGTCGTGGATTCTATCATGGAGTGTTCCCTTGCGGAATCTCACGATGTAGGTGTTGAAGTACTGCCTGGTGAAAGGTTATTTGATCTAGATTATGCGGACGATATCGTCTTGTTTTTCGACAATGTTGAGGCGGCACAATCAACCCTGAATAGCCTATCCAGAGTGGTCCCATTATTTGGTATGCAATTCGCACCTTCAAAGTGCAAAGTGTTGCTGCAGGATCACCAGCCACTCGATGACCCCTTGACGGTTGCTAACGAGGAACTCGAGGTGGTTGATCAATTCACTTATCTTGGCAGCGGCATCAGCAATGATGGGCGCATAGAAACTGACGTGAGCTCACGCATTGCAAAGGCCAGAGCTGCCTTCTTGAATCTGCGTCATCTTTGGCGACAGAAGGGAGTTTCCCTCCGTCTGAAAGACCGTGTATACAAGGCCACAGTGAGGGCCGTTCTGCTCTATGGTAGTGAAACTTGGCCCCTTCGGTCTGAAGATCTGAGGCGCCTTCAAGTCTTTGATCATCGTTGTTTGCGAAGCATTGCTGGTGTCGGATGGCACCAGCGTGTCCGCAACGATGATGTGCGTAGGCGAGTACTAGGTGGTGATAATCATGCTAGCTCCCTAGAACAACAGATAGCACTGAACAAGTTGCGTTGGCTCGGGCACTTGTTACGCATGCCTGGTCACCGCTTACCTAGGATGGCCTTGATCAGTCTACTAGGTGTAGGATGGCGCAAGGCTCGAGGTGGACAGAAGTTGACTTGGCAACGGGAGATGAAGTCACTGACGACCAAACTGGGTGCCGTTGGTCTGTCTCGCCTTCCGGGTTGGAGTCCACGTGACTCACCTTGTGCTTGGCTCGAGATTTTACAAGACATGGCTCGCAACCGACACCAGTGGCGCGTCTGGTGCCGTCTCCTAATCGGATTGTCTGTTTAAAGTGTGTTTGGTGCTGAGCTATTTGCGGGGTAATGGCTGATTATGACGCATGGCAGTGAAAGCCGCAAGGGAGCTGTCTCGCCGATGCCGCCTTATCTTTGCACGACGGCCAGCTGTTTGTGACGGCATGTTGTCTACACAAGGTGTAGTCGCCGTGAACCTGGGTGTTTGCCTAGGGCATTAAGGTTTTCAGGTAAGTCTCCCTTCTCTTCCTCTTCTTATTTATAAGTCCTCATGGTTGTATGGCAGCGAAGCATCAGTTCAAATGGCTGATGTGCTGCTGTTGATGATGATGATACTGATGATGGGACAGTGTTTCAGAGACTGTTAAAACTTACAGCCAGATAAAAAATTTTGGAGATAAGGGTAGCCGCAAATGGAGTGGCGGTTGTGGAGTATGAGGCTTTCCCAAGTAAATCCAGTTTGTGCTACAACGCTCTGCCTGAAAACCCCTGCTAGATCTGAGAACGAGGTACAACTCAGAACTTGTGCTAAACGTACGCGATATTGCACTGTACGTAACATATTTACCGTTTTGCAACTCGCTCACAATGATCACCACCCATCGTTAGTGTAGCAGTTACCAAGGAATTAACTGGGATACAGACGTTCAAATCTCCTGGACCAGACGGACTATCATTAAAATTTTCAATGAATGTGTCAATGTCTTAGCACAGCCTTTTCTGATCTCTGCCTTATTTGGCTACCTCAGCACAAGATACCCGAATACTGACGAAGCGACTGCATTAAACGTGTGTTAATCAAAGGAACCCATAAGTAGCGACCAACTGCTTGTACGTCAGTGGCTTTGAAGAAACTAGAATGAATCATACTTGCTAAAATTCTTATCCAAACCCACTCGAAGGATACACTTGAATTCACTTATAGCAGTTAAATTTCTACGTTGGAAGCATTAGCCTGGCTTGTAAAACATATGCTTTCATCACTCAATAAAAGAAATCAACCTACGCGGTGCTGCTTTCTAGGTTACAGCAACGCTTACGGTTGTGTAAATTACGAGCTGCCGTTGTACGATCTGCTATTTTCCGGAGTGCAACCGTTAATATTATCATTTCGTGCAGACTATCTTGCCGATGGTATGCAGGTTACCGAGGTTAAGGAAAGCTCTTCCCCACTGACCTAAAATTCAGGTATTCACCAGGGAGTTATTTTGTCTCTATTACTATGTTTCACCTAAATTAACTTCATTCCAGATCCTAAAAAGGTTATGCTATTAAAGTATGCTGCTGACCTTTTCCTCGGTGTACAATAGCACACCACGGATCCACAGACTCCCTTGCAATTCCCCTTGGGCCACCTCATTTTTTGGTCCAAACCTCGCTGTCTTTCACATAACGCATAGAAGTGTAATGATGTTAACTTCTCGCTAGCCAAGGAAATCGGCTAACAACAGCTCCTGACGCACACCTAGCATTGTATTATTGACAGGGTCAATTTAACCGCCTTACATTAGTAAAATATCACAGGGTGACACTAAGTCGGGATCTCACTTGGTCGCATTAAGTGAATGAAACATTCAATATAGCCAGGAGACTGGACGACAGTTTACTAGCAAGTAAATGGTTATCCCTCCGACCTCATCCGAAAACAAGCAGTGATTCATGATCGTCATGCATTGATTACAACTGTCCCTAATAAATATGTGTTTCTATCAGTTCCCTGTAAGAGAGACATTGCTTTCGATTTCCTAAACAAAAGAGTTTCTGCTGCAGCAGCTCGAACGTTTCTAGTTGCATAGCCACACATCATTGCTGAAACTGTGCCGTTTGTTGCCCAACGTCTCAAAGACAGGCTCCCGGTCTACTCCGAAGCTTATATTCTATATCAATTTACTTACACCTGTGGTGTGAGGTAACTCGTGCATACGAGTTGGCGTCTGTCTAAACGGATACCGGAGCACTGTCCCACGGCAACGCAGAAAGGTACTGTCGGTTGCGTCAAGGGTTCTATCCTAAATACATAAATAAATAAATATTTATTCTCGACTATGCGAGGCACGCCAGTTGAGGCATGATCAGGTGTGTACAGCTGTACAGACATTTTATGGGAACTGTAGAGACAGTAGAAAATTGTTCATATGTCCATGCTTGGAACTGTGCATTGATGAACATGCGAAAGAACGGTTTGTTTGGACATAATCGCTCTGCCATATATCGCAGTCATACCTCGAGTAATAATAGATAAAGAATCCTGAGTGATCCATTGGAAGATAATTGAAGAGCAAGCTATCCAGTATGATGATTCTAATTGAGCTGCCAGTGTGAAGTTATGGGCTGTGACTTTATTCGGTGGCGAGTCACATTCGCCACGTTGCAGTGTTGTTAAACGGACATTTGTGGCTTTTTATAGGGCGAACGCTTGCCAGGCGAAAACCCACCACTTCCTGAAACACTGCCGCCAATCCATTGAATGGCAAGTTGTAACTGGCTATGTTGCTTGTTGAACGTTCTTTTGCTCCGTTATTCGCAGTCAAGTTGCGTCCCATTTTTATGCTGACTGATGCGCTATGCGAGCGGCCATTGCGTGCCTGGGTCCTCTCCTGTTCCAGATCGGTAGGTCAGAAACTAAGCATTCTTTCTGGATATGATGTGTTGATCATCTGCAAAACCACGTGTAGCCTCGAAGAATATACGTTGAAATATGTTGAAGTCTTGGAGGACAGGACAGGTTCCGAAGAAAGAATCGCAGATCCCCCGGGGTATGTAGTGAAATTGATTAGAGATTGTGGTAACCACGGCCATTTGAGCGGTCAAAGCGGATTGAAGAGCTTAGAATGACCGATTGTTCAAGCTTTGTCTTGGCAGGAGAATGTGCCTTCCGTAGTCGAAAGTCCTGCAGTCAAGAGATATGTGGAATACGTATTGTTAGATAAATTGGACTCAGTGGTTCATGCCGCGGAAGAATTGATTGATTTGTCCAGTTAGTAAGTTGTAAAAAAGTTGATAATTTTCCGCTCATGTCCAGGTAGAGGAACTGTGTGCCTTGGATTGTTGTCGAAACGGAGGACAATTCCTTGGGTGCGTGTCACCGTACCTGTGACAGACTCGGGAGAAAAAGAAACGAACAGAGACAGCCACACAGACAGAAGAAAGGAATGCATCTGGAATGCAGTCAATCAATTGCGGCGATGCCTAATCTATTGTACCCCTATGCATGTAATTGTTATTTAAATATCGCATATACGCGTATATCATAAGTGGCGAAATACGACGAGAATCGAGCGGAACACGGATCAGTAAAGAATGAAAGATTGAAGATGAAGCAGGAGTCAATATATTGGAACATATTTGGAACCGATCGGGAAGTCATCATTTCAGAAAACTTGGTAAACGACCGGTTAATGTATTTATGGTGATACACAACGTTTCGCATTTGACACAAATGCTTCATCAGGCGAAGTGAATTATCTAAACATTGGCATTTTATAGCGATCATGGCTAAACTACATACAAAGACAAATCAATTTGCAGTTCATCTATGAATGATTACAACGGTCAAAGGTCAATATGTTCGCGGGTACACTGTAGTTTGTTTCAGTTTGTTTCAGTTACACAAGTGTATATAGGCCAAACAGCGAGGGAATTACGTACAAGGATTTCAGAACATAGGCGACGCATATCACGACCTCCGCGAAATGAGCTAGAGTATGGAGCTCTACTCAGAGATTCAGCAATAGCAATGCATGCGCTAGACACGGGGCATAAAATTGACTTCGATAATGTGGAGGTAATCAGGAAGGGATTACGATCAGCCAAACAAAGGCTGATTGCTGAGGCTATAGAAATAACCAAGGCTAACAACTGCGTGAATAGAATAGACGGAGTAGGGCTGTCCAGTGCCTGGCGTCCAGTCTTACTCCGGCCAGCTTTGTAAGCATCGGTGGATGGATCCCAAGTCGGAATGAACTATCGACCCACCCTCCAAAGAACTAAAGCCAAATTCTATCAGTGTCCAAGTTCCCTGCAACGGTTCAATTAAGATTGTTAACCACAATGTAATTATCTACGGACCGGCAATTTTGTTCCCCCACTTGACTCTGACTGAAACAAACTACAGTGTACCCGCGAACATATTGACCTTTGACCGTTGTAATCATTCATAGATGAACTGCAAATTGATTTGTCTTTGTATGTAGTTTAGCCATGATCGCTATAAAATGCCAATGTTTAGATAATTCACTTCGCCTGATGAAGCATTTGTGTCAAATGCGAAACGTTGTGTATCACCATAAATACATTAACCGGTCGTTTACCAAGTTTTCTGAAATGATGAAGCAGGAGTGTTTGGGGAGGGGTCAGAAAGCAAAAGAGCGTTTAGATGAGACTGGGTAAGTCAGCAAGATGTAGCTAGGCAGTCAAATTAAAGTGGGGATAACAGTAGTGAATGTCGCGAGAAAATAAATTTGCGGGACTACAGAGGCTATATAAAAAGCCCGTTAGCATATCAAACGAAGCTCTCAGGCTGAGAGACAGGGTGTGTTGTGACTGCACAGCCTAGAACACGTGCGTCTCTGATTTCTGGAAACAGTCAGAAAATAGGAGACTGGTCAGACCAGGCTAGAGTGGAGCCAGGCCCGAAGTGCTTTCCGTCCAATGGATAAAGGAAGGCAGTCAGAGTGCGAAAATGAAAGAATGTAATCGTGAAGGAAACACTTAAGGGGAAGTGGAAGAGCCTACAAAAATCTCGAGGTGTTGCGAACGGACCTTTGGACCAGTAGATGGTTCAAAAGTATGGGCTCAGTGTTCGGAAAGCAGGAGACCATGGATATGAGATGAGGATATCGGCTCATGGTGAGGAAGCCGTATTATAAATGTCAGAAAGTTAACAGAGCGTCAACAGGATAGAAGTGTTAAAGATAAAAGCGGATATACTAGTGATGTATCATGAGCAGCAGTGCTCTGGAGCCGGGGGAGACAGAGCATTGCGTCTGCAGAGACTAAATCATTTAGAACTCAGAAGTTCGAGAGAGGTCAGAAGGCAGGAGGCCGTACAGCCAGAACCAGATAAGTCAGGCTAGAGTGTATAAAAGGGCTATATGGGTGAGAAGAGAAAGAAAAAGAAAGCCAACGATATGCTCCAGGTGCTGTGCGTAGACCGTTGGAGCTTACGGTTTCTGTTCATTAGGGTCACGGAAGTCGGAAGGTACGAGATCGTTGAGACGAGCCCAGAATGTCAGCTCGTAGGGTGAAAGTCGTATTAGTAAAGTCTAAGTGCTGACAGAGAGCATCAACATAAATGGACATGTTAAGGAAAAAAGGGGACATGATAACAAGGTTCAATCATGACCAGCGGTGGTCTTGCGGTGAGGGTAATAGACTTTCCTCGGCAGAGTCTAGATCATAGAGCACAGAAGTCCGAGCGATGTCAGATGACAGAAGAGCGTACAGTCAAACCCGGGTAAGTCAGCAGGCTGAAGCTAGGCCTCCAAAGTAAGGTGGGAATAAGTAATGAGTGTCATCAGAAAGCAGTTTGGGAAGCAAGTGACTATATGAAAAGGCGGTTGCACGCCGAGGAACGGTCTCGGGATAAAGGGGACAGAGCACCAGGACAACAGAGCCTAGATCGTTAATGTTTGGAATGTAAGGAAGTAGTCAGAAAGCAGGAGGCTGGTCGGACGCCGCTAGAGTAGTGCCAGATCCGGAGAGTTGCCTGACCGGTGGAAAAAGGAATGCACACAAAATGAGACAAGGAAAAGTTTTCATTGATGAGCGGAGAAGTCAGCGATATTCCCGACGTGGTATGAACAGACCATTTGGTCTGCCGACCCCTGGTCATTAGGGTCACAGAAGTCGGAAGGTGGGTCGTTCAGACCAGACTAGAAAGTCGACTCATAAGGAGAAAGGCGTAATAGTAAGCTATGCATTTTGTCGGATCGAATCGGCAGAAATAGACACGTTAAGGATGAGAGAGGACATGATGATTGCGATTAGTCATGACCAGCAACGTTCTTGAGGTGAGGGTAACAAAGCGTTGCGTCGGCAGTGACAAGAACAGTGAGGTCGCAGAAGCCCGAGAGAGGTCAGAAAAAGGAGACCATTCCGCCTACCGCTGATCAATCGGGTCACAGCAGTCAAAAGCAAAGAGACCACTGAGACGGAAAAGCAGACTGATAAGTCTGCCCATCCCTGGACATTCGGGTCACAATAGTCAAAAACAAGAAACTATTGAGACGAGATTAGAAAATCAGCTCAAAGAGTAAAAACGGTAGAATTTAGGTCTAAGTAATAAAGGGAAGCATCGGCAGAATAGACAAGTACACGAAGAAAGGGGACGTAGTAATAAGGATTAATCAGGGCCAACAATGCATTTCAGTTGAGGGATACAGTACTTTACGTCGGCAGAGCGTAGGTCATTGGGATCTCAGAAGTCCGAGTGGGTCAGAAGGCAGGAAACCGTTCAGACGGGTCCGGATAGGCCAGCAAGATGAAGCTAGGCCACCAGATTAACTTGTGGATAGCAGAGGTGAGTGTCATAAGAAAAGGAACTAGAGTGGCTATATGAAAGGCCAGTTAGCATGCCAAGGGAAGGTCTGGAGATAAAGGGAACAGTGTGTTTGGAATGTAAAGCCTCTGATGCTACCGTCTCGGATGTCAGGGAGCAGTGAGGAAAATAAGACTGTTCAACCGAGGATAGGTTAGAGCCAGGTCCGAAGAGATTTGCGTCTAATTGAAAAATTAATGCAAATAGATTGCGAAAAGGAAAATACTCTTCAGAAGAGGTCGAGAAGCCAACAATGTTCTCCGGGTTAAGGGAGTAGACCGATAAGTCTGCCTATCCCTGATCAATAGGGTCACAGTATTCAAAAGCAATGAGATCACTGAGACGGAAAAGCAGACTGATAAGTCTGCTCATCCCTGTTCATTCAGGTCAAGTAGTCAGAAACAAAGAGACCATTGAGACGAGGTTAGAAAACAAGCTCAAATAGTGAAAACCGCAGAAGTTAGGTCTAGATAATAAAGGAAAGCATCGGCAGAATAGGCACATACACGAAGAAAGGGGACATAGTAATAAGGATTAATCAGGGCCAAAAATGCATTTCAGTTGAAGGATACAGTACGTTACGTCGGCAGAGCCTAAGCCATTGAGATCTCAGAAGTCTGAGGTCGGTCACAAAGCAGGAGACCGTTCAGACGAGTCCGGATAGGTCAGCAAGATGAAGCTAGGCCGCCAAATTAACTTGTGGACAGCAGAGGTGAGTGTCATAAGATAGGAAGCTTTCGGGACGAAAGAGACTATATGATGAGCCATTTAGCATGCCGAGGAAAGGTCTGGAGATGGGGGGAACAGAGTGTCTGGAATGTAGCGCCTCGAGTGATAACGTCTCGGATGTCAGGGAGCAGTGAGAAGAACGAGACTGGTCGACCGAGGATAGATTAGAGTCAGGTCCGAGGAGAGTTACGTCTAATTGAAACATTAATGCAAATAGAGTGCGAAAAGGAAAATACTCTTCAGAAGAGGTCGAAAAGCCAACGACGTTCTCCGGGTTATGGGAGTAGACCGATAAGTCTGCCTATCCCTGGTTATTCAGGTCGCAACAGTCGAAAGGGGACATCGCCTTCAGGCTATTGATGCTT
Source organism: Dicrocoelium dendriticum (assembly GCA_944474145.2). Taxonomy (NCBI): domain Eukaryota; kingdom Metazoa; phylum Platyhelminthes; class Trematoda; order Plagiorchiida; family Dicrocoeliidae; genus Dicrocoelium; species Dicrocoelium dendriticum. The sequence continues at coordinate 30,484,856 of OX104067.1, forward strand.
TTAAAGTGTTTTTTGCTGTTCCAAAACTCTACCCCAGGTGGCTTAGGAAATGAATGTTACGGACGGCCGAAGCCATTGCGATCAGGCTTACACAACCTGATTATGCAAACGAAGAAGGCTAATTCGAGCGCTTCTTCTGCCCTGGGGCTAGCACACTTCCAACGACTTCCACTTCACACGCTCACAACCACGGGGTTGTGAGTGCGTCACCCAATCAGTTGAAAGCACGTCCTGTGTCTCGGGAGCATACGTGTGGGTGTATCTGTGTCTGCCTACGTATGCGGTGGCAGCCGCTACTTGAGTGAATCGGCCTATTCTTCGATTAGGACAGCTCACTTTCTGCCTCGCTCTGCTTCGCTAATCTTAATCGCGGTTCACCAGCCTAACCCGCCTTGACTTTCCATTTTATAATTTCAAACGCCTGATGAGATTTTTCGAAAAGAGTGCTACTCGTTACCTTGTGTTTTATAAACAATTTCTTCCGCTACGCATGGAAACTCGTGAAGTTTCCTTTGTGATGTACCTAGATGACGTTGACCATGACTGCATCTATTCTAACGTTGAAAACAAATATTAATTGTCATAAAAATATCGACCTTGACGCCACTTATATTTGCGTTAGCGCACCTTTGCTGCGTAATTTGTCCTCGAACATATAAGAACATTCCAATGAGCAAAAGCATGGCTGCCCAGTCACTATGATTCACCAACCAGAGCATAGATGCTTTGCTACGAAACCAAAAGCCACTCCAAATATCTGTATTTCTTATAGACGGCATACTGCGAACCAGTGGCGTTGTAAATTAGACTGGTAACAAAACCTCTCGTGGCACTTATACGGGTGCGCCTAAGCACAATAAAACACCACTAGTTCAAACAATTCAGTAATCGCTGTCACCACTGGAAGTCCGCAGACAAGCTTATATCAACAGACACTCAGCAGTTGTGTACGCAAGGTGTGCACGCCGTAAATTGGGTGCCAGCGAAGTTCACGTGGCTTAGAGAACTTGGCAAAGTCAAACTCCTCGAGTGCATCCTCCACATATAAATATCCTTTATAAGCAGGTAGGTTATGTGCAACAGCCAACAAAGTGTAATCTCACAAAAAGACGAATGTTCCGTGATCTTTCGCCCGTCCAACGTTTTTGGCGTCCAATGGTGTTTTACATGCCACACTCCCAAATGACATTATTTCCACAAATTATATGTTCTCCCTATCCATCACCTTCAACTTGCTGAGGTCCTCTACCTGGATTCCAGTAGGCAACGCAAATGCGAATAATCTCCTGCATCTATTATTAAATAGTTCTTGTTCATTATTTATTAAAATGTACTTCTTGCGTGCTGTTCTTCACTTTTCATCTTCGGATGTAGGGCGAACCTCAGAAACATGGTGTTCAGTGGACATGCAGACACCTGGTTTAGGATATTTGGCTATAACTTGTTTCATAATGACTGCCCTTCTGTAAAAGATAGTGGCTATCTAACCTATGTCGATATATATCTGATCCTTCCTCTGGGTGCACCATTCCTTCAGAGAATTCTTGATTCGATGTGAATTATCATTTCTAATTCTCCAACAAAGCGCTTAATATGTTGCACCTACAGACCACCCACGTCTGCGGTCACCGTAACTGTTGACTTGATAGACGATTTTGCATCAATTGTCGACCTCCCATACACTAATAAAATAACGGCTTGGGCTTTTATTTTGACCGAAAGCAACAAGTCACTTAAAGATGAAGCAAAACATCGCAATATTTTATGTCTACCCTTGGTCGACAAGGATTTGTACAGCACGTAAACGTGCCCACCCGGTTTGGCTCTACACTATTGGATGTTCAAAGGTGTCCACATATAATGGTAGCATATTACCGGCCGTTCCCCTCTTCACCAAACTTCATTTTTACTTCACCTGCCGTAACGCTCTCAGTACTGCTCGATTACAGTGACAGATAGGTTGCTCAAACAACTTCCAAGGTCACTGAGGCTCTTTAATGCAGCCAAGTTTGTACATACATAAATATTTAAATATTTTATTCTCATATTCATCGAGGCACGCCAACTCAGGCGTGAGCAGAATTTATACCCAAATATCTTGCGCTACAGAGTCCTTACAATGCATCCAATTAGTTGTAGCCAACCGTTGTACAATTTGAGGAAAAGGAAGACGTACTCATGGGGATCCAAAACGTCAGTTTGGCGACGGTGAACTGGATTCAAGCGTCTAGAGTAAACAGGAAAATCACAGTAGGTAAAGTGATGTGAGTATGCGACCAGCCGTGCAGAAAACCGATCGAAACGTGACACTGTCAATGGCGTCTTGATATCTCACCTGTGGTCAGCGGCAGGGATTCAGAAAGTGGCAGGGTTTTGCATGGAAAACTGTTGCCCTATAAAAAGCCACAATAGTCTGATTGACAACACTGCAACGTGGCGGATATTACTCGCCAACAAAATAAAGTCTACCTACTGCTACACACTCACAAGGTCCCGGTGACTGCAATCTATGAACACAATGGCATATAAACCAAACCTCACCCAGTTGTCAAACAGTGTTCATCAATCATTCTGTTGGGTTCATACGCACGCAGAGTAACTGAAACCAAGCTTTTGCACTATTCGAACTCCAACCCAGTATTTCTGTAACGGAACCACATATATTTTGAAGTGTTTGTCCCTCGGCTGGATAGACGCTTAATTCCCAAGCAAATCCGAATTCGCTGGCCCTCACAGGATAGAGAGATTACCTGATCGGACGAGCGGCGCAACAGGAATGAATTAACAAATCACATCGTTCAATATAAAGGTAAAATAGAAAGTTCGTGAATAGTATATAAAGCGACCGTGGAAAGTTCTGGAAAGGTTAACGTACAGCCAATAAAAGAACTTCTACCTAGCGTGCATTGGCCGCTTCTCCTGGTTGGCTTTCTGTTCGACCCAATCAGGGCGGATGGGCTTGGATCGCCGGCTGCGGCGATGGGATCCTGGCTTGTTCAACTCGCTTATTCCTTCCTAACACTTTCCCCCTTTGAGTTGTGTTGTACGGTTTCAGCTTGGGGTTGACTTGCATGGGTGACGTGAATTTGCGCCGCCGCTTCGACCTCTGTGGTGCTGGACTTCGGGGCGAATGTTGTGCTTGTTGAGTTGGGGCATGTTGGGGAGCCTTCGCCTCACCCGCGTCGGCCAGTATGTCCAGAGGTGACTGCGATGCTAGTACTTGTTGTTGCAGTTGTTCACCAGTCTGTGCCTATAGCAGCTGCTTGGCATGTCTTACCCAAATTGCCATACCAACCTGGATACCGCAGCTCACGTTACCACGTTTGTATAGCAATGAACAATGAACAATGATTTATCACGGGATAAAAGCAAGCGCTTGACACGTCCCGTAGGATGGTTGCGGTGAATATGATGCAATTAAAATGTCTGGGTCATCTATCGAACGTCTGCCGAGATGAATACTTTGAAATTAACATCAGTGTAAAATGAAAAAGAAATATGGCGCGTAAACGTTCAGAAAGACACTGGGGCGCAGTGATAGTTGAGGTAAGGAGTGAGAAACTAAAATATGGTCGCTCGCTTAGGTCCATTTGATACATTAGTCCTGCTGAAAACATGCTTGCTTTGCGTAATCCACAACAGAGGAGCTTAGGTAACAAAATGTTGGGAGCTGAGGGCAACATCTAATCGTTTTTTGAAAACATCCAGGGTAGGAGAGGATACAACTGAGTCTGGGAGTGCGTTCCATGGTTAGCAAACCCGAAGGGAAAAGTAATTCCATCGACACTCTAGACGGCTATATTGTTCCATCAACTTTAAGCAGTCACCCCTGAGCTGCGTATTGTGGCTAAGTTTCAGCAAATGGCGGCATACGTGGTTGGGTTCACTCAATATCTGATACGCCAACATGAGATCGCCGCGCAACCTTCAATAACGACCGCTGAAAATTCCCAGCAACTTCAGCCTTCGGTGGTAAGAGTGATAGCGCAGGCCCTTTACATTTTTTGTTGCTCCTCGTTGTGGTGCCTCTATCGCTTCTAGGTCATGTTTCAACCAAGGTTGCCAAGCTTGGATTGCGTACTCAACATGCGGGCGCACGTAGGAATTGAGCATAATTGGGAAGATTGATGGGTCAAATCTCCCGAATGCCCTTCGCAACATGTCGACGTGCTGGTTGCCTCTTTTCGCAGCTACCTCAGCCTGGTTTGAACAGTTGAGGTCGCTCTGTATGGTCACACCAAAATCACGTTCCTGAGAGCTATTCTGCAATTCTTTTGTCCCAAGCATGGCCCATAGCCCATTTAGGATAGTTGATGCGCTAATCTCTCGCCAGGACTTGTTGACCCACATTAAAGGTTCGCTTCCCAGCACCGTTTTGGATGTTGTATTAACGCTTCAGCTGATAGTTGTGGGCCAGTAACTGATCCTCCCTAAGTCTGAGGGCATCACGCGGCACACGGATTTTCCTTTGAAACAAAGTTTCAGCCGGAGTTAGGGTGTTCGGTGTTTGCGGATTCGGAGTTGTCCGATACGTTAGAAGAAATGTGACAAGAAACTCCTCCATGTTACCTTTCCCCTTCATCTTTAGCAAAGCTCTTTTGAGGGTATCCACAAATCGTTCCGCTTGCCCGTTCGATTGTGGGTGGTAAGGTGGAGACCATCCGTGGACGATCGCGTTTCTGCGACACAAGACGACAAATTCAGATGAGGTAAATTATGTTCCATTGTCCGAAACCAACGTGTGGGGAACACCGAAACGAGAAAATGTTTGTCGGAGGGCGGAGACAGTGGCTTCTGCTGTGATTCTCACCATTGGAATCATCTCCTGCCATTTACTGGGGGCAACGACAACGATGAGAATATGGTGACCATCAATTGGACCTGCAAAGTCGACATGTACCCTTGACCATGGTTCCGTTGGTATTGGCCAGGATTGCAATTCCGTCTTTCTTAGCTGTTTAGATACACTAGCACATCGGGGACAATTCTTGGTTAAATTCTCGATCTGGGAATCCATATAGGGCCAATACACAGCTTCGTACTAGCGATTTCATGCGATGCATTCCCGGTTGGCCAGTATGAAATTGTCGAAGGACTCCCTCTTGAAGGATGTGTGGAATAACGATGCGATCTGAGAATAGTAGGCAGTTTCTGACGACTGATAGTGAAGTTGGTGGAATTGTTGAAGCTCCGGCGTTGTAACTCTCTTAGGCCAGCCATTGAGGTGGAAATCAATCCCTTGTTGTAGGGTAGAATCATGATGGGTCGCTTCCCGTACCATTTCGAACGTTACTGGTAAGACACCGAAAATGTCAGACAACTTGATGTACTTGGGGTTCTACGGAGGTTTGAACAACTACCAAATCCTATGGTTCTTGACGCCGCATATCAATTAAACGTGATAACGCATCTGCTTGGCAAAAATTGTGTGCCGATTGATATTTGACTACGGAATCGTATCCAAGTAGAACGGTTGCCCAGCGTTGGAGACAACTGGCCGTGCAGGCTGGAATGCCTTTCTTTGATCTAAAGATTGCAACCAAGGGTTTGTGGTCAGTGAATAGCGTGAATTTTTGTCCGTAGAGCATTTTGTGAAATCGCTTGACTGCAAACGTTATAGCTAAAACTTCTTTCTCGATCCGTCCATAGTTGCTTTTCGCTGGGGTGAGTGATCTGGCTGCACGTGCGACAGCTTTCTCCGAACCATTGGGAAAATGTGGGATATGACTGCTCCAATTCCGTAGTCTGACGCGTCAGCAGCAACTACGAGCTCCAGCTCCGGATTGAAATGCGTTAGCAATAGGTCATAATGCAATATAGACTTCACATTATCAAATGCGGCTTGACATTCAGGGCGGATGTGACTCGCCACAAAATAAAGTCACTGGGCCGTGGATATCCGGAAAATGGTATCCAACTCACGGACATCAATCGCTTATTCTCACATTCCTACCGATAACAAACAGTCGAAAATTCTGCGGCACATTCAAAAATACAAGCTACATTCATAGACAATTACATACATATATACACCCATACACTTACATTCACGGTTATGCTAAACATGTACTCTGTACATTTTGATCACACTATGCTAGCTAAACATGTTCATGCCTATATTGGTGTGCCTCGCATTGTCGAGAATAAAAGCTTATTTACTTAAAAGCTTATTTACACAAGTTTGCGATCCTGTACCAGAAGTTCATTGAGCGGTCCTCGTAGCCGATGCATTTCGGGCACAAAAGAGCTGTAATGACTGATAAACTCCAAGAATGATCTGAGCTTCGCCACATTGTCAGGGGAGGCATCTGTTTTACGGCACTTAGGTTGGAAGGATCCGGACGACAACCATCCTTGTCGATGATGAAGCCAAGGTAATTTACACACTTCAAGCCAGCATTGCCCATTTCTTCTTTCAAGTAGAAACCGTAGTCGTTAACGCGGTGGAGAACTGCTTCCAGTCTTTCCGTCAGCTCTCAAAGGTAGCCCCTTTGATTATGATTTCGTCCAAGTAAGCTGCGGCTTCTGATAACCCAGCTAACCGTATCCATAATTTGTTGAAAAATCGTGGGAGCTGATTTGACACATAACGGCAAACTGTTGAACTGGTAAAGACCTCGGTGCGTATTGCTTGTCAGCAACTCCTTTGAAGCATCGTCGACTTCAATTTGAGGATAAGCATCTGATAAATCTAGCTTTGCAAAGTAAGCGCCACCACTGAGCATAGCAAATATATCTTCTGGGACTGGCAAAGGATACTGGTGCATTTTCAAAGCAGCATTCAGTCCTGTAGAGTAGTCAGCACAGATACGAACGGTTCCATTGGTTTTATTGACGACAACAATAAGTGCTGCCCACGCTGAATAGTTCACAGGTTGGATGACGCCGGCCCGCTCTAAACGATCAAGTTCCGCATCAACAATCGGCAGCGCAGCGTACGGTACCGGTCTTTTGGATCGAAATACGGGTTTAGCACCGTCTTTGCGAGTAAGGCTCGCTTTGGTCTTTATGAAGCTTCCCAAGGCGTTGCAAAACACAGACGGGAAATTCCTTCGTAGCTGCTCGATCAGGTTGTTGTTTGGTTTGTCACTTCCGAAGAGGGCCTTGTATATCCGAGCCGGAGGGCATTGTAGACATAACTAAGAGGAATGTCGAACAGGTGAAGTTTCTGGATCCAGTCGAGTCCAAGCAGATTCAAAGGTGGCAGGCCCGTAATGTACGCGACACCGTTTGCCCGAGCGGCACCAAAGCCATTTCACACTGCAGCTCACCAATGAGATTAAGTTGCCCTCCTGAAGCGTTAAGTGCAAGGTGTGTCGTTCGGCTGATTGACAGAGCACCAATATACTGCCAACTTTTGCTGGAGATAATTGTGATGTCCGAAGCTGTATCTATCTGAAGACGCAATTGTTGCCCGTTCAGGTGAACTCTGATGTACTTGCTGCGAGCAGCACGTTCATCAGAGTAGGCCGCTTGAACCGTACTATAGCTGCTGAATCTTTTGGGAACATTTGAATTCAGTCGCGTCTGTCTTGCACGCTTGAACTGCAGTTTTCATCGGCAGCGCGTTTCCTTATGGTCCCGTTTATGACACTTGTGGCAGACGTGTTTCAGGAATGGACACACTCCAAAAAATGCAGCTCACCACATCTCCAACAGGCAGTCGGGGTCTTGGGATTCTTCCTGAGCTTTTCATGACCTGTTTCACTTTTAAGCGGTTTCTTTGAGGTTGTTTCTAAGACGCTAAGACTTGGAGTTGATGGTTGCCTCCCCAGCATAAGCTTGTCACGCTTCAGGTTCAGCAATCGTTGGCATTTAGTAGTTATGGTCTGTAGGGTCATTTGCTGGCCTTGTTCAAGTTTACTCAGCAGCCTGCTGCGAACCTCTGCATCTCGTGTAGACTGTAGGCCACAGATAAAAATCAGACATCTGAACTGATCTGCTGTAATGGATTTGATATGGAATTTTTCGCACTCGCGATGGACGACGCTAGCGTAAGTGACGTAGTCATCAGCAGTCACCTTGGTGATCTTCAAGCATTGCTATCGTGTGTTGAAGCTGGATGACTGCTCTCCAAATATTTGGTCCAGGCATTTGTCAGTCTCCTCAAAAGTGCAGGCTCGAGCGCTCCTAGGCAAAATAAATTTGACATACCTGGAGTGCTCTGCTATTCCAAGTTTCCTTAACAGCAATCGGACTTTCCAATAGTTATCATGGTTCCTAAGTTCAACATGGAACACATCTTCATTACGCTTGAACCAAGTTTCAAAAGTGAGGCCAGAATCAGGGTCGTACGAAAATTCGGTAATGCCGTTATTGATAGCGTCTGCCGATGTGGACGGCTTGACGGTTGTAGACAGTGAACCGGTCTGGATTGTGAGTTGGCGCGTAAAAGTTACGATCAGCCTGAGTTTGGATGCCTTAAATTGTGCTTGTTGCTGCAGCAGAATGGCCTTGAGCTCGTCAGCCGATAGGAACATCTTGGTTAGGGTTCAACCCGTCGCCAGCTGAAGTGTTCATCCCTCGCCTGGCTAGAAGCTTAATTCCCAAGCAAACCCGAATTCGCTGGCCCCCAAAGGATAGAGAGATGACCTGATCGGACGAGCGGCGCAACAGGAATGAATTAAAAAATCACATCGTTCAATATAAAGGTAAAATAGAAAGTTCGTGAGTAGTATATAAAGCGACCGTGGAAAGTTCTGGAAAGGTTAACGTACAGCCAATAAAAGAACTTCTACCTAGCGTGCATTGGCCGCTTCTCCTGGTTGGCTTTCTGTTCGACCCAATCAGGGCGGATGGGCTTGGATCGCCGGCTGCGGCGATGGGATCCTGGCTTGTTCAACTCGCGTATTCCTTCCTAACAATTTTATATTGTTTCCGTACCACTCATATACCAGAATCCACTGGGAATGCCCATTATCCTTGCGACATTTTATGACAGCTGCTTACCACGTATTCGACGGTGCCTTTTGCGAACACTTATCCACTTCATATGAGTTGCATGCGCCTAGTGTGTTCCTGTGAATCTGACAATAACATGTACATGCGTGTATCGGGGTGGCTCGTTTCACCGAGAATAAACATTTTTATTTATATATTTAAGACTAAGAATATCTTTTGTGCGTGCCAATAAAATACTTATAAACGTTCCCTAGTCAGTATGCCAGAATTTAATTGTGGGCAGTGACTTTACTCAGTAGCGAGCCCCGACCGCCACGTCGCAGTGTTGAGTAACGCACTTTGGTGGCTTTTGATAGAGAGGAAGCTTGCCAGGCGACAACCAGCCACGTCTTTTAACACTGTAGTCGATTGCTTTGAGCGGCCATTTACATCTGGCAAAGCCACTTATCAACCATTTGTTCATTGTTATTTGCAGTCGAATGCTAGGTCTGTTAGCTAAGCAAGTAGCTCAGTCAGAGCCGGCCATAGAGGTTGAGGCCAGTTTATCGGGTTGAATAATCATGCAGGGGAGCTAAGTTTCCAGAGTATCGGGGTCTTGCTCTCTCTGTTTTATACTTGCTGGAAAGTGAGGCGTTGGTGTGCATCTGTTCTCATTGGGCATCGGCCGTTGTGTTGTGTGCAGTTGGTTGGAATTTTTATAAGACTATTGTCCTGGTGAGTCCTAGCTGGTTATGTCTTCTCATCTCAGACGGAAGCAGTTCCCTAATCTAAGCCCGGATCATTATATAAACCCCGACCTTTGAGAAAGGTGAGAGAGAGGAATAGGTGGTGAGTAGACCGAAAAGGACAATCTCGGAGCGAAGCACTTTAAAAATCCTACCTTCAGACCTTTAGACATGGGAAAGGATGCACAATGTGCAAAAGGTCTAACACTGAAAATGTTTCTTGATTATAGGATAAAACGCATGGCTCAATGGGTACATTATTGTGACGTGCTTGACGTGCTAGAGCCTGGTTCAGGTAAGCCGTCAACGTGGTGTTAGTTAAAGAGATTAAGACAAATATGTAGGAAGAAAACAGACAGTTCAAAATCTTTGGCGATCGAAAGGTAAAGAAACAGCAGAAAGTCAAGTTATGAACCAAAAATTGCAGAACAAGATGGCACATTCGCCTTTCAATAGCTTAGGTGCTCCATTCGATGGTGGAATGCTACGGTGTCAACTACAAGCAAGTTGGACGCATGCTACAGCGAGGGTAACAGCCGGATTAACTATGTAACAGAAGCCACTAGTTGTTGGGAGCTTAAGGGGAAAAGTACAGCTGAGCAGTCAGTTAGTTAAAGAGGGTTATAGTGTAGGGCGAAAGACCGTGGATGAAACGAAGCTTTGGTTGTGGAGCATGCAATACTTTGAACCCAACTTTGTGCAATTGGGTAGGGCATTGGCTCTTCAGTAGATAAGATAACCCACTCAAAAGTGAAATTATACGGTGTCAAAAGTAAGCCACATGGACTCATGAAACAGTGGGGATAAGGGCCAGGCTAAATACGCAGCAGAAGCCGCTCTATAACAAGTGAATATGAGAACCTGGACTGTCAAGCGGTCAGTTAAATTGATGACGAGATGGTCTTTTGTTCTACAGACTTAGATGAGGGTTTTATTGCAGAAAAAACCGTAGTTGGAGCGAGGATTGGATTAAAATATTAGCAATAGTTTTAAACCGGCTGTTGTGGAATAGAAACGGCGGATCGGCACATAAATAAATTAGGTGAACCACCGAGGATGGAATGTCACGGTGTCAAAATAAAGCCATATGTATATGGCACACGAGCCCAAAGCTATTGTCTTTGAGCACAATGTTCTACGTCAATCGAAACAAGTGTGATGAAACGTTTTCATGGAACCATTTTTGTTTTCAGTGGATACAAATCCCGAAGCTTTAGGCCAGATTTTTGGTACCCTCGATAGATCGATCAGTAACAGTGAAGCCTCAATCTTCATTCTCGTGTAAAGGTTACATTTTTAATGGTAACCCATTAGTAAATGTATAGTTGCTAAGGTAAATGCCGAAAATGCACCCTAGTGGGTACGTAATGCTTATACTGACTTGGCTACTTGAACCAGGTTGGTAGCTATCTCCTTATGCTTTCTGTACTGTTAGGATGACTGACCAACTACATGTCTGTGGATTTCTCAGTCAACGCCAATCTCACACTGCCTTCGAAGTAGGATCAGCTTTTCCCAGCACAGAATGTACAATTTGGTTGTGATATTCTCTACCACCGCATTCAGCTTTGCATTGAAGTTGTACCTCCAGAAAGCACTAATAAGTTAAAATTGATTGCCGCTTCAGAAGGTATTTCAAAATAAGCCAGCAACCCACTTGAAATAGAGAAAAAGTTTTGGAAGCAAACTACTTCACTTTAATGGTGCACCATAACAGAAAGCTAGCAGAGTAATATCATGGTCATCGCGATATGCTATGCCCCGTGGAGATAATGGCGTTACACAGCGCAAACTTGACAGGCTCCAGCTCAAAAAGTTTGGTTTGTAGGCAGGACAGGAAGGCATGTAATATTAACTCGCTTGTGAACTCTGGTGTCAATGCAAAACCGATCGCGAAGCCATGTTCGCTTTTTAATGACTACTTCATGTCTACCTATAGTACCAATGCGTGCAATGAACATTAACCCTAGCTGATAACCGAAGGCAATACTCCCCAAAAGGTTGAATTCACCTATGGCATTATATGTCGCCAAAGCAGCTTAGTTCGTTGATCCTGTTCTCAAGGCCCTGACAGCATCCCGCCAAATATAAGCAAACAAAGGGGCCTAGACATCAGGTGTCTCTGCTTAATGTATTTACACTTTCCGTGATAAGAGGCGATTGTCTCATGCACTGGAAACCATCAATTATTATTCCACAATCTAAAAGTGGTCCTATGCAAGCTGTAAAAGTTTTCGCCCAATCCACTATATATGCATTAATTCCATAATCCTAAAGCGGTTAGTTGAAGAACGTTTAATAGCTCACTTGTGTTCTAGGAAACTTATCGGTAAACAGCAGCGCGCTTATTTGAAGAGCAGGTGAAGTACCACCTGTCAGTTAGATTGGTTTAATTATGTGACAAGAGCAAGAGACACCGGAAGCGCTCTCGTTGTACTCTTTCTTGTTATTCAAAAAGCCTTTGACCTTTTCCCACACAAGTTATTGCTGCAGAAGATTATTTCATAGTCTCACAACTTTGCTTTTAACGTGGTGGCCCTCCTACCTCGTGGGTAGAAAGCAAACAGTCAGAATGGGTAAGTGTGCAACTGAAACCGCCACAATATCTGGTGGTTAGATTCAAGGCAGAGTGTTGAACCACCATTTCTCTTAATTTACTTTGATGAGCAACTTGATAAAATATATTTGGAAAGTCATTCTCCTTTGCGAATAAGATTAAAATGCTTTATTGCTTATCCTGGGCAAGGTAGTCCTAATTTAACCTTTTCAGTCCAAGTTGTCAACATTATAGAACTGGAGTTATTCCTGGAATTCGTACTTTACCAATGACAAATGTACTCTATTTTACTATGACTGTACCACTCCAACGAACATCCTAACCTTAAAGGCACGCCTCCTCCTCCTGGGTGTGGCGCAGTCCTAGACCTTGGGTTAAGGTGTTCCGCTTCAGTTAATTTTTATAGAAATCCATATTCTTGCAGACATCTGCCAGAAAAGCCATCGCCCAGACAAAGCAAACGCTTAGCTTGTGGGATTTCAGTTACAAGCCTTTATATGTGTATTAGACCCAATCTTGAATGGTGTAAACCAGTGAACGCAATCTGAGAAAAGTGGACATAGTAGCGCTGGAAAACCTCCAACGATGGTTCAAAAAGAGATTCTTGAACTTGCCTAATACTGACTTAAGGGAAGCGTTGCGGGGCTCTGAAACTGCAGCGGCCATGGCTGCTCTGACTCAAACTAAATCTGTGCCCTCTCTACTGTTTACTATTTGAGTTAAGGTTTCCACCTCAGTCAGAATTGGAGATTCATGCCCTCAAGTATTTAGACCTAAGAAACAGAGAGCGCTTACTGCATATTCAAAGGTTCCGTAGCAAGCTCCGCTTTAATATTTTCGCAGTAACATGTGCGTTGAAACAGAATAAAGTTCCATGGAATATCAGCAACCGCTGTTTCTATCTGCAATTCAAACTGCGGATAAATATTCACCTGACCGTTTCAAACAACTGCATCAAGAGTTAACTACAGGATCTCCCTAGATGCTGTGTAGGGGGAAAGGTCCTGGATACGCTTAAACGTTGTAATATTCGTCCTAATATTATAATTTTGTCTTCCCATGGATGAACAATTTAGTAAGTATTCACAAGCTAGCTCATTGCTACCAATCCTGCACTTATTACTAGATGATACTATTTTCACCTTTGGTGCACTATTTAGATCGACTACGGCTTTCAAACTGAAGTCTCCGCACCGTCGTCGTTGGTTGCAACGCTTCTCCTCAAAACTGTGTTTAGCCTATTAGCACGAAATTGTAAACCGTATTGGGCTTTTGCTTCCTCATACCTTATAGTTCCTTTATTTTACTGTTGACCACGATTGAGCTGACCTTACGTGGTGAGGGATTAAAGCTTACAAAACAAAAGTTTTGTCTATGCATAGCCTACTGCCACCGACTTGCTGGCTAATGACAAAAAGTCTTTTTATACGATCCGCATGATGAATAGGGTTGAGGCTACCTCGCTCATACTGTCTGCATAAAGCAGCCTTAATGTAAGCTGCTGTTAGTGAAACAAGTGAGGGTTTACACACCATTTTGCTACACCGGCACACAGACCTTCGGAGCGCGGAAGTGAGGCTGAAGTCAATCGACCGATTAAGCCGCATGGAAGCAGGTTCCCTTGAGACCGTTCCATGGTGGCCATAGTACTTTATTTAAAGTTTTGGCTAAAGGTACAGTGGCGATGGAAATAAGGTGGTGCTATATCCCTGTTAGCCTACAACTTGTGTAGCCCAGCCTGTCTCCCTTGGATTAGTGGCTTAATAAATAAATAAATAAATAGTATATTCTCGGTAAAACGAGACACACCTGTAAAGGCGTGATCAAATATGCATACAAGCATAGCTTCTGTGGAATGTTAAAACATTTCGTTTTGATGAAAGTTATAAAAGAAAAGATGTTGTCCGTATGTGTGAGCATACTGTCAGGTAATAGTCAGACACAAGGACATTATGACGCTGTGGCGCGCAAAAATCCGTCAAAACACAACTTGGGGGTAATTTCGCCAGGTAATGTAATTGCTAGTTGGTATTTACATGTAGCGGTCATTGGTTTGTTTTCCAGTTTGAGACCGAGGGAATGCGCACCACTGACGAGTCCTAATAGGGCGAAACGTGTCTGGTGCCTTTCCGGACAATGTTTGTGAGAAGCTGGGACCAAAACACTACAACTGCAAGTTACAATTCCTTCTATTCATAAGAACGCTGCATTTGCTATCGTTCCGTTGCTTGCTCTTTCTACTCCTACCAAACTAACATTCACTGCAGAAACCCAGTTAGGCTCTGTTGTACCATCTCTTCTACCATACAATATTGTATGCGGTTCCGATATACAAGTTAATCCGTCCCTTCATTTGACTTGGACTTCGCGCAGCCGAGGAGTAAGAGCTATAGTTTTTAATTATTGTCGGCATGTATCACAACTTCTTCGACCAGACAAACTTACAATTTCCTTTATGCCCGCACACGGAATTAGGGTTCGTCAGTTGTGCCATATTTATCATCTTTGTAGAGGGATTAAGATGTAGTCAAACAGGACCTTATTGCTAGACTGGAAAGATGAAATCGCTAAGGCCGCAAGTTTAAACTGGTGATACAACATGTACATTTGTAATATTTGTAGTTGCTTTTGTTTGTGTCTCTAGCGTGTTGGATGTAGCTGAACCTTCACTCTACCAAGTTGCACGAAGCGCAGTGTTGGCTTGACTTGACTTGAATGACCTTTGCAAGGTGGCAAGGGGTGGTTCTATTGAGACTTGCCTCTTAATGCCAATTGATGTCACGTACGGTGATTTGTGTTTCAGTGTGAAGGATACCATTAAACCCTCCGCTCAGCGTCAGCACCCACCCAACTAGGCGTGTCTGGATCTATTCCGTCGCAGGCAGGCGTTATGCAACAAAAAGCCTTGGGTTTTCCTTACCTAACGTACAGCGGTGTTAGGGCCCAGTTAGAATATTGTGGGCAAGCTTGAGTATCGCATCTCCCAAATGATTACGGTACAGAAAATGTCCGAAATTGAAGACTAGCGTGACTAACGTTTAGCTTGGGAAATCATATAAAGAAGGCGTTAAGAGCCTAGAGTTGCCTTCCGTGAAACGACAACGTAAGGTTCACCAGTGTACACCAAGAAAGCAAAGAGCACAACCAACTGGTTAATATTAAATTAAATAATTAAGTAAGGGTATAATGCTAGACCGTTGCTAGCTCCTGTGCCCGCGAAGGTTGGCTAACCAACGAACTTTTACGGGGTGTCAGCTGAATTTTTCTGGTTAACACCGTTCCAGCGAGTAGTTCGACTGCAGTGTTCCAGGTCGTGGTGGCTTTACGTCAGGCGAGCGTTCTCCTAATAAATTGCTACCATGGTCCGCTTAACAACATGGCGACGTGGCGGATGTGACTGGCCACTACCCATAGTCACTGCCTACGCCCCCTTCGGTGGACCCCAACCGCACAAACGTCATGGAGTGGCAAGCCTACCATTGATCCCTTCCTATGATAGTGAAAACAGAAAAAACCCGGAAGTGCAGCCACACTTCACAAGTTCACATACCATGGTCAATAACACACCCATATACGGACACACAGATCCAGCGTTACTGGTTCACATGCCATACTTTTATACAATTAACAACCATATTTGTTATATTATCATGAGCCTGCCTTCGCAGCTGTGCCCCGCACTATTAGGAATAAAACATTTTTCTATTTGTTTAGACGTACACAAAGCCCATGTTATTGAGTGGAGTGTGAAAATAAATAAATACCCAATTCGTTCTGGAGTGTTTTAGGGTACACCATGTTAGGCGGGATCAAAAAATGTGAATATGATCAGGTTGAGGTTTTCCGTTTGTGCGTTGTTATGTTATGCAGACGCGAGCCATTTCGTCACGTCGCAGTGTTGTTAAGCAAGTTCTGTATCGCACATCAAGCGCAGCTGCCATTGTTAGGGGTGTAAAAGCTCGTGACGCTTCGTGTCGTCAGAAGGGTATAAGAATTGATAGATAGCTATTTGGCACACTCCTATTTCTTCCAGGATGCCTAGCCTTGGCTGCATTTTTGCAATCGTCGTTCGGGCGATAATTAAGGAGGAGGAGCCGCACGGTCTAATGTGAGGATTTCAAAGTCTCTGTGCAACCCATGCGTTTGCACCAAACAGGCTTCATACTTGGTTGGAACTGCAGGATGAGCACGTTATCCTAAACCGTCACAACAAATGCCATTCGCGAGAAGAAGCAGCATTATTTAGCGACCTACTGCAGACGGAAGGCGGTCGAAAAATAATCGGGCTTGATGGCTTAAGTCGCTTGCTGAGTTTTATTCTCTCAAGTGCTTACGCTCCATGCGAAATATGTGCCGATGTTACAGTTCAAGACGAAACACACCGGCATGAATATGGTGTAATGAATAGTGTGGTCGCCACAAAGGCACAGTTGTCCTGCCTTAGGGTATAGTCGGAAAAAGGTGAATGTATAGGCATGATAGACGTTCATGCTCGAATCGCACCAGCAATAGATAATAAAGCCACAAACGTTTCTTGCTAGGGGAAATCTAAAGTCGTCAGCCCAGACGCAATAAACGCACTGCAAGACAAAGGGCCGGAAGCACTCGAAGTGCCATCATATGTTTGACTTTAACACTCGTAGTCGTCATTCGAACAGGCAAGTGTCCTAAGTTGCCTACGTTCAAGATAAACGTTCATTTTTATATCATTTTACACATTGTACCCAGCAACAGGGGTTTATTTAGATCAATAGATTGTCCCCGACTAGAGGGGAACAGTGCGTGTTCCTTTGATCCGCATGTATGCTGACCGCTACGTGCCGGCCTTCTTCTAGACCAGATAATGAAATCTGATGTAGCGGCTGGGGGAGAATAATGCAATCGGATCCTAGCGAGCTCCTACCCGTGTCCTCCTGTACGTTGCCGATAAAAAGGTGTTGAACGCTTTTAGCATATGATTACTTGTGGTTGACCAGGAGTGACTGTTCCCCGATTTTCCAAGCATTGATTGCTTTTTCGCGATTCTCGAAAAGCGCTCAGTAACCTTTGTAAAATTGGTGGATTTGGAGGGCCGGTAGGCGGGTGTACGGTTGAAGGTTTGCTGTCCCCAGGCGTTTTAGCCACCATCCGTTGGATCGTTTCACTGAAGAAGGGTATGCTGGTAGGCGATATGTTGTGGTGCGAATGAGCGTCTGCGATGTCGATTGAGAGCGCTTCGCACATGCCCTTGCGTTCGTTGACGTTGAAGCGGTCCGTAAATTGTAGGACCCTGAGTGGATCTTCCTGCTATCGATCGTGTGATCTGCGTAGACCATTGATGCGGATGAAGACGAACGGGTGATAGTGAAGAACTTTGAAAACGTGAGACCTGCAAGGCTGTTTCTACAATTCGGTCGATTTGGTAAGGCACATACTCGAGCCAAACTGAGGATGGTAGCGTGCACCGTGGCGCGAGGTGGTTAGGCATCCGGATAAGCCGCCCAGTAATAAGAGCATTTAACCCATGAAACACTTCGGTGCAGGATTTTTCGACAGCGTCGTTTAATTCTAATCGTGTACGTAAGAGTACCATTGCCAAGACCGATCCAAATATGCGCATGGGCGTCACTAAGCGAGCCTTGAGGATGTCAGTGGAGGCCTTCCACCTTTCACTTTGCTTATTAACGGTAAGCAGTGGGGCGAACGCGTTTACACCCGATGGCTTTGCGTCAGTCATTGGAAGTCGACCACTCGAATTGTAGACCACGGTCAGTAAGCCCGGCGGTTTTTGAGCCACGTCAAGCGACCCAATACTCGATGAATGCGCGCGTTATGGCCTCAACAGACGCATCAGGAATTGGGATAACTTCAAGGCAACGTGGGTTGCAGTCCACCGTAGAGATTGTGGATCCCATGCCACTTGATATTAAAAGTAGTCCAACAGTGTCGGGATAGCTGAGAGCGAATCGATTTGACGTTGATAGAAGGTGTCTGATCGGAGCAGCAACATGTAGATCAACTTTTGTCCGCTAGCAGGTCAGACAGTTGCCTGGGCCAAAATACCTGCCCACCGTCATCCCGGTTGTGCGATGTTGTGTAGCGCCTTGAAGCATTTACGGCAAGAATCGGGTGGTCAAAGCGGAGGTTGATGTCCGGTATAGACGTCACAGATTAATGTACGAGTAGATGCCGGATCTAGCGTGAACTTTAGGTGGGATATCTGCACTTTCTTTGTGGCTTGCTGAGCAGAGGCGATAACTGACAAAGAGAGAAATAGATTCGTTGGAACCGGGGAGTTTACTCTTAAAAGCGTGTATGCTACAATGTTGCCCTTGCGAGGCAAGTGTTGGTGGCCGGTCAAAAACTGCATACCAAAATCGAAATGGCAACTTCCACGCGAACCTAGAGATGAAGAGTTACTGTGGGCCTAAAGGGGTGTTTTATGAGCTGTGAACGTAGTAAAACAATTATCTTTGGGAACGTCACGATCCTGGCGAACAGCGACGTAAGCTGCGAGTAACTCGCAACCAAATGTGCTGTATTACAACTCGGCTGGTTTACGACATCAAGAAAACACGCTAGTGTTTGCCAGTTGCTTTGGGAAAGCTGCTGTAATGCAGCGTCAATTACGTCAGCAGAGGTGTCAAGGGCTACCATGGTCGGAGCAGCCAAGTCGAACTGAGAAAGCATGACAGCGGAAGCTACTGCTTCTTTGCTGCCTTCGAATGATTTTGTGCTTCAGGTGTAAGCTAAATCGCACCCTGGCGGCGCCCTCACAGTAGTTCCGGAAGCGGTTTGCACATGCTTAGCGCAGCGTGGTAGGAATCTGCGATACTATTTGACCAGCCCCATGAAGCGCCAAATGGCGGCGACAGGGGTAGCACGAGTAAAGTCGCGAATTGTTACGACTGTTACCTGCAACGTGCGTACCACCTCGGAGTCAAGTTGGTGTTCAACGTACTCAGTGCGCGGTGACGAAGTGCAGGTGTCTGTGTGGTCAAGCTACGTCCAACGCCATAACTTGCTGGTCGTCTGGGGTTCCTACGCGTTGCCATTGAAGAAGCATGGTGGATGACCATATTTGGCGTGTGGGTCAAAGCGCTGATGATACCAGCAGAAGGAAGAGGTTCAGGGCGGTGGTTTCGACGAAGGTTATGTTATGCTAGCGACTTGTTAGCGCCTTGAAGAGTGGCCTCGGCTTCTACTCTCAGAAATTGTGAACTCAGTAAACTTCTGGGTGCTTGCGGTGAGCTATGCTCTCATTCTTGCGGTATGGTCGTTCGTCATAGATTAACCGTGTAAAATTTGCCCACAGGACTTACAAATTTAGTCCGCCACAACAAACGTTAATGGCCGTGGAGTATATTGCGTATCTGACCCGGAAACCAAGTCAGCCGTATTTGCATGTGGGCGGCTTTGGCTAGTATGGCGGGTATGACCAAGGTTTGCACCTTCCTTAATAGCTGCGATGGCTTGTGATCACTAAAAACCATTTCGCTCAGATGCTTTGTGACTGGCTATCGATCAGACGGAACTCTCCGTTTGAGAACCGCTGTTTTAATTTCCTCGTAATCTTTCCGCTCGTTTGTCAGGTAAAAACTTCATGAATATCGTCGGGAACATGAAGAGAAATCGAGAATACGTAAAAATAATTGGTCCTTTCAGGTCAAATAGCAGGCAGTTTAAATAGTGCTTCTAACTGAGCAAACCAACGTGTTGGATTGCTTTCGTCAAACGGCGGAGTGGCCGCTGGTTACAGTTTCATCATGGTCATCGAGAACTAGGCGAAAGGTATTCACAGAACAAGGACACAAAGTTAGCAATCTAAAACCCGTAATGTGCAAAAATGTAAAAATGAGTAAACCAACCACAGAATTAAACAAGCCTGTAAACTATAGTTAGCGCCTTAACAACTTTTCGTTAGGGGTCGTAAGTTATAGCGGAAGCGTACGGTCGCTATAACTCAGCTTTAGGAAAATGTCTGGATACGTCGGAAATACGGGCGGGATAGAGGTTTATTGTCGAACCGCACAACCCCGCTAGCTAAAAGCACCACGGAATTTTCTAGCTAGATTAAAAGTGTAGTCTTCAGCCCAGTGCGGCAAGCACTCTTCCGGGCGAAAATGCCGGAAACTTGTGAAGTGCAATTCGTCTGGTGCCCCAAATACACTTATTCATTGTTCGAAAATGCAATCTTCCTAGTATTCCTCGTTACAAGGCGACCTGGTAGTTTGCATTATTTGGTAACTCGTACACGGCCAGACAGGGGGAATCAATAGGTCACTACGGGAGTGGGTATAAATTGGGGCCTACCATGCTTGCAGACGAGAATAAATTTACGTACATAATTTTGGGCCGTACCGCCCATCGCGTACATCAGAATCAACCTGAAAGCCTTTCGTTACATATCAACGGCACTTCAAATTACGACTAAAAGTACGTCCTTCGCAACAGGTCGTAGTCTACACCGATTATCTGTAGGTATGGCTGGCATCGTGCTGTGTCGGTTGCATATCCTGCGTGCATTTACGTTGCGGTGTGGCCACGTATGTAGTGTCGCAATCTTTGATAACTATCACTTGTAGCCTTGAATAAACAAGCCGGTATAAAAGCAGGCGTTAGCAATTCACCTATACGGCTAATGATTTTATAGGATATTCAAAAGACATTTCCAGCATAATTACTGTTGCACAGTGTACATGCTTTTGTCTCAAGCCCAAATGTTGTAACACAAGACATTAACAATGTTCGACTCCATGTCTTTGCTTGCGGCCTTCTCTCGGTTGTCCCTCACTTTCCCTTTTCTCTGAGGTCCGGGACTTCTTAGAGATCTGGGATTAGACTGAGGAACAGTTTTGGCCCAAAACGGACGTAACAACCCACAAGGACTTACATGGAGCATGGTAGAACTCCGAAAGGACCGAACTACAATCACCATAACCTTTGTCCAGTATGGAGAACTGGACATATCCTCATACTCCCATACATTATACATCTGAAAAATCTGGACAGCGGAAATGTTGAACTTTTGCTCACCTGGACATAAAACAAGAAGAATAATCGCGATGTCCCTCTCCTCCACCGACCTCAAAATCATGGCGACCCCGATCAAATTACCTGTCCAAATAACAGAGGAAATTAGAAGCCATTACTCTGCGAAAAACCGAAGGTAAAACCAGTCGTCAAGCGGCTTTGCCAGTGCAACATTAATGTTCAAAATGCTTTACGGCAGTGTCGCAAGACGTGGTGGGTTTTCGCCTGGCAAGCGTTCTCCCTATAACAAACCACAAATGTCTGTTTAACAACACTACGACGTGGCGGATGTGACTCGCCACTGAATAAAGTCACTGCCCACAACTACATACTGGCAAGTCAACTAGACTCACTTATCAACTCTTCCCGGCACCGTTTCAACTACACACGATCGAACCCGATGTATCGTCGTGATACACATCTGCTTTTAAACCTTGATCATGCCTGAGTTGGTGTGTCTCTATGAAACTGAGAATAACTTATTTAGTTATTTATTTATTTATATATAAAGGCATAGTCGTTTATACTCGTGCGCCGGGGCAGGTCATAATATGGCATGATCAACAACGTTACAGATGGACGACAGCAGTACTGAATACCTGCTGCAATATATACAAGAAATACACTACAGTACCCGAATGGTGCGCTGTAGCGCAAGTGTCAGGTTTGCAGCATGCAAAGAAAGAGTCCTCTGAATTACGGGTATAGCAAAGTAACAAAGGTTTGACAACGTTGCGCTTGGAGATAGAGGATGAATCAGGAAATGTACGTATCAAGGAATTATGTGAAATACATAAATAAATAATTTATTCTCGAGTACCTCAAGGTACACCAAATCTGGCAAGATGGACTTTACCAACGATTGATTAGCAACCGGTACGTTGAATTGTATGAAACGCGCTGTTCGTTTAATATATAGAATTTATGGAAATAGCGCATGCACCGATCTGGAAAGGAAAATTTAATGTTGTGGCCAAATTTTGGGTCAACAATGTGTAACAGCGAAAGGAATAGCGTGGAGACGAAAGATAAAAACAGGGAAGCGTGTTTTTATTACACGTAACCAAAATATATTGAATTGCTGTAAAACGCCGCTCTGGTTAATTTGCCAGTGTTAGTTTGTAGGCACTGACTCTGTTCAGTGGCAAGTCACATCCGCCAAGTCGCATTGTTGCTAAACAGACATTTGTGGCTTTTTATAAGGAGAAGTCTTAATAGGCGAAACCTCACCACATCCTGTAACACTGCACACAATCCGTTTGAATGGTACTGTATAACTGGCAAGATATCTTACACACCAATTCTACACTCGGCTGTTCGCAGTCATACGCGCTACAAATCTCTGCCTTGGCTAATAGAATTGCTTAGTTTGGGTCCGCTATGATTCCTTGAAACAGGTCAAGAAAGGGAATGTCCAGGAAAGTTGGGTTTAGGATTGTGCTGGCAAGTAAGGATTTCGAATTAATGGACGTTGGGTTTTCCTTTGTAGTGTACTGGTCCTGGCGTAATGGCCCTGTTCAGGCATGCATAGCGGACGTGTCAGGTGGTGAGGGCAGTTGCGCTTTTTAGCTAAATTAGTCCCACCTCAGACAAATTGCGATTCCGCATTTAAATTCGGGATTAATAGGAAGTTGGCATTAATAGAAGTAGAAGTATGAGTAGAAGTATGGCAGTATTAGACCGTACCCCTGACTTCAAGCACGCAAAACCACAGGTTGTCCACAGAAGGTGAGCAGAGTTTCTCCACTGCTAAATTATTTTCAGGAAGAATTGGCGTTATGTTTAGTAGTGGCACTATGATATGTCATCGGAAAGGCTCCAGATAAGAGAGGAATTGAAACGTTTTTGCAGCAATGTATGGCGCCGAACCCAACTGTTTGAACGGCAGTGATTCAGTGAACTTGACCGTGTCAAAGTAATTATGAAAGGTGTATCTGTCAATCATGGTGAAACAAGGGACCCATGTAACGACATAATTCCTGTGAGTAACTTGTGACAAGGTGGAGGTGAGGCGAGCTAAACCCATTTGTTTAGACCCCGTACAAACGGCATCCCTCCAAATTGCCAAAAGAGTAATCATTCGGAAGCTGCTAGGAAGCGTCGGAATCATTACCAGTCGTTGAGGTGCAGGAGAGGAGATCAATGCATTCAAACCAGATGGTTTTGGAGGATGGATCAGCCAGTGACAGTAAATGAACCGTCATGTCTCAACCGCGGAGTCTGGGAATCTCGGGTAAAAACAAGCAATGAGCATTAGGTAACCAAGAAAAGACACAGACCACAACATATCTGTAAACACTTTAACTAAGTGATGGCATGCAGTGGTACCTGGTTCCTTGGTACTATGTAATTTTGTCAAGTACGTATGGTTTGCCGGTGGCTGCTTATACCACGTCTCAGGTGTGACTCATCCGACAACTACGGCGCACAAAGCAGGTTAAGTAGAACGCATGGTTTAAAGAGTGATAAACGTAACTACAACGTGCAACGACAATTACGGGTGTAAGCAAGATGCATAGATACAATAGTGCAATGGTGAACGGTGACCACAAGTATTTTTGATGAAAGCCGCCAAGAAACGCGTATTAGCTTAGGTAAAGCTGAGGCCAGCTGGATCGCGGTGCACAGCAAGGAGCATTCAGTTTTTACATCCGCGATCCAAGTGGGGCGTCAAATGCAAAGAATCGATGGAGCGCGGATGCATGAGAACAGAGCTGCAGTGAGTTGGTAGTAGTAGTGATGACGCTGAAGCGCTGATGCATAACTTATCAGAAATGTATGTGACGGGACATGGGAGGCTAGCGCTGTGGGGTTGCAGTCCCGGATATATAAATAAATAAATAGGTATATTTCTAGACCTGCTAGAGGCTGCACCCTAAAGGGTTCAGATCAATGCTTACATTTATCCGATGCTCTTGCATGGAAGTTGGCAAAATATATGTTCATCGTTAGCAATTGCAAATGCATTGGCACTGTTTAGTATACAGCTACTGGGTCGCAGGCGCCCACCTTGACATTTTTCTGGTTCCTTCGGGCGATATTGAGCTCCTTGTATTTCATTGTGAATACTTCGCGGAGGTGTAGTTTGCCTTTTCTCCTTGAAACAGAATCCAATTTGCCACAAGTTCACTTTAAATTGATCGCACAATAATTGGCCACTTAGTTGCCCCAATTGTTGTTGCGCACATGGAAGAAATGGATGAAGGAATTATAAGGCATACGAAAAGTAAAAACAATTCCGAAAAATGCAGACATAAATAGAAGCAATTTGTTAAGAGAGAAAATAAATCTGCGTGCTTCAGTAGAAAAATACCCATTAACAAAAAAATATAGCCCTACTTTTATTACGCTGATATTGCTCTACGGCGCAAAATTCCAACCTGAGTTATTCTCAGATAAAAGAAAAAGCCCTTCTAAAGTTAGGATACCGCAAAAAGTAGCACAAAATTACACTAGTCTGGACGAGCTTTAGCGCCTGAATACGATGAATGTAAAAGCAACACCATGCGTGCAGTAGTTTGCGAGTTATTCGCAATTAAATGATGGTCTACGAATAAGGCCATTTTTATTTTTCGCTGAAAATCGCTTTCTGCTTTGCAAGCAGATAGCAGAAAAAAGAAAAGAAAATATAAAAAGTAGGGAAGCGGTGTATGTTCTAGATAGGCATAGCTATCCAGAAATGCTCTAATTAGCCCGTAATACCCTGCGACAACTACGGACTGCGCAGGTGGCCGAAAAGTAAACTTTGCAGGCAAGCATGAAAAATATATGCAATTAAAAGATGAGCTTGCGCGAAAACGCTAGAAATCCAGCAAGCAATATTATATCTACAAGGGAATTCAGTGGAGCTTGTAATTAACTCACGGTTAGAAGGCCACAGCATACCGTTTTCAGGGGATACTGAGTCACATAAACAACCAGTGAAATAGAGTTTAGCATTTTTTAAGCCTCTAAACTTTTCTAAAGTTTACAGCAAGGCCGCATGAGCCAGATCTACCTGAGTAACTCAGGGGATCTTTCAGATCCGTTGACAGATTTCGGAATGCAAAATACACACATTACTTAGCTAAACATCACAAGATTTATCCCTTAGAGCCGAGTTTCCTTGTACTCTGAAAGTACTTGGAAGTGCCAACATACTCGGAATCTATTGCGTACCTTCGTTTGTCGCAACGTTGTTGTCATGCTTCTCCACTTGAGTTTTCCTTCTCGGAAGCCTTTTGTGGAAACAGTGTTGAATAACTCTGAGCGTAAACTGCCAGTGTACCAGCATTTGAGGATCATACATTGTTTGCCTACTGTTCGTGGTTTTCTCCTCGAAATATTGGCCTCTGTTTGAAGACTTCAAAGCAAAAGATTCCGGTCTTTATCGATATCTCATCAATCGAGTACAAATCAGGTTGATATTCGACCGCGCGAAGCTGATCAATATCTTGGTCCTGCAGTCTCTCCCAGCTCCATCGGAGAACAGCTTTTGGAGGGTATTCTACAGAAAAGCCTGTTTTGGTCTTCGTTGCTAATTTTCTTGTTCTGGTGAGTCCAAATCTGGGCACACAAATCACTCCGGGTTCTATCTGATTGCTGCTTACATTGTCTGCATTGTAGCGTACCGTACCCCGGTTCAGGTTCCTATTATCTGGTAAAGTTTTTCATCTTTCGTTATGGTAAAGATATCCAGTTCCAAGTCTCCCTCGGACCCATTAACCGCTTCGTCAGCTGTTTGTGGTAAAGCGAGTTGCTCAGAACCAGTTACTGGTTCTTCTGGGGGCATACAATGTGATCTCTGCAGTTCTTGGTTCCATGAAGCTTGCACTGGGTTGGATAGACAGCAGCATACCCTCCTACAAAACAGCGATAATTTGCCTTATAATTGCCCTGGTTGTGTGAGGTACAAAGCATATCCTCTAGTCCCAAATGACGAATTTGAAACTACGGTAAATAGAGTTGGTACCCCTTCTATCTTTGTTTAGTTCTTTAGAGGGGAAGGTTGCTCAAATCGTCGTAAGCCTTGAACCTGCAGGCCTTCTCAGAATAAGTGTGCGTTGAGACGTGCGTTTAGACGATTGCATAAATATTACGGCTTCGAGGATCCACCAACTCTTGAGGCGGCGCCTGAAGATGATAAAAATACTGACGTTATATTGAACTCAGTTGTTAGTGGGGAAGTTGTACAGACCAGTGTTTCTGCGAAGGCAAAGCGGCGCTAGATAAAGAAATCCATCAGTACAACGAAACCCAAGCAAAGAGATGTAACGGTGGGCTCTGTCGATACTCCGTCCCCGGAAACGAAGGCAGGACACCCTTCCACCTCAGTGCCGAAATCCTTCTCCTGGGCACCTGTTGTTCCTACTAAGGAGATAATGAGCTCAAGCGCTGCGCCGGCCACTGCTACTGTGACGCGTGCGGTAAACACCCCTCGTCGTAGTGATGCCCTTACGGACAGCAGCGTTAGCTTCAGGAAAATCTCGGAGTCCTCTGCGACTCTTCCGAAAAATCGCATGCTTGACGACCTTCATTGGTTCAAACTTTGCATTTCTAAACTACTTCCACCCGGGTTTCCTGGGGTTGCTGTCAGAAAACTTACTAGGCTTAGAAACATATCGGGTGATAGTACTAAATGTAGACCCCGTCTATTACTCGTGGTACTATCTACACCGGAGGAGCGCCAAGCTCTTTTGCGCTTGGCATTTAAACTGAAGGGTTCCGGAATGAGTATACAGCCGGATATACCTTTGGCAGATAGGATAAAGCTTAACGAAGCCATCAAAAACCTTAAAGCGCGTCGCGAAGCTGGCGAGAAAGGTTTATGTTTGGTGGGTTTTCGGGTGGTGAGCCGACGGTCCACTTCCGCCCTACCAGAGCCCATTCTGGTAGCACACGACCCGGGGCTCTCCGTACCAAACGTTTTCACATAGTTCTTATTAATATGCGTAGCCTGCGAAACAAGATGTGTGAAGTGGGGGCCCTAATTGACCACTCCCATCCTGATGTACTCGCGTTCACTAAAACCTGGTTGTCATGGACAGTGAATTATACGTTCCGGGCTACGCAATACTGAGATCTGACCGCCCATCTGATCGCCGTGGCGGTGGTGTCGCCTTGTATAGCAGATGTGGTGTAAATATATCCAAAACACATACCTTTAACTCAGCTGATAAAACTGTGGAAGATCTTTCAGTTGAAGTCTGTACCGAATCAACGCAATTTAAAATTGTGCTGCTGTATAGGAGCCCTGATAGCGCTTCTAGGAGTTTCATTGACTTCATTCGCACTCACTCTGCGAACAGATGCTTGATAATGGGGACTTCAACTTCCCTGAAGTAAATTGGCATGACCTATCTTGTGAGGCAGCGACAACGGGGTTGGCTGCCGAGCTTGTTGACTTGACACTAGAAGTACCCTTACATCAATTTGTCGATCGACCCACCAGGTACATGGTGGGTCAATCTCCTTCTCTGTTGGACCTAGTTTTCGCAAAGTCGGTTGACTTTGTGAGTGACCTTGAGTACGGCCCCCCTTTGGGAGCCAGTGACCATACGTGTTTGTCATTCACTTGTGCTCACATTAGAGACTACGATTCACGCAGGGTCCCGACTCCGAACATTTGGCACGCCGACTTTCCGTCTATTAGAGACAAGGCAGTAAGTTTCCCACGCATCATCTTGCCGGATGATGATATACAGACGGCTTGAGAAACGTTTAAGTCATTCCTCTTTAACATATCCCACCCCCACATCCCTCTTTCGCTAAAGAAGTGTGCCAAAGCGAAGCCGCCATGGTTAGACTCAGTCGCACACCAGCTAATGAATAGACGGGCAAGATGCTGGCGGATCTACCGAACAGTTCTCTCAGAATGTACTTTTCGGCGTTAGCGGGAAGCTCGGAATGCTTGCAAGAGTCATTTACGAGCTGCTAGACTTAGCTATGAGCTGGAGCTGGCTAACTCAGCCTACGCAAATCCCAAAGGATTCTTTGCCCACGTCAAAAGGCATAGTAACTTTGGCTCATCTATCCCAGTGTTATTAGGCAGCGACGGCGCCACTGCCACCACTGATCACGAAAAAGCATGTCTACTGAGTGCGCAGTATGCCGGAAATTTTGTTCAGGATGAGCAATTGCCGCATCTAGACCTAGCAATGAGAGTCCCCCAGGACTCCTGTTTAGCACACGTCACAATTTCGGAGGCAAGAGTTCTTCCTCTTCTTCAGGCTCTAGATCCTGCTAAATCCGCTGGGATGGATGATATTCACCCTAAGCTTCTGTACGAACTAGCAAGCGAGCTCTGTGGCCCAGTGACGCGTTTGTTTCAATTGTCGCTTCGCAGCTGCTCCTTTCCTAAGGACTGGAAGGATGCTATCGTTTGCCCGATTTTTAAAAGGGCGACCACCATCTTCCTGCTAATCATAGACCAGTAAGTTTGACAAGCGTACTGGTCAAGGTATTGGAGAATTTGGTCAGTGATGTGCTTGAAGACCAC
>OX104067.1:30513788-30684627 GCA_944474145.2 Dicrocoelium dendriticum
TACATACAAGTTCCAGTAGCCTAGAACTGCAGAACACAACTGACGGTCAACAGGCATCTGGGGCTTTTCCAGTACAATCGGTTGCCATTCGGAGTAAAAACTGCTCCAACCATTTTTCACCAAATCATGGATACGCTGCTGAACGATATCCCTGGATATCCTTGGATGACGCATTGATTATGAGGTCTGACCTACAAACGTTGCTGGCCAAGTTAGAGAAGGTGCTCACTTGTCTAGAAGAAGCTGGTTTCCGTTAAGAGCGGCAAAATGCAAGTTCCTGATGGAAAGTGTCATATTTCTCGGGTTCATCATTGACAAACATGGCACACGTCCGGATCTTGCTAATATAGAAGCCATCAAGCAAATGCCACCACCGAGGGATGTTGCCGAACGTCGTTCATTTCTCAGTCTTATACGTCATTATAGTGCCTTCCTGCCAAGTCTTCATCAGACTGGAGGGCCTCTGAACCAGTTGCTGATAAAAGGGAAAGAATGGCGATGGACAAAGGAGTGCTAACTACCCTTGGATACAGTTAAAACAGCGCGCAGTTCTGATTTACTTTTGACCCACTTCAATCCCAACTTGGAGTTTGTTGTTGCTTCGGACGCCTCCAATTAAGGGGTAGGTGCTGTCATTTCTCATGTGTTCGTTGTAGGAGAAGGCCATTGCGCACGCAGCACGGTTGCTGAAAGTGGTGGAGAAAAATTACAGCCAGATTAAGAAGGAAGCGATGGCGATTGTTTTCGCAGTGAAACGGTTTCATAAGATGCTATATGGTAGACATTTCAAATTGATCATGGACCGCACACCTCTACTCTCGATATTTGGATCAAAGAAAGATATTCCTGTTTTCACAGCAGGTCGCTTACAGAGATGGGCAACCGTACTGCTGGCTTACGATTTCAGTATACAATATCGGTCTACACAGCAACTCGGCCGAGCTGACACTCTGTCACGTTTCCTCGGTTCCCACTTGAAGGAAAACGATGACTGCGTGATTGCATCTGTCAAATTCTAGTCGGAAGTTCAGAGCATCCTGGTTGACAGTGCAAGGGAGTTGCCAGTAACGTTGGACACGGTTCGTGCAGAGACTGCTCGAGACGATATCCTGCTGAAAGTGATATGGTTTATGCAGTCCAGTTGGCCTAATGTCAGCAATTTGAATGAGTTACAAACTTTCTTGAATGGACGCGGATCCCCTTTAAACGTTGACAATTGTCTAACGTTTAGAGGCCGAATAGCGGTACCAAGGAAGTTGTTGCAGCGAATAATACATCAGTTTCATTCAGGACCTCCGGGAACCAGCCAAATAAAAGGCACTGGTGCAAAGTTTTGTGTATTGACCTCAAACGGATGCATAAATCGAGCAGTTCTGCCAAAGTTATGAACCTTGTCAACTAGCATCAAACGCACCTCCGAGGTGTTCGTGGCACCCTTGGCCCGAGTCCGAAAAGCCCTGGCAGAGAATCCACTTGAATTATGCGGGACCAATCAACGGTCAATCTTATTTGATTTTTGTTGATTCCTACGTAAAATGGCCCGACGTGATTCCGATGCAAATCCTACCGCCCAACATACTAACAATGAGCTGAACAAACTGCTCCAGTATTTTGGCACCCCGGAGGTGCTGATTACAGACAACGGAGCCCAGTTCACCTCAACGCTGTTCAGAGTATTTTGCAGGAGAAACGGAATCCAGCACAAGTTTTTGCCGCCGTACCATCCACAATCGAAGGGGAAAGTTGAAAGGTTTGTAGGTACCTTTAAACGTGTTCTTCTCAGGGCGGATGGAACAAGGGTGTCAAGTGATGCAATTCAGCCGTTGTTGAGAATGGATCGAAACACTCGGAATCCAAAGACACCGGAGAGTAACTCTCCTTCTGAATGTCTATTTGGACAAAAAGTTAAAAGGACATTTAATAGCCTGATTCCCAGAAATGCTTAAAAACGTAACGGGCAACCGAGAAGGGGGCAGGATAACAGGCTTCGCATGTTCAAGTTAGGCGACTTGGTGTACGCACGAAACTTCCAGACCCCGGCAAGATGGGTTAGCGGAACGGTTAGTGAAAAGAGGGGTAAAGTTATTTATGAGATAATGGTAGGAAAGGACAAACGGACCAGACATATCCAGCATCTACGACAGCGGCATGGCAAACTCAGAGAGATCAAAAACCAGCTGCACCACAGTGGGACATACTACTGGATACATTTTTTTAGAAAACAGAATTGATCCCCAAAGCGGAACACAGCCGGTGGCACAGACGCCACAAGACGTGACATGTAGGCCAAGTCGAAGAAGGCAACCGCGAAGGCTACAAGTGGACCCCAGGGTAAGAAGCGACGACCAAGCCCAAGTGCGGAAAATAGGTAGGAGCAATCAAGTTGAAGGGGGAGGTAGCAGAGACATAAGCGGAGCCAAATTTGGGTATCGACTGTGAACTGATCAACCAGCAATTACCAGACCACGTAAAACGAATCGAACTATACCTTCAATATGATAAACCCGTGGAGTGAAACTCACTCACACTGGCTGAAAACCGGTCAGACAAAAATGAGCGCTCTGCACCTCCTTAATTAGCGTGTTTTGGCTACCTATAGATACAGTTAACTTATGGTGTAGATAGGCTCCCTGTTTACCGAGCCTTGGTCTCCTCTATTCCGTCGTTTGGTTTGGCGCGTGACTGAGAAGTCAGGTAGCCGTAGTCATATAGTGCAGCTAGGAACAGTAAAACAGTCGTCAGTGGCAGTGGGCAGAGGTAAAGTAGAAGCGTTACAACAGTTTGATAGGATTCCGTGACAAACTCGGAGTAGGTAGGACAAAGAAATGTAAACAAATAGTCACAACGAAGTACTACAATGTGGTATACAAATTAGCAAATACAACAGTAATCAAGGTAAATAAGTTCGACATATTGAAATATTAAAATAAGGAGATACTGGAACGAACTCGCACCATGTTAACGCTGAAAACGGGATCAAGGCACAGGCCCAAGGATCCGTATGCCAAGGTTCCGTGATTCAATAACTTTCGGAACAGGGTTACCATATAACAATCGGTCCCTACGGAATATCCTTAAAATTAACTTCGATGACAAAGGCCGTGCGCCATGTCTACGCCTTCGCGTTGGCGCCAAGCGAGTTGAAAGCTTGGTTTGGTCTATATTAACAATGTCTTCAGGTATTTTACTAGCCACATACTAATAAAACACTAACCTATTTAACATGTACAACACGGATATAAATAGCATCACTGACTTTACGCCATGACGTGCAGTTAGCCTAGAGTGCCTATTGAACCTAACCCGCCGCTAAGCGAGACAGCTGTGAGAGTCTTAGCCCGGTAATGCGGTTGAAACCGAAATGAATTGGTTAACTTAACCACCATTACTAAGCTTGAGTATTTTTACAGGGTTTTTCGGACCGTATGCTCAATAAATGTAGGGATTCGTTACCAACCCACAGTATCTGATCACTGCAAACTATTTGTTGATATAACTAGCTGCCGTGTAGCATGCTGTTTGCAAGCTGCTCCGTTGTATAATTTAAGGCCAATGCCAGGATGTTTAACCCCTCTCTTAACCGCCGCGTTTTCTTGTCTTCCTGCGTGGCGGGGATTTTAAATGTGGCAGCGGCTGTTCTCGTTGGATTATTATACACTACCGACTGCCGATTCATTATTTTATTTTAACTTTGCAATAATTGGCTTTTGCCGACCAGATCTCAAGACCAATCTTTCCCTACTCCGTCAACCATTTGAAAACCTTATGTGTTCCTTCCATAAATCCGTGCCGCATCTAATACGTCGGTATGGTCAGGAACACTTGCAAACGTTTTGCGAAAATTGTCTTGGAAAAAGCAATGGCATGATGCTGGATGGTAATCTAGCCGCAGTCATTGTTCCGCCGAAAAAGCGCAAGTCCCACCAACACTTTGTAGTAAGGTTCGCTCGCTCCTTGGTATAAGCCGTGACCTTAGTGCTATTATGCAGCGAAATGAGTACATTAATACAGGAATCATTCTGTTACAAGAAAGCTGTTGTGAAAATTGGGGTGCTTCAACTGGATTGTTATTTTCCCATCAGATCTTACCTCCCGGGAAGCCCAAGTTTCGTGGTGGTGGCGTTATAACTTACGTTAATCAACCGTGGTGCAACGCAGCAATCATACTAATAAAGTACTCGAAGATTTCCATAAGCTGCCTTTTAGTTGCGGGTAAACCGTAGTTCGTAAGTGATTTCCAATCAGGCACGCTTGGAAACGTGTACATTGCACATGACATGTCTGCATCGGAGTTAAGGCATTTCCTAGACCAACTTTCTACAACGCTACAGCTTAAACCGGATTGCGCCGTCGGTACTGCTGCTTGTGATGTCAATAGCAGATACAACATTCTTGAGGACACTGGGCTTGGTAGACCTAGTGCCTGACTCGACCAGACAAGCTGCCCATTTCTACGCTATATCCACAAATATAGGACGGTTAAGTGCCATAAAAAAGCAGGCTCCGTTGAGCAGCTAAGGCCATTGTAAGTTAAATCTGTGTCCAGTCAAGTAGTGCAGGTCTACATTTTAACGCTGTCCAGACGACATTACATGGTTCTCAAACGACGAAATTGCTCTATAAAAACTATCACGAGGCTCCAGCCAAAGTTTGTGTTAACTGATTTTTCGGCCTGCAACGAGGACCTGTCGCTCGAACGTGACGACCATACGGGCTACATCAAATATTGCTTTGGCATGTAGTGCCCTGCTGAAGCAAAAGATCTAAGAGCAGATAGCTTTTCTTCACCACAACTAATGATACTTTGAAAGATGAAAGAATGGGTCTACAAGTGCTAGCAAGCTACCCGTGTCCGAAGCATAACCACGGCAATAAAATCCGAGATAAAAAGACTAAATCAGTTTTACAGCGAAGCAGTTCTAGGCGACCATATCCGTCGCGAACACTGGGGGATTCTGTAACAGCCCTGTAGTAAGAGCATTTGCAGTTGGAAAGGTGGTGGATATGGAAAAGCTGTATTTGGGCTTAATTTCGCCTTACTAAGCTAACCGTCCTTGCACTATTTCATTAGCTCACTTCCAGTCGCGCACTTTGATCAAATCCACGTTCACAAAGAACAGGAAATCATAAGGCAACCAAAGCTTGTGGGCCGGATGTTTTCTTACCATCAGCATTAAAGGAGTGTGCTGATACGCTCACACTGCATTTAACAAATCTCTTTAATAAATGCCTCACTACGGGTGTGATCCTGGACAACTGGAGGGCTGCTAGTATCACTCCTGTTATAGAAACCTGATCTCAAACTTCTTGCTCAGTAGCAAGTACATCTGTAGTCCTCAGTATTCAAAAGACTGCTTATTGCCGCTCCTGAAGACGATACATACTAGTATGCTTATAGACCCCAGCGCTCCATATTGGTTCCAGTGGCATATGTCGTTCATTCAATGGCCTCTGCGTTAGGTCAAGAATGTACATCCGTACGGCTGCTCTTCCGGTACTATTCGGATGCCATTGGAAGCCTGGATAGGTCGTGGTTGTGATACCTGCTGTCCGAAAATGTCGCCCACCCTGTTATGTGTAATCCGATACGTGCTAATTTTAGGGATCGTACTCCCTTCACTACGTTGAACGGTAGGCAAACCTCTGTCCTCCGTGCCGACCGTGGTGTCCTACAAGAAGCGATCATATAACCTTTTATATTTTTTATGTAAATTGAACATCAACCTATACAAACCACATTTATGGGGTGTAAATATGCTGATGATTATGTCCTGGGATGTATGTCCTACATTAACAAAGCTTCCGTATCATTTCAAAGTGGGTTGGAGGACCTGGTGGTTTAGCCTTCATCCAGATCTAATACAAAGTGATGTAATGTTTTCCTCTCTAATTGGCGTTAAGTTGTATTCCATCATAAAGCTTCCCCACAAGTACTATGAAGGAAATTCCTAACCCCAGCTCCTCTACCGTTAACCATCTCAGCGTTTTATATCCCGGAACCCTGTTTGGTACACGCATGGCTGTAAAACTTTTCAAAAAGTTAGAAAGCTCTTATTCGCTCTAAGACTTAAGCTGCTTTCAGTGCATCGTCCTTTAATAGACATGTTCGTAAATACTTTTAGCAACTAACTATTAATAACCCAAGGGTGTCGCTGCAAGCCCGTCAAATATTCCCGAAAAACGCGCAAGAAACCCTGGCAGAATTGCTGTAAAAAAGCAAAGTTCAGTTCCTCCTAACAACGTAGCAGAGTTAAGCAACTCCGAGACGCTACCAAGTGCGCATCTTTTGACAATGGTCTTTTACAAAATACCACCTCGTCGTGGTAGCAATTTTCCCTAACTTAACGACCCATAGCATTGACTGTGATTCGCCCTTTGTTGGTCGTAAAAGTGCCCTCAGAAGACCGGCTGTCTTTCTTTCCTCTTCGCCTAACTTGGGAGTCGGTCGGGTAACGTGATTTTGTGTGCGTCGTTAGCCTGCCAGCGTTCGCGTCTAGGTCACTAGGGCGCGTCTACCATAACCCCTCTCGTGTACGTCCGTTCCGAGGGCTCAGCGTCTACCGGAATACGTGTGGCTAGGATCGTTCTCACGCTCGCTCAATTTCAGTCTCACCAGCGCTTACCCTGGGCTAAGCTAACGCTATTAGGTCAGCGCAAATCCGTTCGATTGGTTGGCATTCGAGGCCGTTACCGTAAGCGTGCCCCAACCGTGCCAGTGACAATCTTATAAGGCATCTACACAATCATACCATTAGGCGCCCCTTTATTTATAACAGTGGCGGCGGAGTTGACGAACCACGACTGACAATTACGCCGGGTTGAAACTGATGCTACAGAAATAATTTATATTGACGTATGTTTTAACCAAAAAGCTCTCCAATGCTTCCCTTCATGCAGGTCCAAGCGTTAATTCTCAGTCAGTGGACCATGTGGTTAGCGGCATCAGCGAATTTCTTTACTACCCTAAGGCGGGGTAACATTCGAATCATGGTACAAGCGGTACGAGGACCAGTTAAACGTGGATTTGGCTTGCCAGGACGACGCGTGGAAG
Organism: Dicrocoelium dendriticum; assembly: GCA_944474145.2. Taxonomy (NCBI): domain Eukaryota; kingdom Metazoa; phylum Platyhelminthes; class Trematoda; order Plagiorchiida; family Dicrocoeliidae; genus Dicrocoelium; species Dicrocoelium dendriticum. The sequence continues at coordinate 30,520,840 of OX104067.1, forward strand.
GTCCGGCTGCTTCTTTGCAAACATGGTACGCTCGAACACCAACGCTATACCAAATTCGTCTTACCGAGGAACCAACGCGAAGTTACCTTTGACGAGACGGTCCGAACGTTGTCACAGATTTTTGCAAGCAGACCTGTCTGTTCAGTGCTCGTTATCAGTGTCTGCAGCTGGCCAAAAGTGATGCCAACGACTTCGTCATGTACGTGGGCGTGGTCAACCGTGAATGCAAATGTTTTTAACTTGGGTCGCTCACCGAGGACTAATTCAACTGCCTGATTTTCGTCCCTGGCCTCTAGTCTCCACACGATGCCGAAATCCAGACGCGCCTTCTGTCCAAGCTACAACAGGATAGCTCAGTACCACTCCAGAACCAGGCCGAGAATTGTCAAATGCTGCTAAAACTGAAGCACGACTCTGACAAGATCCAGAACTCCGCCGCACCTGGTATGGTCCAGGCAGTCACGGCACCGAGGGCGCAATCGTCCGCGCGCCCCACTCAATCCACCGAGCGAAGTCCCCACCCTGTGTGTTGCTTCTGTGGTGTGTGGCATTTCCACCGGGACTACGAATTCCGCCAGCGTCGCTGTCATCGTTATAGCAGAGTGGGGCACCGGGATGGTTACTGACCTACACCATCTCGCAAGGGTGCCAAAACTGGGCTGGCCCCACCCGCGATCCAAAGAGGAGGTCCCAACCCAGACGCTCCACCAAACCTGGTCCGGTTGGCAGCTCCCTGAGCCTGCTGGGCACATTCCAAATCAACGCTGCGGATCGAAGAAAATTCGTCGACGTCTTGAGCAACGGTCATTCGGTCCGACTGCAATTGGACACTGCGTCGGACATCACGACATCTTTGAGGATCTCTGGCGATCCCTTGAAAAGCCACCATTCGAACCGACCTCCCAATCTGCCACCATCGCCTGTAGTGGTCGCGTGCAGCTAACTGGTCAGCTGCACTGCTCCGTCTCCTTCCGGGGCGCCACGTTCATCGCCATCTGCTACTTCACAAAGACGAAGCTCAACCTGTTTGGTCTCGACTGGCTTGAAACCCTTGGCTTCTCCGACCTTATTCTTCGGGCCATCTGCAATGCGGTACATTCTCCGACCGTACAAAGCGATCGAACCGCCGACGTCATCAAAGCGTTCGCCCCGGTCTTGGCCGCTGTACACCCACTCGCGCCGCGTTACAGCTCGTACCTGGTGCTCGACCGGTATTCTGTTTCAAAAGGCCCGTACCATAAGCAGCCTTACCCTTGGTCTATGCCGAACTCCAATGTTTGAAAGACATGGGCGTCCTGGTGCCTGTGTCCTATTCGCTCTGGGCAGCGCCGATTGTCTTGGTCAAGAAGCCGAATAGATCCCTCCGCATCTGTGCCGATTTCTCCACGGGCCTCAACGCAGCACTAGAACCAAATGGCTACTCGCTACCGATCCCAGCCTACCACTTCACAATACTCAACAATGGCACGTTTTTCGCTTAAACCGACTTGACAGACGCCTACCTGCAGATCGAGATCGCCCCTGAGTCACAAGCCCCCTGGCGATCAATACGCATCGTGGTCTTCTCCAGTACACCAGGCACCCGTTTGATGTCAAAACCGCTGCAGCCATTTTCCAGCAGACTATGGACGCTATGATCCTTGTATTCCGGGTACGGCCGCATACCTGGACGATCTACTCATTGTTGGTCGCACCCCAGAACAGCTTCGAGAGCGCCTGGCTGAAGTCCTTTAACGGGTCCAGGAGTACGGTTTCCGCCTGAAACCTGAGAACTGCCAATTCTTCCCTCCGTCGATTAAATACCATGTTTTCGTTTTCGATGCCAATGGTCGTCACCCTGACCCTGAGAACGTTACAGCCATCCAGCAGATGCCAGCCCCAGCGGATGTGTCACAACTGCGGTCCTTCCTGGTTCTTACCAGCCACTACAGCGTCCTTCTGCCAACACGACACGAGGTTCGAGCCCCGCTTAATCGGTTGTTGCAGAAGAACGTTCGTTGGCACTGGTCCCCCGCATGCGAAAGGCTTCCGCTAGCCTGAAAGTCATGCTGAGTTCTGAGCTACTCTTGACCCTTTACGACCCAGTCTTACCGATTTAGGTCGCTGATGATTCTTCTGCCTACGGGCTGGGAGCAGTTCTCTCCCATCGATTCCCAGATGGTTCCGAAAAAGCCGCTATGCAGTCTCCCGCACCCTGACGTCTGCCGAAAATAACTATGGTCAGATCGAGAAGGAAGCCCTTGTCATTGTTTCTGTCGTCACAACGTTCCACAAGATACTGAATGGCCGACGGTTCACGCTACTGACCGAGCACAAGCCCTACTTTCAAGCTTCGGTTCAACGAAGGGCATTCCGGCATACTCGACCAGCCCAATTTAGCGTTGGGCGGTCATTCTTCTTGGTTACGACTTCGAAATCCGCTACTGCCGTACTCAGGATTTTCGTCAAGCTGGCGGTCTCTCCTACCTCATTTCCAAACATGCCGCGGTAGAAGACACGGTGATTGCCGCTGGTACCGTTGAGGACGACGTTCGTTATCCACTATCCAACGCTATCCGAAGTCTTCTAATCACTGCCGCCGACATTCGTCGTGCAACTGCTCAAGACCCTGTTTGGCAGAAAGCTATCACTTACGTTCAAACGTGCTGGCCAAACACTACCATGGCTGGTGAACTCAAACAACTACATCAACACCACGACTCCCTTTCCGTGGACGATTCTAGTCTCACGACTGCAGGTCGAGTTGCCGTTCCTTCACTCCTCCGGCAAGCTGCACTCCGCGAACTCCATTCCGCTCACCCCGGTGTGAACAGAATGAAGGCAATTGTCCGCAGTTATGTGTATTGGCCTGGAATTGACAACGACATTCAAGATTTGGTCCGCCGCTGCTCGAACTGTCAGCAAGCCTCAAAGATGCCACCACACCAATCACCCGTTCCTTGGCATAAGCCAGCAAAACCGTGGTCTCGAGTGTACCTCGATTACGCTGCTCCCATCGATGGTATTTCCTATCTGGTCGTGATCGACGCATATTCCAAATGGCCAGAAATGGTCGCGGTCAACCCACCAACCGCATCCACCACTCTAAGTTGTCTCCAACGAAGCTTCAGTCAACATGGCCTACCCGACGTTTTGGTGTCCGACCTTGGTACCCAGTTCACCTCTTCCATCTTCGAAGACTTTTATCGACGACACTGCATCGAACACTTCCGCTCACCTCCTTACCACCCCAGTCTAATGGCCAAGCGGAGCGATTTGTCGACACCTTCAAGAGGACGCTTTTGAAACCTCGCGGGGAAGGGACCGTGGATGATTGTCTTCAAGCCTTTCTGCTCTCGTACCGGTCCACACCGAATCTAGCTACGCCAGGATGCCAGTCACCAGCTGAAGCATTGATGGGCCGCCAGCTACGCACCGCCAACGAAGCGGTCATTCCGACTGAGAAGCCACCTAGTCACTCTGGTGCCTGCAACAAGCACAAAGAATTCGTCGTTGAAGCCCCGGTCTACGCTCGCCTTACCAAATAGGCCATCCACGCTGGATCAAAGCAACAGTAACGGCCAGGCGAGGTAACATGCTGCCTGATATCTTGTTGGGTGATAACACCTGGATTCGTCACCGCAAACTTCGACCGCGCCATGGAGAAACCGCCACGCCGGCCAGCCATCCCGTGCGCCTGCAGCTGCACATCCTACTGGATACCTTTGGAATGGCTACACAACAGGAGGCCACGGTCAAAGTCGCTCAATCGCCGCCGCGTCTGCAGAACCCGCCTAGCCGGGGAACAAGAAGCATCCGAAGATCGCCGAAATCCCTCCATGTCAATCCTGGTCAGAAGCGCTGCGCTTTCTATTCAAAGGGAGGCGTTGCGGGCCTGTTAAATACTCCCGCAAAAACGCGCCAGAAACCCCGGCAGAATTGCTGTGAAAAGCAAGGTTCAGTTCCTCCTAACAACGTAGCAGAGTTAAGCAACTCCGAGACGCTACCAAGTGTGCATCTTTTGACAATGGTCTTTTACAAAATACCACCTCGTCGTGGTAGCAATTTTCCCTAACTTAACGACCCATAGCATTGACTGTGATTCGCCCTTTGTTGGTCGTAAAAGTGCCCTCAGAAGACCGGCTGTCTTTCTTTCCTCTTCGCCTAACTTGGGAGTCGGTCGGGTAACGTGATTTTGTGTGCGTCGTTAGCCTGCCAGCGTTCGCGTCTAGGTCACTAGGGCGCGTCTACCATAACCCCTCTCGTGTACGTCCGTTCCGAGGGCTCAGCGTCTACCGGAATACGTGTGGCTAGGATCGTTCTCACGCTCGCTCAATTTCAGTCTCACCAGCGCTTACCCTGGGCTAAGCTAACGCTATTAGGTCAGCGCAAATCCGTTCGATTGGTTGGCATTCGAGGCCGTTACCGTAGGCGTGCCCCAACCGTGCCAGTGACAATCTTATAAGGCATCTACGCAATCATAGCAATAGCCGTCCTCTTAATTATAACATGTATATTTCTAGAGTTGCTAGATGGTGTGTCCTCAATGGATCAGGTCGATATTTACATAAATCCCATGTGCTTACATATGAAGGGGACGAGTGAGGATATTTGGTGGTTGGTTTATATTAGGTACCCAAGGTCTTTTTGAGTGCAGTTGAAGGGGCTTTATTCGCCTAACTAGTTCACCTGGCTCCTTCGGGCAGTTTTGAGCTCCTTGATATTATTAGTGGCCAAAAGCCATGCAGAACTCATATGTATACGCTTTCTTTGGACGCAGGATCTAATCCGTTACGAACTTTACTGTATTTTATTGAACCAAAAATTCAGCCGGCCCCTTCATACGATTTTTGCGCTCCTTGCATTTATTGGCAGCTAAAGGTTTCGCACAGCAGTACTAGTGAGCATTTTTCTGGAAAGGTGGTCTAATTGAACACCAGCATGCCTCCATGCCTCCATTGGCATGCCACGAATTGTCGAGAATAAAATATTTATTTATTTATTTATAAATTATTTGGACTATTTCGGCACCCTTAGTCGTCACTTTTATATAAATGAATAAATAAATAGTAATTTGAATAATGCAGTAAGAAGACGAACACTGGCAGATGTCAACATTTCGTATGGTCTCTTCAGTGCCAACACAATAACATAAAAATATATAAGACGACAGATAGGGTGAGACCGGAACAAGTTAGAACAGGGTAGAGGGGCAGGCGATCTAATTGTTTCAAATAAATAGTAGTTTCTCAAATTTCCGAGACACACCAGACCAGGCATGATCACCGTTTACAAGCAATTATGTTTCGCAACAAACACGTTGCTATGTATGTAATCGGCAGTAAGCCGAAAGTTGTGCAGGCTTTGGAAATTGTAAAATTAATCTTGAGGTATAAATTCGTCAATGCATGACGACAAGTTGGGTTCTAGTGTGCGTAATGTAAACAGGCTGGGCATTCCGTTTGTAGAGAAAACTTGTCAGGAAAATATTACATTAGGATTCTGGTCGGCTTGCCAGTATGTAGTTGTGGGCAGTGACTTTATTCAGTGGCGGGTCACGTCCGCCACGTCGCAGTGTTGTTAAGCGGACACTTGTGGCTTTTTATAGGGAGAACGCTTGCCAGGCGAAAACCCACCACGTCCTGAAACACTGTCAGAAATCCGTTTGTACACTAATGTAAAACTGGCAGAGCAGCTCGTCGACTGATTTAACCCTCGGTTAACCGCCGTCAATTGCCTTCTAATTTCCTCTGTTAGCTGAACAGGTTATTTTTGGTCGGGGCGGCCATAATGGCTGAGGCCTATGGAGGGTTAGACCTTTGTCATCTTCGTGTCCAGGTGAGCAAAACGTCCGAATCTTGCGTCTAGATTTCTCAGGATTATGTATACTTCGCAGGAGTATGAACGCGTCACGTCCAGCTACCATTACTGGACGACGGTCATGGTAGTGAGTGCATTTTTACCCAGTTGTTGTACAGCCTTGTTCTATGTAGGTCCTTTGGGTTTCTATGTCCTGTCCCAGGCACAAGTTCTTTCACGGTCCGATCCCAGATCCCCAAGAAGTTCCAGACCTCGGAGAAAGGGAAGGTGAGAGACAAACAGGGCCGCAAAGAACAGACATGGGAACAAGCATTATTTACGTCCTATGGTCTAACATTTAGAGGAAACATATGATGTACAATGTGTAACAATGATTATGCTAAAAGTGTCTTTTGATTATTCATCGGAAGCAAAGCCCTATAGGTTGGTTGCTACCGTATACCTTGGATACAGAGCGTTGCGCCGTTGAGCAAAGAAAACACAGGATCAGTTTGCTATGATGCAACTGTTGCGTGGGAAGATTCGCTGGGGAGCGTAGAATATGCTGACCCAAGGAAAGCCAGTGAGTCTGTTGGACTCATACATGGGTAAGTTTCGCAAAAATAGTAGCGAATAATTGAGGAATAAACACCTGTAAGTGAGAAGCTAAGGGGCTTCTCTGTACTGACCAGGTGACAGAGTGCCTAATTATAAAGCTAAGAAGGCCTAATTGACGGAAGGACAGCGAATAGCCAGAATACATGCGTACCTTAAGGTTGCTGAGGATATCAGAACCTGAAGCTTAACTGCAGCAGCCAGAGTGCTAGGGTAATAGTGCCAAGCTGGATAGAGCCATGGACTGCTAGCCCGAGACTTGGAGTATTGCAGGTAAACAATGCCTAAGACAATACAGCAAGTAATGGGTAGATAAAGGTCTATAAATGTGAGGCAGAAGAGCGGCTTACGCTTAATACCTGGATATCCTTGTACGATCATGGGAAGAAATAAGCGGCGGAAGTAAAATGTACAAGAAAATGATAAAGATAATATTTAGACATGCCAAAAGCTGTATCGTGCACGTTAAGGTTCATACTAGGGCGGCGTACTTGACTAGAAATTAAAATTAACAGAATATAACCAAACTTTTCCGCTTAATTTGATCTGCTGCGCCAAAATGCAAACCGAGGAACTCTCGGAACCGAACCAAAGATTTTCCTAAGGCTAGTGTATCACGAAACGTAGCACGTAACTATGCTGCGGCAAACAAGTTTTAACCGTTGCTTACCCTATCATAATACGCAATGCAATACGTGCACAACAGCAAGTTATGCGCCATTGAATGGCGGTCTACCAATAACGCCATTATTTTATTCGCTGTAAATGTGGTTCTGCTTTGCAACCAGCTACCAGAAAAATGAAAAAATGTAAGATGTGGCGAAGCGGCATAACTTGTAGAAAGGCATACCTATCTATACAGGCTCCATACAGCCCGAACTACACCTCAATGACTAGGTACGAGTAAGTGGTCAAAAAGCAAAGGTTGTAGGCATACATAGCAGCTATAGGCAGATAAGCTATAAAGTACCTCGAAAACGCTGGCAATTCAGTAACAAATGATATTAGTGATATTAGTGATATTAGGACATTCTTTGGATAGCCCATGGTCAGAATGCATCCGTGTAGGATTTCCAGAGGATACCTAACAACATAAACCACTACGAATATAGAGTCCAGTATATTTTAAACCGCTATGTGGCTGCTAAGTTTATAACAAGGTAGCGTGAGCCAAGTCTACCTGGATAATACACGAGATCTATGGGGTCGATTTACCCATTTAGCCTACAAAACGCACTATTTGTTTAACAAATATCCAGTTTTATCTCTTGGAGCACATTTTCTATTATCATAAGGCTTTGTCACCAACACGAGTGAGCTAGAGTGGCCTGTCGCTATTAAAAAAGCAATTAGTGCTAACACTTCAGCAAAATGCTTTGGGGCGCGGAATCTATTTGTATCTGCGTTTGTGGGGCATTACCAACTCTGCTCTTGGGGCTCAAGCTTGCTTGAACATGACAGGCTACTGTGCCGCGTGTTTTATCTCACACTATTGTGTATCACTTTGCTTAAGTTTGGGCCAGTTCTCTGCAGTTTTAGTTTTAAAACGGGTGCCAGCGTTGTTCATCCAGGTGGCGAGGTTAGGTAGCTTTGTAATGACACACCAGCTATTAGCTTAACGGATTTTCCTATGAGAGCTGGTCTTGCAGCGTTAGAGAAGTATGGTAAGTTATTCAAATGTAGGAAAGTAGGTCAAATATTGTGAAGCTGGTTATCAACCTACCCTGAAGGGTAAGTCAGCATTGGTTTCGGGATCAGGTTAAAGCTAAATAACGCACGGGCGGCCGAGGTAAGGCAACGTGGTGGTCAAAGTTTGCTGGATATCCAGCCTCTATATCTGGTTAGCTTCCGTGCCAGTGATATAAACACTTGAAATGAGGCTGCTTAATCGATGTAGCAGTTGAAGAAAAGGATCCCGTTTCCTTATATATTTATTTATTTTAAATTGCGGTAGGCCTTTTGAAAATAGTTGGAAGCGGTGAAGTGAAGTAGCGAGTATTCAGGCTTACTGAAAACGCATTAATTTAGGCCAATGAGCAACTGAAAGGTATAAAGGTTCATAGAAAAACACCTAAAGCTGGTATTCAGACGATGCTGTTGGTCATTCTAATGCTACGTTAGGGTCATTAGGTGTATCGACGGCAACAAGAGGCACTAACAACTTAGGCAAGGCTTAAGTCTGGTAGAATACCTTTAGTAGGCGGACCTCAAAGTTCATAAGCCCAATATTTTTCACGGATTCCGTGGTCTAAGGATTTGGAAATTGATAGATTTAAATCTAAATTCAAAGGAGGGAAGCTGTAGGTAAGATGCAAGGATTGATGTTGGGCTGCTTGGATGAATTAGGTATTGCCCAGCGATAACATATATGAGGAATACCTACGGATTTGCACACCAGCCAGACTGTAGTCTAGGTTGTACTACTTGTTGAGCTTATGGACACTGACAAATTCGTCATGGAAGGAGAGAATTCGGACTGGCGTATAGACCGGTTGGTCCATGCAACCTTTCGACGGGCGTTTCAACGGAGGAGCCGAAGTGGGTCAGGAACTGATCAGAAATAAATTTTGTATTCGGAATTCTAGTGTTAGTGCCTGTAACATGCTTGCGACTGAGTTGCATTTGACCCCTTGTTGATTGTGCTTGCGGTAATGGACTACATGAAAACAATTGTGGCCACTTCATAGAGACAATCCGTAGGGATAACTTACCGATTAGTTTCTAAAGGAACAGCTTAGTTGCAAAATAGTTCGCATGACACGTGGCGGGATTTGCAGACAGGTAAAAGAAATTGTTTGAACGGACAGCCAACATAAGGGAAAAGAGCGGTTAAATTGTTCTAGACGTCCAGCTAGTTGGTGTGGGTAAAGGGCATGCATAAATCTCGTTTCAGGGAAATGGACTAGAAAAGTGAATGTTGTGATACCAATAGTGGTTAAAGAAAACATCTAGATTTTCATATCACTTGTCTACTAGTGTTTCCAATAGTGTTCGGCATACGGATAACCCAAATATATCTAACTATATGAGGCCAAGAAAGAATGAGGTTTGAAGAAAAGGCATAATTCTGTGAATTGGGGCTATAGTAGTGAACAATTTTTGAGATGGAGTACAGCTTTTTGATGTTTCGAGTAACGTCAGAGCCGCCAGAATCAAGCCAGTGGGCTTCTGGCTGTCTAGTTAGAATACCTTAGATAGTATCGAGAAAATATCTAATTGTTTGATAGTTACGGCAATCAGTGACGATTGATGAGGAGGAGTTATGGCATTGTATGCTGTTACCATTGCGCTCAATGTGGAGGCCAGTTATGAGAAAGCCTGGTACGTGTCATGAACTAAGCATACATAAGCTACTGCATTGGTCCGGAGTTGTCCAAAAAGCAAGTGGTGTTTTAAGGCACGATTAGCATAATAGTTGCCTAGATCAGTGCGAGGGCAAACATGAGTATTATTTGTGAGTAACTTAAAAGGGAAGGCGGAGTGCTGGTGGCTAGGCTCTCATGAGTGACGCGGCAATTCATAAGCGCCGGAGCGACTAGGCTGAGAGAGGCATCAGTGATGAAGAGGTTCTTAGTAGGCTGGGGCTTTGACAGGCAGAACTAGGACGGTCCACAGCATTGCTGGCATGATAATGACCGCCAGGCGTAGGCTAAAGTGTAGGTTTGAATGCTAGGGTAAAGAACAAAGTGATGTACGGAGAACGTTAAAATGCCAATACTTATAGGTGAGGTGGTTATGCGAGCGACCAGACATTCTGAAGCAGGGTAATCCGCGGTCTACAGCTCATAAGGTATCCGAACATGAATGAGGACCTTATAGGCACGGTGGAGAAGTCAGCCAAACGTGCTTAGAATGCAGCAATGATGCTATGACGCAGACTCATCCAGGTAGCTAGAACGAAGTCAAGCCAAGATTAGCATAATGGTTGCCATAGACAGGGAGTGGACAAGTAGGGTAACCAAAAAAGGATCAACACAAGAGAATATCAGAGTAAAGAGCGATGCAGTTAAGCACAGGTTCCAAGGAGATCAGGCTGCTTGCGGCGCCAGTGTTAAAGAGTAACCTGTAGGCCCAGGGTACTTGTATGTCACGCTGCCAAAGGGATTATAAAATAAGGTGGTAGTGCAGCCCGTGACGTCGATTTGCTCCATCCAAACCAGCTTCAGAAGATGGTCATCAGAATCGCGGTTGGTAAAAAGGCATAATATATTATCTAGGCTTTTTAAGACTTGTACCACCCTCTTGTAGCCTGCGGTTTGTTAATCTCTCGTAGGCTTGCTGGTACGTTGTTGCAGATATTTGCGTAGGCAAAGGAAGAAGTGGGAACGTAGTTACTTTCATGCCAGTTGCGGGACAATGATGCAGCACCAGTTGCTAATGTTAAATTATGAACCCTTCTCATTTCGAGGTTGGTTATGTTACTGTGCACCGCTCGGATTATTACCGTAGGTAACAAGCATAGGTTTACGTAATGCACGGCAACGATAAAGGCTGGAGTCAGAGTGGACCACATGTCTGTGGGTAACTAAGCGGTCGATTTTGTAGGGTTAACATTTTAGTAAACCGCCGCTGAGCCTTTTCAGGCAGGATGCGATCGGGCTTTCGTAATCTGCTACGGATGAATGTGCAATATGCTAGGGTTAGTCGAACATGACTCCTACAAAATTCAATTAGTGCCTTGGATGCGCTTATGTAACGGCCTATTTGGAAGGCTACTTGTCAAGCATTTGTTATGTGATATTGCCCGTTTGCTGAGAAGATAAAGGCTCAAAGCATACCGTGTATACAGACATTTAGCCAAATTATTGGTTTAGAAAAGTAAGCCGCTTAACGTCATCGGGCCGTCAAGTATGGAGATGTGTTGGTCCAGATGCTCTATTTATCAACAGAAACTTCCCCATTGGCTATACGGCCATCCTGACATTTTTCCAAAAGCGGCTTCAGAAAGACTACCCCTTATTAGCGAGCCATGGAAAGGAAATTTCTAAACTGATCGGCTTATCTAGATATTCTTTTGTTGACTTTATCATTTCTAGCAACCTTGCTGCCTTAAATGGATTTTATTCTAAGATACTAGCTGCTTAGTTGCATCCACTTCACAGTGATGTTCCAAAACACCCTCTTTCTCTTCTACTCGTTAGAGACTTTATTCTCCCGCACGTTATCCTATAGTAATACTCTTTTGCCTTATCACACACATTTGCTTGTTGACCCGCCAAAATTCAATAACAGGCTGCGCCAGCGCCCGTTATAGCAACAGTTCAGCATTTTATCACTTTCTAGCCAAGCGTGTACCATGAAATCATCAGCCGGGTGTCCGCAGTGGTGGTGCAGATGCTGAAAATGGACCCCATAGGGTTCATAATGCTTATATTGACTGGCCTTGACTTACCATTGGCCGCAGCTTCAACCAAGTGCTCCTGCGCTGGGTTGCCGTAGCTACTTATTCAACTGAGGAGAAGTCGCAGCACCGTTACCCCGTTAAACCGACTGCATCATAAATAATTTATAGCTCTTTTATGAAACGATTCCTGGTTCCCTTTCTGCCTTTGCAGTGGCACTCCGTTGAATGCAACGGTGACATTCCAATAGTTTAAAGGTGTTGCAACCAAGGTATGCAGTATGAATAGTATGCTCGAAGCCGTACACCATGGAGTCTTATTTCAGTAGCAACTTCCCTGGGCATTCTTTTAACCGTGTTACTGTTTAATAGTTAGTTTCAAACATTATGCTTCTTCATTACGTCATTTACCTATGCTACAGTAGCGGAAGGTACAACGTGTTAAGAATGAATTACGACAGGGTCGTTTACCGATAGGTCAGCTGCGGACTTTGCAAGTCAAAAAGTGCAGGATTGTGCCTGCTTACTAACTTTAACTTCGGTTATTCTAACGCTTTAGACGCACCGGACACTAATTGCAAAGTTTGCGTGAACATCAGCAGAACTGGGCGCAAGCTAAATGTCACAACCAACGATTAGACTCACAATCGCTCCGTTACTTGCTTTCTTTTTGAGTGACACCATCAATCGCCACCTGATGGACGAGGAGTGTAGTCAATCCGTTATTCTTTTCTGTTGCAGCACACCGACCAGCGACCTCTAGCAAATCGTCGAAGTCTCATTCGGAAAAACATTACCAGCGATGATGTCCGCAAGGTTCGTCCTACGGTGCGACCTGGCGTTGAGTGTAAATAAATAAATAAATAAATATTTATTCTCGACTATGCGAGGCACGCCAATTGAGGCGTAATCAAGTATGAACAGTTGTACAGACATTTTATAGGAACTGCAGTGACATTAGAAAATTGTTCGTGTGTCCATGCTTGGAACTGTGCGATTGTGAACATGCGAAAGTACGATTTGGTTGTAGTGGGGTCGGGATCCATTTGTTTGGACATAATCGCTCTGCCATATATCGCAGTCATACCTCGAGTAATAATAGATAAAAATCCTGAGTGATCCATTGGAAGATAATTGAAGAGCAAGCTATCCAGTATAAAGATTCTAATTGAGCTGCCAGTGTGAAGTTATGGGCTGTGACTTTATTCGGTAACGAGTCACAATCGCCACGTTGCAGTGTTGTTAAACGGACATTTGTGGCCTTTTATAGGGAGTACGCTTGCCAGGCGAGAACCCACCACGTCCTGATTTTACTCCTGCAGCAGAAGTATACTTGGTTACCCAGTCTATGGAGAAAGACGGAGTTGCGTGACTTAATGCAGAGAAAGGCCTATGCACGGACTTATTATTCTCTCGGCATCAATAAGTATAACTGAACGGCCGACGATCGCATGTGGTTTGTGTGGACATCACTCATGGCGATAACCTTTTGAAGTAAGAATTTTTAGCTTTAGCACACGTTGCTTGCAGCGTCACACTATACCAGTTTATGCTAAGTGACAAAACGGGTTACGCCAGACCAATATTTATGCCTCTCTTTCTCGGGAAACTTAAGCATTTTTGTGTACGTTGTTCAAAGCGGTTCGCGGCCACTTTCACAGCCGCCAGGCCATCAGGGAGCATGTAAATTATAAAACTTCGTTACATTCTGTAGAAAAATATTACTAGTTGTGTTATCTATTTTATTGCATGGCAACTACGGATACGGATACGGAATACAAGCTCTTTCGATTTGTAATATTTCGTTTTAGATTCCAACAAGATTTACTCCTAGTTCAACCGACAGACCACCGGTTTGGGTTACCGTACCAAGCACTGGTCGTACTGAGAACGCTCGTAAGCGAAACACGCCCAAGCCGCTCTCATGCACTTCGGAAGTTCAATCAACAATAGGTTAACAATTGCTAAGTTGCGGTTACAGAAAGTGACTCGTGCATCTGCTCGCCCTACTGTTGCCATTTGCAAAGTCTGGGAGCGTTCGGCAGTTCTCCTGGAAGAGTCACGGTTGCATACTCCGTTTTTCTGTGACAGGCTTTAGATGCTGGAACACAGCCTACACTCTCATGGCGCAGTTCTTCTCCTACTGACAATAGCATGAAAGCCAATGATGCGCTATTTAGCACAACACGTATAAAAATAGTCTGTTTGACCATGCAGGTGGAATGGTGCGTGAATAAAGCTTACAGATCGTTCAGACTTTGCTATATTTTATCAGAGGAACCGCCTCACTATCGATTGCTTCTTGGGAAAATCTACCTATCCCTTTTATGAAACCATGTGGCTGCCATATACGTATTTGCCGATGGCATACATGCAGCACGGGCACACGATAAGTTAGCCGTTCCTGATATGTGCGTTCATTTGCAGTCTAAATACCTATATGCATCCGCTGGCTGGCATACTACAACCTACCGGCTGAATCCATGCAGGCGCGGACGTTAAAAGTTCCGGTTACGAAACCAATAGTGTCTCCAACCGGACGTCTTGTGAATCGTCTAAGAACTTCAGAGGAGGTTGATCCATCCGGGTTATTACAGCTATACCAAGTGTTACTGCGACGGACAAAGGAATTAATTGGTGATTCATCCGACTGTCAACCAGCAGCGAAACAACGCGTTGGCAAAAACCTACCGCGAACGTATGTAAGTATTTCACGCACAGCGACCCAGTTGTGGTGACGCTGTACGCTGTGCACACAGTCGGTTACTTAGGATGCAAAGTGTCAACGTGTGCAATCAGGAGCCCGTCACATGATTTGCTTCACTGCTTTCCAAACGGTAGCTTTGTCTATGATAGCAATGCACATCCGTACTAATTTAAAACAGAAGTTTCTCCTTCCATAGTCAGCTATTAGCCAGTCACCGTCACCGGAGTTCACCGCTGCATCCACCTCAGAAACATTCCCTGCTTACGACGGTAAGCAACTGCTTAGGATAATATTTTCCGCACGGGCAGACAGGATGAGATTCCCGCAGTTCCGAGTAAACGTCAAAATATTATACCCAATTCTATAGCACCTGCACTTGGTAATAATTACCTGTTCCCTTAACTTTCGTCGATAAGTTATCGCAATAGGGTCGTCGAGTTCCCCGCAGCTGGTGGTATTGTGCAGAATGCAATGCTAGAATAAGGTATCCTGCAAACTTCAAACTTCTCTTTTCAGTTAATCGTAGCGTTGACATAGCATCAAACCCAGTAAAGAAAATTCTGCAAGGAGAAAATTATTCAGCGTAAAATTCCCATTCCATTGCCTGACAGTAGACTGTTTGTTCAGAATACTATTGCATTTCAGCCGACGAATACTACTTTGCCTAATGATACATGGATTTGGACCTGTGCGTCCAGGGCACGGAGTTAGTGAACAACTCTGAACACATTATCATACTACATTTTGCTCAATATAAAACACAGCTGTTATCGCTGTTCTGCGCGCATTCTGGATTTACAGTGTTTCTGACAATGAGCTGGATTAGCGGCATAGTTGGTGCAAATGTAACAAGACCCAGGTGTGTTGTAATAGCACTCGGCTAGAAGGCTCGTTGTCATAGGATAGAAGCTCCAGTATTGGCAGGGTTAGTTCCAGTTTACTAGGAAGCGGGTAGGTGGTACGAGCACTCTACTCCGAGGCATATGGTAGTGAATTAGAGGCTCCGCCTGTAGCACATTCAGGGTAAATGGAAAGGTTGCCTTAGTTAAAACATTCTGATTGAGTAAAGGTCATCCGGGTTGTGTTCAATTTGGATGAAGTTTGGTCATTCAAAATCCTTTTGGATTTAGCCTCGCGGCCAAAACATTGCGTACTTAGAAATGGGAGGCACATTTGTGCTTCGTGTTTACAGGCTTTGCAATTTTGAACGTTTCATTCCGGCTTGTTTAGAGTGCGTTGGAAAGTACTTTGATTGCTTAAAACGTCGGCCATAAGGTGTAAAACTAGATGGCTGGGGGCCAAACGTTTGGACACTGCTGGAGCTACAACGCTTACACTAGGGGATGCGTTTACGCTGCTCGTGCGGATGGAATGCATATACCATGAACGTTACGTAGAATTCGATTCCAGACTAGTTGCTACGTACTACCATGGCTGTTACGCAAACAAGAGAGGTTTACAAATGATAAAACGTCGTCCAACTAGCCAATGGCGATGGCCCATGGCACAACAATTTGTCTCTCAGCGCTCAAAAGACCACGCGCGCTGAAGAGCAGTACGGCTACAAAGGAACATCTTGCAATGTACGGCATTGATAAGGGGTTAGAATAGTAATTAACAACAACGTCTGTAGACATCACAGGCCATTTATCTTCATATTCCTTCGCTCCTCCTCGTATGACCAAAATGCGGCCTGTCTAGCTGTACAGAGAGAAATATTCTCCATAGGAACCATTAGTGCTACTTATTTCATTACGCTAATAATGCGTCCCATAGTACATTTCTGAGGCGTCTCTCTCAACATGATATGTGACTACGTAAGTAGCCCAGGACGAGATTCCCAGTGGACGGCAGGAAATTTTAATTAATAGGCTCAGGAAAAATATGCTTATATTTTATACCTTATGGTGAATAGTTTCTACTTTAGTGACTAGTATTGCTTTAGGGTTGTGCATGTTTAAGGCAAATATAGCTGCTTGCATTTCACTCTTCGTAGTTCCTCCATCGTTACCTAGACGGACAATAACCCGAGTTGAGTATTGGCAGTTTTGCAACAGCAGGCACAGCTGATTGATTGAGCACTAGTTTTCATGTATTGCGCAACCGTTTTGCTGCACATTTTACCTGTGTTCATGTCCGTCCAAAAAGGCCTAATCAATGCGCCGATAGTGCGCTTAAAGAACGCCCAACGGACTCGCAACGGACGGTCGTGTCGACAGAGTTGTCACAACAATTTGCTTTCATGGTGTAAGTTGCGAAAACCCAATGCCGCAAAAGATCTTCCAAAGCTGCAAATTAGTTCCCTACCACAACCAGAAAAGCATAAGATATATCTTTGATTGTCACCACTACTATGCGCGTAATATGCAATATTGGACGTATGGTATTTGGTATTTTATTGTCCAATCTATTTACCGAAATTGCAGCTATTCGTTAAACTTGTAGTGCCACAAAAATAACTACTATCTTTTTTATACAATTATGTTGATGACCAATTTTACTATACTCCTCCATGTTTTAATATCCATTGCATTACTGCTGTGATGACCTACGTCTGGCTCCACACGACCGTCTACTAAGTTCCCGCGCTAACGTGTCGTTCTTGTCTCGCTGCATCCGTCTGCGTCCCATTGTAGCCCATCGAAAACGGTTCGCTGTGTCCCACTTCTATTGCCTTCTGCTGTCCCCGAATAATTACGCTGGCCGTCTCAGACAGGTATTTAGTGTACCCGAAACGCACGCACGAAATTAAACATTTTTCGTCCTCTGTACTTTTTGGTGGCTTCCTTCCTTTTTCTCGTTTATATACGTGTATTTTATTTGTTTCTTGCGTGATTTTAGTAGTTCCATCGTGCTTTTGCTCATCCTCGAGCTTTTCGATTAACATTTCGAAAGTATCACTTGGGTCGTTTCGCAGCGTACAAATGCTTACTTTGGCCGTTCCAAGTTTCATGGAACTCAGCCAAAGGTTTTGGTTTACGGTAGTCGAGATGGAGCTGGAAAAGAAGTGCATTAAGACAGACCGTCCGACGTACCATCAGTTCGTCCCACACATTACTTCGCTGTTTTTGACGCTGGTTGAGGACATTATACTGTGCCCATTGAATGTAGCAACGTAGGAAATGATGAAGCAAGCGCTCCTAAAAGAGCAACAGCCCCGTGCACGTGCTCGATAGTTCAGTGGTCCCAAGGTGGGTGATGGCAAGCCGCCGGCGTTGCTCCGCGAACTTTGACGCCTCGCTGATCCCCTATACTTGTGCAAACAAGGGATAAAGGAACTGTGTTTTGCACGTCTCTGAGAACCGTTGCCGGTACTACTGCCCATGTTTCTGGATACGCCCATTAAATAAAGAGTTACCGAGGCAGACGCTGCGTTCGTTCATCATCTGTAGCTGACGACCAGTGACTCCGGAGTTGTATGCTCACCGACGCAAATCGAGTCTCACATTTTCTCTACGTCGTTAGGCCTACCGGACCTTGAAGACGAAGAAACTGTGCTACTTCGCAACAGGCTAGCAGCAAATAAGGCATTAAAAACAAGCGCAGGACGCGGTCAGGAGCAGACCACAGTTTGGCAACCGTTGTTTTCGACTCGTCGGTGCCTGCATCGAGTACTAGTCATCCGACGAAATAGCGCAGCCTTTCCTATGCTCTTCTCAGTCCGACAACGCCAGGCCCCTCGAGCAATTATGTTGGTACCTCCGCCAATATAGTGGAAGGGCTAGATGATGTCGGGCTCTCTGCAGTGGTCACGACTCGGCCGCTTCAGTAAAAGCGAATAGCCCACATACTAGCACGACCAACTTAACCGTCAATATCCAAGAGAGTCGCCAGCTCTACGTTAATTATCGACGTTTTTCCATTACGTTCCTTCTCGCCACGGGAGCAGAGGGCATCGGAAGACAAGTACTCAAAGCGTACGTATAGTCTGAGTGCGGCCAACGGTCCTTCAAGAGCTTTGTTCGGTCTATGCATGATGAGCCTGGACTTCATACTTCGCCGATTTTTCTAGTGGGTCTGCATGGTTGCGTCTGTACCCTTCTCAAATACCGTTAGCGACTTCCTCCGACATTTCGGTTGATTGTTGTTGCTGGTTGCCACAGACCTTTAGAGGACTGCATTAAACTAAAGGTTGAATGCGTTCTTACTAACACCTCGATAATCAGCCTCGTTTTCCCAATCGCCGAGGTAAACTGCGGTTATGCGGACCTGAAGTCTGAATACTTGCGACTAGCACGACAATCGGCAGAGCTTCCGCCGGTCACGAAAGAGATCGGTCACCACACTCTCATGCGCAGTCCACCAACGAGTGCCCGACCAAGACGACTTGCTGCCAACAACATGCTGTAGTTCTGTACCATAAGCCCATCTAGCAGCCCATGGGCATCAACTTTCCACATGGTTCCAAAAACGACTGCAAGGACTGGCGACCTTTGTGCAAGCATCAATCTCTAAACAACGTAACCACGCCTGGTCGCTATCCTACCCCACATATCGTGGACCCCTCCACTAGCCTGGCATGAAACAACGTTTTTAGTAACATTGACTTTGTGCGCGCTTGCCATAAAATTCGGGTAGCTGAAACGGACCTCGCTAAAAGTGACCTGACGACTCCATTTGGTTTGTAGGGTTTTGAGTATGGTATTTGGTCCAAAGAATGCCGCATAGACTTATCTGCGCTTTAGCGACCAATTTTGTCTGGGCCTAGACTTTGCTTGGGCCTACATCGACGACCTACTAATTGCATGCTCCACACGCTAGGAGCTTACGCCACGTGCCAATGCTTTTGATCGTTCATCTTACACATGGTGAAGATCAACACAGAAATGTGTTAGTTTGGTGTCGATTCGGTCGGTTTGTTCGGTCACTATATTTCTCCTGTAGGCGTCTTGCCACTACAGGATAGAAGCAAGGCCATCGCAGGGTACTAAGAGACTCTCCCATGCATACAGCTAAGATGCTTTGATGACCTCGCCTACTTTTACCGCCGTTTCATACCTAGTTGCTTTTCGCCTATGCAACTCCTCAAAGACCTGCTCCGATGGATGCTTAAACGTTCGACTTTTCTGCTGCCTTCCAGGTATTGAACGAAACTCTTGCCAACATAGCTTCTATAGCACATCACGACCTGGAAGCACCGTTGTCGCTCAGTACCGACGCTTCTGACATGGTAGATGGGGCGGCCTTAGAGTAACAGGAAGGTGCAGCTTAGCAGCCGTAGTCATGTTCCTCCAAACGTTTGCAGTCTACCGAATCTCGTTACAGTACTTTCGGTAAAGCACTATTAGTCATTTATTTATCCATACGTTATTTCCGACATGTCTCGAAAAGTCGCGCTTTTGCCGTCTTTATTGCACACAAACTCCTGACTTACGTGCTTAGGTCGAATACCGACCGATACACTCTTAGAGTCGCGTTACCTAGATTATCACTCAGTTTAAGACCGATATACGACAAGTCTTAAGTGTGCACAACACTGCCGCTGACGTACTTCCCCGAATTCAATCGATCTCTGCGGACGCTGGCACCGTTACCGACTTGTCAGCCATGGCCGCAGCGCAACACAATGATTCTCAGTTTGGTGTAAGTTGCAAGTCTCCCTCACTAGACATACGACTCATTCCGATGACATCATCAGACCGGACTATATTTGCGGTTAATCTCTGGGCACGCCACGACCCACGTGAGTTTTGGCAGACTGTTTTCGACACGTTGCACGGCTTGTCTCATTCAGACGTTCATGCATCCAGTAAACGCTTTGTAATGGAGCTGGAACTTACTGTGGTGCGATTGTTTGTGTCCCTCAGCGATCCATTGAGCTATGTTGGGTGGTGCTTTCTGGCGCCACCAGAGCCACTCATACCAGATCGGTCAAGGTTTAGTGGCCAGACAAACTCAGCCTCCTGGTCCTCCAGATTGGGGTGGAATGAAGTGGCTCTTTCTTCCTTGTAGCCCAGCACTAATTCGCTGCTTTGCGGTCGGACTTTTTACCAACTGCTTTGTTTGAGGACCCTAATGGTTTTCCTGTCTAGGCCTGGGCAACCTGACAGTATCCTGCCCAAGCAACACAGTGAATGTTTCTTCAAGCCGTTCCTTGATGCTCTGGCTACCGCAGAGGATAAACAACGGTGCTCTAACTGCCGCATCCATCAGGGTAGATAGGGGTTTGGATGCTACCGCTCAAGTGTTTCCACCTTCTTATGCCTCCTTACGCTTTGCTATCATTATGGTCCCGCTCCAGTTTCATTTTTATCCCACCTTGGTTTCAACCTCCAATTCTTGGTCCTCACCCACCTTGCTTTGCTAGATTTTTACCTTCTAGTTTTAACTCGCATGCAAACGCGGAGCGTCATTCCTGTCCTGTCGACAAGCCCATGTCCAACCATGCAACCAAGCCCAGTTCACTGACTTCCGTTTGGAGCCCCCGATCATCCTCTGCAGCGCCCAAGAACCTAATTGCTTTGTTTCAGGTACTATTTAATTGTTGATTAATTGTACATTATTCTTTCTTGTTTTAATCTTCCTTACAACCTGCTCGGCACGCGATCGCCTTGTAAATTCCCGCGCTAACGTGTACCTCCTGCCTTGCTATATCCGTCCACGTCTTCTTGTATCCCATCGAATAGATTCTACTGTGTCCGACTTTAATTGCCTTCTGATATCCGCGCATGTTTTCGCGCACCTTCTCTTACTAGTATTTACTAATCCTACAAATTGGTGACTCCGCTTCGCATGCGCAAGTTCAACTCTTATTACACTCATTTATATCATAATGAGTACGTGCCTTTTTCTCGATTATCCAGGTGTATTCATTTGTTTCTTGCGCAATGTTAGTAATTTTGTCGTTTTTGTTCACCCTCTATCTTTTTGACTCACGTATCGAGTGTGGTAGTTAAGTCGTTTCGCTGTGTAAACGTGCTTGCTTTGGCTTTTTAAGTCGCAAGGAACACAGCCCAGTGGTTTGGTTTACGATATTTGAGGTCGCACTGGAAAATAAGGGCATTACGGCGGACCGTCCGTGGTATCATCAGTTTGTCCCACGCCATTTTCCTTTGTTGTGACGTTGAATGAGGAGACTGATCTCCACCCACCGAATAAGGCAAAGTTTGAAACGATGAAGCAAGAACACGTGCTCGAGTTGAACAGCTCAATGGTCTCAAGCTTGGACACTGCAAGCCGTCGGAGTTGCCCCGCGAAATTTAACGCATTCCTGTCCGCTTTTACTTGAACGAAAAAAGGATAAAGAAGCTATGGTGTGCACGTCTCACAGAGCCAGCGCCGGTAATGCAGTCCATGTTTATAGATACGCCCCTGAAAGAAGTAGCTACCAAGACAGACGCTGAGTTCGAAAGTTTTCCGCAGCAGACGAGCGGTAGCCCCGGGGACGTAGCCACACCGATAAAAACGGAATCATATAGTTGCTCTCAGTGATCAGACTGATCTGACACTACAGACGAGGAAATTGCGCTACTTCGCAGCAGCATAGCAGCAATGACAGCTTCGAATCAGCGTGTGCCACGGTAAAGGGCTGACAGCGCTATATTTTCTTTTGCACGTTCTGTCAGATAAAACCAAACCCGTCGAAGAATACTTTAGTATCCCCACCAATACAATGAAAGAGCTGGACGCTTTCGGGCTCCCTGTATTATACACGAGTAGCCTCTTCAAGGAAAACGGATAGCCCGCATACTAGCCCTGTCAACGTACCCGACATTAGGCAAGCAAATCGTCTGCTCTAGTTTACGGCTCGACGTTCTTTCATCACGTTCCTTATCCACACGGGAGCGGAAGTCGGCGTCAACCCAGCAAACACGAACGGCAAGCACACTGAGCTTACGTACAATTTTCTGGCCGTCAACAGTTCTCCGATAGATATTCTTTCGGTCAGCGCACAAATAAATAAATAAACAGACACTTATTATCGGCTATGCGAGGCAGCCCGAGAGGGAATGATCAAATAAGTGCAATTATACAGACCTATCATGGCAATTGTAACAGTGACAACCGGAGAGTGTGCAGATGTTCATATTTGAAACTATACAGATAGGACAGAAGTAAAAATGAAGAAAGTCCATTGTCCTGATTTCGGGCGCGACCGTCTGGGCATACTCAGTTTGCCATAACGTGCAGTAACAATTCAGGCAAGAAAAGGTCAAGCACTCGAACCGATTAATTAGAAAAGTGCTGTTGTAGTGCACGCGCAATAGTGATTACACGATACGCTAGATTCATATGAGTGTAGTGTAAATAACAAAGGTGAATACGCAGAGAAAGACGTGGCGGTGAAATATGCAGGTAAGAAAGTGTCGGGGCTTATCAAGCATGGTATTATGTAGTCCTGGTCAGCCTGTCTGTATGTAGTTATTGGCTGTGATTTTATTCAGTGGCGAGTCACTACGGCCACGTAGCAGCGTTGGTAAACGGACTTTGGTGGCTTTTATAGGGAGAACGCTTGCCAGGAGAAAACCCATCACGTCTTGGAACATTGCCATTGCCGCTTTCAAGCAACAACCTGCAACTGGAAATGCTTCTTATTGGCCGATTATTAATTCTGTTAGTCGCAGTCAAGGTAAACCCATACGTTTGCCTGCTGATGCATGATGGGCGCGGGACGGTATCATCCATGGGTCCTGTCACTTTCTGACGGAATGTCACGACCCGTACGGTAAGTAAAGTATAAACTGAACATTTTTGAATGTTTTCTGTTTTCTTTATAACGCGTAGTGTCTCCGAGAGGTATCCAGTACTATGATGTTGAACCAATTAATAGATGAGGGAGAATGGCCAAACGCAGTTGTTCAGACCCGAAAAAGCTGCATGCATTTCAATATATCCCACCAAGCACCCTCCCGGGGTAAGTTATGTTGACTTGGGACGCTGACATCTATGGCCAAGTGCACGGTAAAAGTAGTCAGGACTGCTCCAGATGTGGTAAGTAAAAATACTTTCATTAATGTAAATGGCCAAACTTAGTTTTCTTGTCATAGTGAAAGTTAGTATTGTGTTTGGAGATTCACAAATTAGATGTGCAGCACAGGCAGGAAAATCTGCCCTCCAGCCAGACGAAATGACTGCGTTGACATTAAATGTCAGCCAGTGAACTCCGAGTAAGAATTATGTGAAGAAGAGGCTAGGTGAACCCAGTTGTTCAGGCCTCAATATAGTGGCATCCATCCAAGATACCAAGTAAGGGTTTTGTCCATCTGGTAAGCATTTCGACAGAGTGCCGCATCGAAGACTGCTCCTCAAGCTGAAAGAACTAGGTATTAGGGAACCAATGTTTTCTTGGTTGTCGTCATACCTAGCTGACAGACATCAGGTGGTGCGTATTGGGGACCGTGTCTCTAAACCGAAAGCAGTCACCAGTGGAGTAATTCAGGGAAGTGTACTTGGTCCACTTCTTTTTCTCCTCTACGTCAACGATGTATTTCATAGAATAAGACATGGTACTACTTTTCTGTTTGCTGATGACATTAAAATCGTGTACTCACAAGAACGTGCAGATACCCGCGCAGCCTTGTGCTACATTCAGGAAGATCTATCGGCACTTGAATCCTGGAGCAAACTGTGGCAGATGTCCTTTTCTGTGGACAAATGTACTATTCTGTCGTACAGATGCGAAGTTCCACCAGATAGTCTATTATTACAAGGCACGTTTATATCACAGTGCAAAGTGATTCGCGACTTGGGTGTGCGGTATTCCACTACCTTTAACTTTTCGGAACATTGTGACTTCCAAGTTTCGAAAGCCATGAAGACTATTGGCTATATCTGTCATAAATTTCAACTCACAGAATCTCGTATCTGGCTTTATAAAACATATGTGTTACCTGGCATGGAATACTGTTCACTAATACAGTCGAATCTGCGGAAACCTGACCAACATGCTCTTGAGAGGGTACAGCGACGCTTTACAAAGAAGCTGTGCGGATATTGCGGTACAATAGCGGAGGTGTTTTACCACCTCTAGCTGACATGTATAATGATGATGATGATGATGTGCGGATATTCCTCCAAGATGACCTACAGACAGCGCAGTGAAAAACTTGGACTTACCCAATTTGGCTACGGATAATGAAGATGAACTTGTGTTTCCTGTACAGAATAATTCACCATCACATGCAAAATTATGCTAACTGTGTCCATATGGCCGTTAACACTAGATACGAGCTACGAAATAAGGAGACAACGGTCATGATTCCAAAGTTCAATACGCGAATTAGGGAGCGTTTCTTCTTACTACACTGCTCAAAGCTTTGGAACAAACTTCCAAGAGATATCAGAACTTGTTGCACATTGCGTTTGTTTAAGCTTTCGATAAAAGATTATTTAACCGTTCAAAATGTGATAATAATGTTTCGAACAGCACAGTCCTTAGATAACGCTTTTGAGAACGGAGTTAATGGTGCCTGAAAATGCATGTGATCAAGTGCACAAGTGGTTATACTTTGTTGGCCCGCAGCACTTTATTCTCTTTTTTTTCTCGTGTGCGATCAACTCTCATGTGACTGCTAAAAACTTGTCAGACGATAGAACAAGAGGAATGTAAATATTCTGGACCGCTTCGCGCTACACAAATTTTCATTTTGTGCTCACATTTATTTTAAATTTATTATACCACGATATGAAACTGCTGTACCATTATTTGATCCGTCCCTTCTGGGAACGGCTTCTCGCATCGGCGAGCCATATACAATTTATTTATTTATTTATTTAAAGTACTAAGACAGCGTAATAATTATCCATCCATTTCCAGCTAAGGGAATATTGTGCTTCGTGGAAATGTTGAGGTTAAAGCTGTGGACGAATCCTCGGCTACTAGCCACCGGTTTTGCTGAAATCTCGGAGTAAAGGACAAGGAACAAAGGCAGCCACACAAACAGAAAAATAACAATGCAACCGAAACTCAGAGAAAAAGATCAGTCACAAAAGTGCTTTCACTAATGAACCTCATCTTATATTTATCCTTATAAACTAAAGATCTCAAGTACATGTGTCCCATAAAAATTTAGATTAGCCGTACCATGAACAGTAATGTCCCAGTGAACTGCGCAATGTCGGAGAGCGAGAGGCTGATCCGAAGAGTTTGGATTAGTAGGTGGATGGAGACTAAGTCCTTTAATTAAGTAGGAAAGACGAATGGTAGGGGCCAAGGTTAGGAATGTAATGAGCTGTGCTAATAAAGCGTAGGTAACTCCAGCAAACTTCTCGGAGGAAACAATGCTTTGGTTATGCAGCAGAGACCATAAGCCTTCCAGTAGTATGGATACAGGCAGAAGGCTCAAATACGGCCAGGTAAGAATAGATCAAGACCAAACACAGAGATGGCCATCCGGTTGTAAAGTAATCAGAGACCGACATAAGGAAGAGACCGAGTAGGTTTAGAAAGGCTTTTATTGAATGAGTGGAAAACTCGTCGAGGCTTCCGAGGAAGTAAGCCGTCCATTAGGGCAGCCGAACTAGGAAAGGTAACGTCTCATAAGGCTGAGTTAATGCGGAGAGCAGGAGGCCGATCAAGCGAGACTGCAGTGGTCAGCGCGTTGGGATTTGGACGTACCATAAAGTTAAGAAGAGGGCTAGAACGATATAAAGTGAACAAATCTGGCTGGCCCTAGAGGTAAGGAGAACGTAGAGCTGAGTATGCAGTGTTTGTACCGCTGAAGTGTTAGCAAGAAAGGAGTAGTTAGAGAGAAACAGACCGGTCAAGCGACATCAGGTCACGGCAGAGAAATAAAGCTGGCCGTCCGCTTGAAACAGGAATGAAAGCAGAAAGCGATAAAAGATAAGGTTGGGGTCGGGATGAGAATGGTTTATTAATAAAGAGTGCAAAAGCCCACTGGGCTCTCCAGGCAATGTAAACAGATCCATTAGGTTAGTCGAACCAAGGGAAGTGATGTCTCATAAGTCTAAGCGAAATAACAAGTGAACAAGTCTAGCAAACCCTCCAGGTAAGGATAACGGAGTTAAGTCGGCGGAGCCTATACCTTTTAAGACTCGGTGGAATAAGTGCAATCAGAGCGAAACAGACGGTCAAGTGAAAGCTGATCAGCCCAAGCCAGCACGTGTTGGCTGTATAAGTAAACCGTATGAACACACAGAGCGATAAGAAAAGCTTAGGGTAGGGATGAGTAGGGTTTAATTGTAAAGAGTGGGACAGCTCACGGGGATCTCCAGGTAATGTAAACAGAACCATTACGTCAGCCGAACCAAGAGAGGTAATGTCGCAGAGGTCTAAGTGAAATCGATGAGTGGGAGGCAAACCTGGACCTCAATCTCCGCCGGGGTTTTCAGTGGGTCCTTAAGGTTGCGTCTGTGCGCTTCGCAATTATCGGTAGCAGTTTCCTCCGACATTTTGGGCTGCTTGTTGATGCCGGGTGACACAGACATTTAGACTACCGTACAAAACCAGCTGTAGAAGGCTTTCTTCCGGATGCCACGGTTAACAGTCACGTTTTTTGTATCTCCGATGTACCATCAGATTACGCGACCCTACAGTCTGAATACTCGCGACTGGGACGACCCGCTGCAGACCTTTCGCCAATCACGACAGAGGTCGCTCACCACCTAGTCATACATGGTCAACCAGATAGCGCGCGTTCTAGACGACTCGCTGCTGACAAACTACATGCAGCGTGATCTGAATCCGACTACATGCTTCAGCTTGGTATCGTTAGACCTTCCAACAGCCCATGAGCGTCGCGTCACCGTAGAGTCATGAAGAAGGTCATAGGGAAATGGCGGCTTTGCGGAGACTATCAAAACTTGAATACGGTTACCACGCCAGGTCGCTATCCCATCCCACACATCGTGGAGCTTACAGCCAGTCTGGTGAGTAAACATTTACAGCAAAATGGATTTGGTACGCGCATACAACCCAATTCCGGTAGCCGAAGCAGACATAGCTAAAACTGCCGTGACAACTCCATTTGGTTTGTTTGAATTCCTGCGCATGTCATTTGGTCTAAAGAATGCCGCGCACTTTTCAGCGCTTTATAGAGCAAGTTTATCGGGACTTAGCCTTCGTTTACGCTTGTCTCGACGGCATTTTAATCGCGAGCTCTTCCCGTGAAGAACACGTGCGCTACGCACGAACGCCTTTTGCTCGCTTATCTCCCAGCAAGGTGACGATCAACGAAGAAAACTGTTCGTTTGGTGTCGACCCAGTCAACTCCCTCGGCCAACGTATCTCCCCTGCAGGCGTCGTGCCACAACAGGATAAAATTCAAGCCACCGTCGACTACTGTGAGTCTCTTTTTTCAAACAGCCTAGGCGCATTGATGGACAGGTCAAATTTTACCTACGGTTCGTACCAAACCGCGCGTCGTTTATGCAACCCTCACGGACCTTCACCCAAAAACTCAAGAAATTCGGTCTCGTGCTGCAGCAAGCTCTGCTATCAAGTCGCTGAAAGAGGCTTTCGCTAATATAGCTTCTGTGGCGCATCACGATTCTGTCGCCCCCTGTAGCAGTCTGGAGATTCCCCGGTTTGCTTGTGTATAATTCTAACCAAAATTCTATAATTGTACACTTAGGCAACCGGTGTGGTTTGTTGAGCTGCTTGCTGAGTTCGAATGCTTTACTTGCTCATCGCCATTTTTGCTTGGCGCTCGCTTCGGTTGCAACGCGCGACTGCCCTGTGTGCTGTGCTTGATCCGTTCCCCTAGCTAGAGCGTCCACGGTGTCGTTCGTTTATAGCTAGCTAACAGGGAATCTTTTGCAGAACCAATAAAAGTTTCCCTGCAACTCGATCTGTCTTCTGGAATCGCTCTCTTTGCTCCCGGAATAGGCAACCCTCTAAATTGGTGACCCTGGATCCGGAACAATCTCAACACCGGATATTTCGAACTTTTCTCCGGTGAGCTCGTTCCATTTAATTTTCATATTTTCCGGTTTTATTTTTTCATACGGTAGCCTATTTTTTGCGTCATTTTTTCAAGCCATGGAATCTGTAGACCATAAGGTAGAGTCTCTACTTAGTGTTGTATCTCTCTCTGTTCCACCTTTTTGGGACATGGATCCCCTTTTGTGGTTCGCTCTTCTTGAGGCTGAGTTTTATAACCACCGAATCACTTCCGACTACGCGAAGTATAGCAAACTCCTGTCCTATCTCCCCAAGGAGATATCAATGCAGGTTCGTGATGTCATCATTTCTCAGACCGAAAACCGCTATGAGGCTCTCAAGGAGGCCACGATTAAGCGTGTTATGCCCTCTGAGAAAGTTCGACTGCAACAGCTTTTCAGGGATCTGCAACTGGGCGACAAACTGCCCTCAACCCTGCTACGGGAGATGCAGCAACTCCTTGGTTCACCAACCATGGACGAGACTTTACTTCGCGAACTATGGCTACGACGGCTACCGGAAAACACGCAAGCGATTCTCGCTACAGTGCGCTTCGTTCCGCTCACTCAACTAGCAGACTTAGCGGATCGAGTTATTGAACGATCACAGCCACAAGCCGACGCCAGCAAGATGAATGCCGTCGCGTCCCAGGGCACTTCTATCACTGGCTTACAGTCAACTATAGAAGCCCTGCAAACACAAGTCGCGACACTTAGTCGCCAGGTCCAGCAGCTTACTATGGACCGTCGTCGTCCTAGCCGATCAAAATCGCCCTGCAAACGTTCTAAGTCTAACAACAGGCAAGCTAGCTGTTGGTACCACCAGCGTTTTGGTACCGCAGCTCGTAAATGCATCAAGCCTTGCAACTTTGCCGAGAAGCAGGGAAACCTCGGCCGATCCGTAACGGCGACGAACGCGACTGGCCAACACCAAAGTCGCCTCATCCGTGTTAGGGATTTAACTTCTGGCACCGACTTTCTAGTCGACACTGGTGCCGAAGTTAGCGTCATACCCCGTAGCTCAGATGAGGTCGTCTCACCATCGCCGACCAAGCTGCGTGCCGCCAATGGCACACCAATCGCAACTTTCGGCGAAAAGTTGCTAACGCTCAATTTAGGCCTCCGGCGAACCTTTCGCTGGCCTTTCATAATCGCTGCCGTGCCTTTCGCCATCATAGGCATAGACTTTCTTCAACGCTTCGATCTCATCGTCGACGCTAAAAGAAAGAAGCTTATCGACTCCAGGACACAGCTCAGTATTATCGGGACCAGCGCCAACGTGGCTGCTATCACTCTCATTCGTGTCCTACCTCAAGATTTACAGCCTTTCCTAGAACTTTTCAGCAAGCACCCTAAACTCGTTCGCGTCCTGAACGAGTTGCCTCCTGTGACGTCAAACGTCACGCATCACATCTGCACTAAGGGCCCACCTGTTTCGGCCCGCCCTCGCCGACTAGCCCCGGACAAGCTCAAAGCTGCTAAGGCGGAATTCGAGCAAATGCTCGAACTGGGAATCATCCGCCCGTCCAAAAGTCCATGGGCATCACCATTACACATGGTGCCGAAGAAATCCGGTGACTGGCGCCCCTGTGGTGACTACAGGGCTCTTAACAAAGTTACCGTCCCGGATAGATACCCAATTCCGCACATACACGACTTGACCTCAGCTCTAGCTGGCAAGTCTATCTTCAGCAAAGTCGACCTAGTTCGCGCCTATCATCAGATACCTGTGGCGCCAGACGACATTGCTAAAACAGCAGTCATCACGCCATTCGGCCTTTTCGAGTACCTCAGAATGCCTTTCGGCCTCAGCAACGCTGCCCAAACTTTTCAGCGTTTCATTCACGAGGTAACGCGAGGACTCGAAGGCGTTTATCCTTATCTAGATGACATTCTTATCGCGAGCTCTTCTGATGAAGAACATCTTCATCAACTCGACGCTCTCTTCCAACGCTTAACACAGCATGGGGTTACCGTCAACCCCGATAAATGCGAGCTTGGCCAAAGTTCCATCGACTTCCTTGGCCACCGCATATCTGCCTCTGGTGTCGAAGCCCTGCCAGACAAAATCCAGGCACTGAAGGACTATCCTGCTCCCAGTTCCTTCAAGCAGTTACGCCGATTTCTTGGCCTGGTCAACTATTATAGACGCTTTATACCTAACTGCGCGAGCATTGTCCAACCAATGACTGACTTGCTCCGCGGTAAACAACGGTCTTTTCACTTTGCAGATGACGCTAAATTGTTTTTCGAGAAGCCTAAAGACGCTATCTCCAACATAGCGCTTCTCGCCCATCCAGACACATCTGCACCACTCTCCCTGACGACTGACGCATCCGACACTGCCGTCGGTGCAGTTCTTCAGCAACTCATCGACCATCGATGGATACCTCTAGGTTTCTTCTCGAAACGTTTACAACCTGCCGAATCGCGTTACAGCACCTTCGGTAGGGAACTGTTAGCTATCTACCTAGGTATCCGACATTTCCGTCACTACCTCGAAGGTCGACATTTTACAGTCTTCACCGACCACAAGCCATTGATCTACGCAATTAATGGCGCAACGGACAAGTATTCTCCGCGGGAAATCAGACACCTAGACTACGTTTCTCAGTTTACGACAGACGTACGTCATGTCTCAGGTGCTCTCAATCCCGTCGCGGATGCGCTTTCACGCATTCAGCAGATCAGCTTATCGCCTGGCACCAACCTTGATCTAGCCGCTATGGCTGCTGCCCAACAAGCTGAGCCAGACATAGGCAAGCTACGACGCAACACCACTGAGACGAGCAACATTGATCGACTCAAGCCAGCTTTCCTCGACAAGTCTGACTCATCGGTGCAACAAGCACCTTCACAGCCCGTGCCATCACAGCCGGCACCGCAAACGCAGACGAGTCAGCCCGCTCCAGTAGAACCGACAAACACAACCGACAGCACTCCTACCCGCTCTACTCTCAATCGACGCGGTAGGAAACTCAAGCCTCCAGTTCGTTTTTCAGACTTTGTCAGCACTTACTATTTTACGTAGAACGTGCCTTAGAAATTTTCTGCTCTTACTAAACGTTTTTGAAAATCTACAAAAAAGACCAAAACGTTTTGAAACTACCAAAAAAGAGCAAAACTTTTTGAAAACCCAAAAACAGCTTTGCACGTTTTTCGCTTTGCACTCTTTTGTGTATTGCTATGCATTTATGCTGCTTTTTATTTTGCTTTCCATATACACCGTCGGTTGGTTGCACCTCGGTTTCACTTTCGCTGGATCTCCGCACGTCAACTGGAAGTTCAACGACCTTCCTGCTCAACTGCCTACGTGAACTTTATTAACTGTCCCCCCACAAACAGTTTTTTTACCGTTTCGACACCGTAGGGAGGACACGGGGGGAGCCCGCTAGGGTCCGATTGCATGGTTCTCCCCCAGCAGCTTCATCGGGTTTCACAACCTGGTCTCGCAGAAGGCTGGCCCGCGACGGACAGTCCTCACGTAGATCGAAGGACTGCTTACACAGTCCATTCTGGGAGAGGGCTATGTAGCAGTCTGGAGATTTCCCTGTTTGCTTGTGTAAAATTCTAACCAAAATTCTATAATTGTACATTTAGGCAACCGGTGTGGTTTGTTGAGCTGCTTGCTGAGTTCGAATGCTTTACTTGCTCATCGCCATTTTTGCTTGGCGCTCGCTTCGGTTGCAACGCGCGACTGCCCTGTGTGCTGTGCTTGATCCGTTCCCCTAGCTAGAGCGTCCACGGTGTCGTTCGTTTATAGCTAGCTAACAGGGAATCTTTTGCAGAGCCAATAAAAGTTTCCCTGCAACTCGATCTGTCTTCTGGAATCGCTCTCTTTGCTCCCGGAATAGGCAACCCTCTTAACCCCTGTTCCGCAGTACTGACGCCTTGGAAGTGGTAGTCGGCGCTGTTTTACAGCAACCAGTAGACGACACGTGGCAGCCCTTAGCGTTTTTCCAAACACCTACAACCTACCGAATGCGGCTACAGCATGTTTTGCAGAGCGCTACTAGCCATATATCTAGCGATACATCATTTTCAACACGTCCTCAAAGGCCCGTCCTTCCCCGTCTTTACCGACCACAAACCCCCGACTTATGTCCTCGACTCGACTACCGACCGTTGCTTTCCTAGAGGGTTGCGCCACCTTGACTATGTCGCTCAGCTTACGACGGATATACGACACTTCTCAGCTGTGCATACTGCCGTCCCCGATACACCTTTCCGCATCCGAGCAGCCTGCGCTGACGCCGACACTGCTATCGACTTGCCAGTATTGGCCACAGCGCATCTCAACGCTCCCAAGTTTGCTCTGCTATGCAGGCCTCTCCCACCGCGCATACGACCCGATCCGCGAACAAAATCAGACGAACCTATGCTTTGCGATTTTGCTCTGGGCACCCTGCGCCCAGTCTTCCCACATGAGTTTTGTCAGACCGTATTTGACTCGTTGCACGACTTGTCTCATCCAGGAGTTCATGCATTAGTCAAGCACATAGTCGCGCGAGTCGTTTGACGTAATGTCAACCGGGACTTCCGTACTTAGGCAGCTGATTGTATCCCATTCCAGCGCACGAAGGCGCACGAGCACACGAGAAGCGCAGTAGGCACGTTTTCGACACCAGACGCACGATCTCCTCACGTGCACGTCGACCTTGTAAGTCCTCGGCCGCCTTCTGGCGGCTCTGTATATCTACTGACGTGTATCGATGAGTTTATCAGGTGGCCTGTGGCCGTCCATATCACAAATTGCTCTTTGGCAACAGTAGCGAAAGCTTTTCTGGAGCGCTGGGTAGCTCAAGACTGCTGTCCCGCCATCGTAACTACCGAGCAAGGGTCACATACCTAGTCGACGTTCGCCAAGTTGCTTAAAGATTTAGGCTGTCGCAACGTTCCGGCGACGGCGTATCATCCGGCCAATAACTGCATGGTGGAGCTTTTTCAACGCCAGTTGAAGGCAGCGCTACGGGCGCACGCAGCCCATTCATGGTCTGAAACACTTCTCTCGTCCTCCTACGCTAAAGCAACACGGCTAAAACGGATTTCGATGCAACACCAGCGCAGCCAGTCTACGGTTGCACATCGCGGTTTCCCGGACAGCTGTTAGCGCCAGCCCTGTCTACTTCCACATTTGACTAAACTTTCGCCGATCGATTGGCTCACCAGATGGGTAAGCGGCGTCTACCCGTTCCTCGATCGCAGACGACGCCAGTGTCTGCCTACGAGCTAACACGTCCTTCGCGCAGAAGGTGTTCGACAGTCGCTTCGGTCGCCGTACCTAGGACCTTTCAAAGTGCTACACCTTGCGAGTAAGACGTACAAACTGACCGCGGTGGTCGACACAAAGTCTTCACCATTGACCGTCTAAACCACGCAATTATGGAAGAAAGCACCCCGCCTACTACTTCCAGTAGTGTTTCGTGTGACGTCGTAGCTCCCCGCACCAGCTTACAGAATTCTGTTGAAGTTCAACCAGCCCACTATCTCGGCCTGCAAGCTCCTGCCGTCCTGGGATCTCTTGTATCTAGCCCACAGCCTCCTACTAACAATCGCCGCTGTCGGGAGATGCGTAAGCCGGTTCGTTTCTCCGACTAAGTGCAGCGTAAATACGTTTAGCTTTGTCGATATTGTATATATTTACCTCGCTTTTGGTCGAGTAACTTTTTCTAAACAAACGAACATGTCAAAATCCTCCGGAAACCTTTAAACAATATTCAAAAAGAAAAAATTTAATCACGCAGATCATTCATTCGTTCTTCCTGGTGTTTTCTGCGCGTTTTCTATTCTCTCGTCTTACACTCCCCAACGCTCCCCTTCGGTCGACCGGTCCGCACGAGCAACAGTTTCAAGGACCCTGACGCAAACGCTGGTCGATTCTCCGCGGGACGGCTGTCACTTCTTTGCGGGATGAGGGTCGCTTCTTCGTGAGGGAGTGATCGTTTCTCCGTGCGACGAAGGTCGTTTCTCCGTGGGACGAGGATCTTCTTGACGCGGGGCAGGGTGCGGCGCACCGTTTGGAAGCGGCTATGGTTGAGTTCCTTTAGGCTTTTTCTAGGCCAACCAGTATTTTGTAGTCCGACAAGCAGGCCCCAACGGCTCACCGAAATTTACCATGCCCTGCAAAACAATAAACAAAAATCACAAACGGCACAGCGGACTCCGATTTCCGGCAAGCCCCCACTCGACACGAATGCTCACTCATTCTTAATCGGCACGATTTTGCCCTAGGAACCTCGAAGTATTTGTCAGTTTCAATATAGAAGGCTTTCTATGTTCAGCCTTCTAGGGGAGCTCCGTAGCGCCCACAAAGCTAACCCCTCTTTTATGTACTGCTTAATTGTTGACTAATTGTACCTTATTCTTTCTTGTTTTAATCTTCCTTGAAACCGACTAGACACGACCGCCTTGTAAGATTCCGCGCTAACGTGTACCCCTTGCCTTGCTATATTCGACCGCGTCTTTTTGTAGCCTATCGAATTCAGTCTGCTCTGTTCGACTTCAATTGTCTGCTGACATCTGCGTTTACTTCGCGCACCGTCTCGGACTAGTATTTACTAGTCGTACTGCTTCAGATTGGCACGCCTTAATTTACGAGCATTGCTACCGATCGGTCAACAGACAGCACTTGCCCGAACATTAGAGACCCTCTCAATCGATACCTGTTGCTTATCGGAGTCCCGGCTGCCATACTAACTTTGTGCTCACTTTGCCACCCCATTCATGTGACACCAGCAGCATATTCTCCTTCCGCCTATCCCGTAACGATGCAGCTTCGAGCACCGGCCAAGACGGTGTTGGTATTGCCATGAGTCCACGGTCTGACGCTG
Source organism: Dicrocoelium dendriticum (assembly GCA_944474145.2). Lineage (NCBI taxonomy): Eukaryota > Metazoa > Platyhelminthes > Trematoda > Plagiorchiida > Dicrocoeliidae > Dicrocoelium > Dicrocoelium dendriticum. The sequence continues at coordinate 30,555,950 of OX104067.1, forward strand.
TGCTGGTTGACTCGATTGCAATAAATAGCCAGTTGTGTGCGGTCCGAATGGCTGGCCCGTTCTCAGCTTCGAAGCCGCACGGGGCTAACAGGTGTTTATTCGTCATCGCTGCCTATGCGCTCACAAATTCTAGCAAGGATTCGGTAAAAGACCGCTTCTATTGCCAATTGAAAGAGCTCCTTCACCACAGAAGGAGCTTTTATACTGTGGTGCTGGCTGGGGATCTGAAAGCTCAGGTTGGAAAATTATCCACTGATGTACAGTGTCTGGGCTACAAAAATGGTGTAGGCTCTCGTAATGATAACGGTGAGCGGTTAACGCATTTGTGTGAAGACGTTCGCCTATTTCTTGCACACTTACTTCGGACACAGCACCCGCCGGGGGGTGACTTGGCGCCTATCAGCCTCGAACTGGCTATGGGCGCGCTTCGATCACACTGCGATAAGTTACCGATGGCGAGGCTGCGTCTAGAACCGTCGCTCGATGTGGAGCACAGGTGTGGATACCGACAAAGTACTTGTATGTGCTGACCTGCGGATGCGTTTTGGCGGACGCCAAAGACGACTTTGTGAGCGCATTGACGCCAGCCAAATGACGAAGCCAGTTGTTCTGAATGCTTATCAGCTTGCGCTGTCATGCTAGTTGGATAAACGCTCATGGGATGCATTTGAAGCTCACTAGGTTCATATTCACCATTCCTTATCAGCAGCAGGCAAGTCCTCACATGGTAAGTCTTATCGCCCACAAGGACATTGGGTCTTCTCGCATTCTCTGGAGCTTATCGAGGCTCGCCGGCATGTTCCTGCTGAAAGCGAACACAATGGAACACGCAACCAAGTCTGCGCAAAAGTCCGTGCTAGCCTAAAGGGAGAGCGCGCATCCTGGTGGTTTTATCGTGCATCAGAGATGGAAAAGGCTACTGCCCTTTGTAACCATCGTAAGTTATACCTGCCGATACGGGAAACGGGCAGCACCAGACCTGGTGTTAGTGAAACAATTTATGACGAAAGTGTACAGCCTAACCACAACTTGTCAAAACGCTCGGGGTGTTAGGCTGAACAGTTTGAAAGGAAATTTAATTCTTTGGAATTGTTAGGTTTCCCGCCGGCCACTGATCGCCATGCTCCCTAGACTGTCCCTTTGGATCCCTCTTCCCGTTCAGAAGTCGAACGTGACGTCGCATTGTTGAAGATAAATACAGTCGCGGGAGTAGTTGACCTACCTCCAGCCCTCGTCAAATTCGGGGGACCTGCTGCTGTGAATGATGTATACGAGTTATTAGTGAAACTGTTGGAGCAGGAAACTGTCTGAACCGACTGGGGCCGCCCCGTCATAGTCCCAGTTTTCAATGGAGGCGCACGTTCGGAAGGCGGCAACCATAGAGGAAACAGTCTGCTCTGTATCGCCGCCAAATTGCTTGCCTCTGACATTCTTCATAGACTGACTGACACTTGTGAACGCCGTATTCGTGAAGAACAAGCCGTGTTTCATCCAGAGCGTGACTTCATTGACCACATCTTTAACTTGCGTCAGTTGTTGGAGAACCGTCACATATATTCAGGGCTCATGGTTTTCGTGTTCCTCAATATCAAAGCTGTGTTCGATTTGGTGCATAGATGTGCACTTTGGGCTTATCTACTCAGGAAAGGTGTATCTGAGAAATATGTAAATATTATCCGATCTTTTACGCGCTTAGCTCAGGCCGAGTGAGGGCTTACATCAAGCTGCCGTCGCCCTTTAATATCTTCAGTGGTGTGAGACGAGGATGCACACTGTCACCTTTCCTTTTCAACTTTGCTATTGACGAAGTCATGGAAATCGCATTGACAGGACACAACGTAGAAGGTGTGGACCTGCGCTCAGGAGAACGACTGCTTGACTTGAAGTATGCTGACGATATTGCCCTAATCTTTGACAGCTCGCAGACGTGTCAAGCGGCAATAGACAGCTAAGCACGGGCTGTCAGCCGCTCTGTGCTTGACTTCGCGCTCACGAAGTGCAAAGCTTTCCTTCGAGGTCGGCATGGACCGCCTCCTTCGCTGACCCTTGGTGGGGATCAGCTAGCCGTCGTTCCGAAATTCAACTACGTAAGAATTTGTATCAGAGCCCGTGGGTTTGAAGCTGAGGTCGCAAACCGTATAGCAAAAGCTCGAAGCGCTTTTTTAAACCTTCGCCACTTACGGCGCCGGCGCGACATCACTCTCACCCTAATGGGTAGAGTGTACAGTGCAGCGGTACGTTCAACCTTACTGTACGGTTGTGAAACCTGGCCCATTAGATCTGCGGACATAAGGAGGCTAGTTACTTGCGACCACCGGTGCCTGCGAAATTTAGCTCGCAGCTGGTGGGAAGATCACGTGAGCAACGAGCTTTTTTGACGCTAGGTTTACGGCATGGGAAAATGTACTGAACCGCTCAGCACCTTTATTACAAGGACTAGGCCCGCTGGCGCGGCCACGTGTTACACATGGCAGCCCATCGACGCCCGCGACATGCGTTGTTTGTGCGCAGGGGGGTGGATGAAAGAAGAGGGGCGATGGACAAGCGATGACTTGGTAGAGAGGCGTAAAATCTCGCACTTCGAAGCTGGACTCAGTTGGACCGTCCCGGCTCCCTGGTCGGGGTCCGAAAGGAGATGAACACGTTTGGCTGAATACACTTGCTGACGCGGGTAGGAGCAGACCTCAGTGGCGCTCGTGCTGTGAATTGCTTTGTCCCACACCATCCCTTTTAGCCTTCCCCTCCAAACACGATCGCGTTATTTAGCGGTTTATAATTTTGCATAATAAATTGTTCATTTTCTGCTGCATAGTAGCAGGTAGGTAGCTTACCGGAACTACGCACATCCGTTACCTGTAGCTCAGCTGGCCTGCAACTGTTACAGGTTATTCCCTTTTTTCTTTTAAATACTGCAACACAGTAGCTGAGGCGTTTCTTACCTCTAGCTAACGTGTATGGTGTATGTGCATCCGCTAAACTAGTACAAACCCGGTTCGTCCGGCGCAAAGTCAATCGCAACTTTCGTATTTAGGCAGCTGCTTGCCTTTGATGCCAGCGCGCAAAAGTTTACAAGCACGCGGAAAGACCAGTAGGTGTAGTTCCCTTAAAAGCTGCACGTTTTCACTACGAGCGGTCGACCGCATAGGTCCTCCGCCGTCTTTAAAGACCCCGCAAACCTACCGACCTGTGTTAATCGATTCATATTGGGCCTGGAAGCTATTCCCAAACATAACTGCTCTTGGGAAAAGGTAGCGAAAGCTTTGCTGGTGCACTGATAAGCTCAATACAACTGTCCATTCATCGTGCTCACAGATCCTGGGGTACACCTTTTGTCGAATTTTGCCTCGTTGCTTAAGGATTTAGGCTGTCGTCACGTGCGGTTGATAGTGTATCATACGGCCGCTAAAGGCACTATGGGGCATTTTCACCGACAAATAAAGGCCGCAGACCCACTATACTCTACAACACTTCCTCTCGTCCTCCAATATTTAAGAAACACTGTTAAAACAGATTTCGACGCTCCACCAAAGCAGCAACTCTCCAGGTGCACGCTACGGTTGCCTGGACGGCTGGTAGCTCCGCCCCTGGCTACTTCCTCTTATGACTAAGGAACTTACACTGATTGTTTGGCTCAGTAGATGCTTGAGCTGCATCCACCAGCTCCTGGAGCGCAGAAGACACAACTGTACCTGCCCGAGAAGCGGACTACTTGGTAACACATCCTTCTTCGCGCAGACGGTGTTCGACAGCCTCTTCATCGCCGTACATGGGACCTTCCTAAGCGCTACACCGTGGGAATGAGACGTACACTATCGACAGCGGTGCCGACAAGCAGTCGTCACCATTGACCTTCTGAAGGCTGCCTTTATGGAATAAGTAGCTGGCTACTTAGGCTAGTAGTGCGTCGTGCGACGTCACAACTCACCGCATTAAGCTTCAGCATCCCTGTGTTGCTCAACCAGGCCACGATCCTAGTCTACAAGCATCAGCCATCCCAAAGTCCGAATATAGCTCGCCGCCAGCCAAGACCAGTCTCCGTGATCGGAAGGTACGTAAGCTCATTCGTTTTCCGACTATCTATAGTGTAACGGTGTAAGTTATTAGATACTGTTCCAAGTTGTCCCGTTTGTGGTCGATTAACATTTTAAAAACAAAAATCCAGACCCTTCCGAAAAACCGTCTTCAATAAATATGTGAAAACAGTCTAAATACACAGCTTATTCGTTCGTTCTTTCTGGCGTTTCCTGCGCACGTGTTTCTACTTTTTCGTCTCTACATTCATTTAACCCTTTCCTTCTGTCGATTGGCTAACATGAGAGCTTTTTGCGAGCATCGGCGCAGTTAACCAGGGTCCTGACGCAAACCCTGGTCCTTTTCTTCATAAGATGATGGTCATTGCTCCGTGGGACGAGGGCCGTTAAAGAACAGAGCGGAGTGCGGTGGTGGTTCGCTCCGTCTGTTGGCACCGGACGTTGTAGTCCTCTCGGCCTTGTTCTGGGCTATCCAGTATCTTTCGTAGTCCGACAAACCCGCCCCACCAGCTTGTTGTACTTCACCCTGCCCTGACTTAATAAATAATAAATCGCAAACAACACGGCGGACTCCGACTTGTGTTAAACCCCCGTTTGATACGAACGCTCTGTCTCCCAATGGTCACCATGTTGCCAAACCAACTGCAAATCACCCGAAATTTTCGAATTGAAAGCTGCTTTGGTTCAGCCTTCTAGGGGAAGCTCTGAAGCTAACCGAAAAATAATTATTATTTTCGGTTTTAACTTCCGCTGATGACTAATTGTACAATATTCCTTCTTGTTTTAATATCTGTTACATGACGTGCAGGTCGACCTATATCCGGCTCGACACTTGTCCGCCTTGTAAGTTTCTGCGCTAAAGTGTAGCTCTTGTCACGCTTCATCCGCCCGCGTCTCTTTGGAGCCCATCGAAAACGGTCCGCTGTGTTCCACTCCTATTGCCTTCTGATATCCGTGCCTAATGTTGCGTACGGTTTGGACTACTAGTTTCTAGTTCTACAACAGTGGCTACCTGAATTCGAATATGGCAGATGGTTGTTTGGGATTTTAGCGCACTAAAACACAGTTATACAAGATCCTTAGGCTAAGCTGACAGAGGTTAGAGGTCCCTGCATCACCCCAGTCCAACCAATCAGCAAAGGTCGATATCACTAATATACCCTGTCAGGTCTGCGGCTACTGAGCGGGGATGTTTAGCCGCCTACGTCCTCTCTTTGCCTTCGATTACAGGTCTTCCGGTCCATTGCGACCTCTCTCTGGTAACCAAAACGGAGGAAACCACCATGCTGAGTAGGATGGATATTATTGATATATTTGTTTTCGTCCCGCTATACATAAGATAATCCATCTCCAAACAGGAACGAGTAATTAACCGGTTATCCATCAACAGTTGCAGGTGATTCGCTTGCACTACTGTCGGCTTGGGGCGTGACGACTCTTTGTAATTTATCCGTATAGACGCCAGCCCAGCGCTAGCTGTTGTGGCACACAACGGGAACAATTGAGGTTTGTTTGTTTATTTAATTACTGCGTTGTACATAGCGCCGTAGATCTTAGGTCCATTCTTCGTTGTTGAACAATCTGGGATAGTTTTCCGCGCGTTTGCTCAACGAAAGCGTTTGGCCGTTATAGTTAGGGCGGATATATGTTGATCGACTCATGAGTAGGGGAATTTGCTATAGTTAATTGAGGTTCTACACAGCAAACATCCAAAGCAACTAGTCGTCCACATGCCGGAAAGCACTAGACTGCAGTTTCGGCTTGTGAAGCATCATCGATAGTGCGTGTTCCTGCAGCAATGGCTGTTTACCCGCGAGCTGACGACGCCTATCTAAACGCGCGGGCGGGGCTGTGTGAAGGTAGGGCGGTGTGTCGAATAAATTGCACTGAAGCAAGCGCCGTTCTACGTAAATGCTAATGAAATATATAGAAACGTATAACTTGCGAATAGATTAACAGTCTCGTAATGACCTACCGATATATTTCTACGTGGTCAGTGCTGACATTCCGCGCTCATTCGATGACGTAATACGTGGTGTCTTAAAGCATGTGTAGGGTTATCTGAAGTTTTCACATCGTTGTCATTAAATAATGAAAGGTCTTATAATAAAGACTAAGAAAAAACCTAAAACCTACCGTACAGTTAATTCAAATGGTGCCGGTGATCAATGATAGTAATCGGTCCACTCATCGCAGTATCAATGGTGAAGAAATAATCTACTATTTATAACTAGACAGTATCCAAGTTACATCAACGAACCAGAATTGCACAATATCAGTTACATCGGTGTTATGAGAGATTCACAATGCGCATCCATCAGATCCATCAGGATTCGAACCAAGGACCACCAGCGACATGAACTGCCAGGGCCACAGGGGACGTGTTCGGACCACCATAGTTTATAAGTTAACTGCGATATTCGGCGCCTTATTCTCCACAAGCATGCAAAGTAGGAACGTTGCAGGGGACTGCTTTGGCCCCGAACAGCAGCTATGCATGACGTAGCACTTAGAACATGTTAGAGCGGATTTAAATAAAACCAAATGGCTTGATGGGGAGCTAATGGTTTGCTTGGAACTGCGCTCCAGTGACACCCCTGCTCCATGGAGCATACGCGAATGAAAAACCTGTACCTTTATTTCTTTGTAATGCTTTTTAGTACCTCCGAAAATTTCCTGGACTGCGGAACACATCCAAAATATCACAGTAACATAATTCCTGCATATTCCCTTGATATTTTTATTCACTCCCACCGCGGAGGAACGAACCATGCGGTGACTATGCGTGGACGCAGGGTCCCTTTGTCCTCCATAGAAAACGACCGGGTTATGGACAAATGGGCCATCAGTTACCCGTCAGTGCATCACCCCTACGTTATTTATCCCCTGAGCAAAGGGGCAGTGAGCAATGTTGCACTAGCGACTGTAGAGGTAAGCATACTACTACAGCACACGTAAAATTATTTCAACCCTAGATGTATAATTGCTGCATTTCATGCAACGTACACGCGTAGAAATGAATACCATGCGTATTGAGCTAACCGCTGTTCGCATTCAATGCATCACAGACGCGGCTTCCGATGTGCACTGTTACCGACCCGTAAGTGTCAAATTTCAAACTAAAAAACCACCAACTCATGATCCAAACAATAATGCAATTACGCTACGAAAATTTATTCTTAAGCCAAACTATTTCTTGCAAGTTGGAGGGAATACTCTTAAACAGATGACTCCTACTGCCATGATCACTGCAATGAGCACTGCGCTTGCGTGAAACACGAATTGGCTTGGCGTAGACGACAAACATCGCCACGCGGAAAGGCTTAGCGCTAGGGCTGTCATCCGTAATTCAGCAACTGACTCCATGGAGGCATATTTTCAGATGCCACCATGCGCAAGGGATTTGCTGGAAGCCAGGAATCCCAAGTGACTTTCTTGATGCGTCCTGGGATTCAACTCGCCAAGGATCGCATAACTGCCCGTACTGATCATGTTTCAGGTTGCCCTGTCAGGGAACAACCCAATAATACTAAATTAGTGACAATATATTACCCTTGCATCAAACAATTTGTTTCTCCAACAGGACGTTAACGCCTGGCAGCATCAGTAGTGCGTTCTCATGTATTCAACATGGCATAAGTAATCGATACAGCGCGCTCCGGTTAGTTTGCATTCAAACTGTTTTTCCCACGCTTTTACCTAGTTGTACCTGTTGTGTCCAAAAATGTTCAGTCGGGACTCAGAAAGGGCGCTCAGGAGCTACGCTAGACATTCGACTGGCGCCTGTGCAAAAAAGGACAACATCTCTTTGTTTGCAGGAGGCGAATCCGACGGACTGCGTGAGATAAGGTTATCAAATGGAGTTCAAGTTACTGTAAAAATGGTCACCCCCTTCGACGTGCCTGGATATAACACGGCGCCTTTGGCAGCAAACAATTACTAGTGGTCTACCTCCTCAAAGGAAATTATTGCCTTTATAAATGGGACGGTTTATTCGGGTGATACATGTTGTGTAACGCTCCGAGAAGCAAGAAGACTGAGCCGCAATCACCAAGACATTGATTTAGGGTACCCTTGAATAGTTGTAGCGTATATATATATATGGCTGGCTAGCCGAACAACCTCCTCGTGGTGTAGCTGGGTGGTTCGGGTTTAACCCGTTCCAGCAAATAGTTCGGCGGCAGTGTTCCAGGACGTGGTGGGTTTTCGCCTGGCAAGCGGTCTCCCTATAAAAAGCCACAAATGTCTGCTTATCAACACTGTGACGTGGCGGATGTGACTCGCCACAAAATAAAGTCACTGGCCCGTGGATATCCGGAAAGTGCTATCCAACCCAAGGACATCAATCGCTTATGCTCACATTCCTGACGACAACAAACATTCAAAAATGCTGCGGCACATTCAAAGACACAAGCTACATTCATACACAATTACATACGCATATACACCCATACACTTACATATATTGTTATGCCAAACAGGTACTTTTGTACGTTATTGATCACACTGTTAGCTAAACATGATCATGCCTGTAATGGTGTGTCTCGCATGGTCGAGAATAAAAGTTTATTTATCTATTTATTTACAACAGTCCATCTTAATGGCTCATTCTTGTCATTTGCAGTTCGTCGCTGGCTTCCATTCCATTGGTTTTTGCTTGCCCGCGACGTTCACTCTGTCTAAATCACCTTGGCTTTCTTAGCCAATGTACGATTGGCGGGGTTGGGCCCGCGAGCTTTTTCCCTCGGTGCAATGCCACAAGCCTTGACTCAAGGGTGCACGAGTATGCGCTCCTTCGTTTGTTGGCTCCCGATTGGTCACTTGCACGTTCTGGGGATGGTTGCACCATGGTCACGATTACGGGACAATTAGAGCCTGAAGCGCTAACCAATCTGCTTCCGGCAACCAGCTCACTCCTTATGGATCTAGCCTTTTACGTTCGATCAGCATTATGGCATTTCCAATCACCAGCCTTTCCAGCATCCAACACAATGTCCAGTCAATACTCAGAAAAGAAGCTCAGATGCTACCCGCTGGACGCTAAAAGGTCGACCGTGTTGATATAGTCACCATCCCTTTGTTCGACGGAGGTAAATCCGACGGTCTGAGAGGAATGAGAAGTTATCAAAAGGAGCTCGCGTTACTGTAAAAATGGTCATCCCCTTCGCTGTACTTGGATATAATGCTTCGCATTCGACAGGAAACGAATACTAGTAGTCTACCGCATCAAAGTAATTATTGCCTTTATATAGGACCGTATATTCGTGAGACACATGTACCAATAGTTCTATCTATATACATGCATTTTTAACATTGGCATTTTAGTCCATTCGCGTTAGTTTTTGTAGAATGCAGAAAATGCACCCTTTTGTGTACATACAAGCTTTATTTACTCGACTTGACTTGATGATAACGATACAGAGCCAACCGTAGGTTTGACAATGGTTGACAGATAGAGTCACGCAGCAGGGCCTCATGAAATTGTGTCTACAACTCGGGCGTAGCAGGCTACAGGGTTGGAGGATAGGTCAAACAAGCTGCTTCAATGGCGGCGAGAGCCAAGAGTTAGGTCTTAATTAGACGTCGCCGTTGAAATAAGGATATGAGTGCATAGGATGCCTAGTACAGTTTTTCAACTGAGGATAGAAACGACGTGATATGCTGTTAGCTGTCGGTAAAGAGATCGGTAAAATTTTACCTGTCGTGCTAGCCAACATAGCAGCCTCTAACTTCGCAAAATAATTGTCCGCAATAAGGAGACTACCAGCGGAGTTAGGCAAACAAACATTTTCAATAGTCTTTTGTCAGGATGGGCAGACGGGTGGCCTAATACGCCTGTCTACTGAAAGCCAAAGTTTCCAAGTACAGCCGGGTGCAATTGTCTCCGTCTAAGCACTGCTGACACACAACGCGACGGCTACGTTAACACTTCCCGGCTATCCTCATGGAACCCAGGAAAAAGATCTCGCCATTAAGTAGAATCAAGTGTTAATTAGGCTCATATGTCCAATAGCAGTACACAATAAGACCAAAGGTACAGCAATCTTTGCAGTATATCCCGAGTTCTAGAGCGATTGCCAACACTGTAGCCAAAAATCGTGCTATATCATAAGTATAATATTTCAAGCATATACAGCGAAAATAAGAATGGTTATAAAAAGTTGCTAAATTCTATGGGATCTCAATAGGGCTGCGTATCTAGAATGATACCATATAACTCCAAATTATCAGTACTTGGGATGTACGAAGCAGTAGCCGCGAATCGCCCTCTCCAAGCGCTCGTAATAAAACTTGGGCTAATAGGTGAAAAATATACAGGAAAACGCTCGTAAGGCACTATAGTAAGTTTTGCCCGCGCGAAATTACGATACACTTTGTAAGTAGCCAATATTCTAAAGCCCTCCGTTTGTCGTTTTCAGAAGCTAGTTGGTCAAAGCAACCACTGTATAAGTAAAATCTCTAAAATGTTTTAACTTTAAGCGGTTGGGAATGTTATCCAGAGAATATGTGCGTCTGGAGTGCATAGATAAGTTAGTAGAGCTCAGTGCTCGGTTGACTCGAATGATCCTGTATACGTCTCGATGACACTTCGGGTGAGAGTTTCCTCTACGGAGCAGTGCAATTACGATACCTTGAGAATAGCGGTGAAACCTTTGTCATTAAATTACTCAGTTCGGAGAAAGAGTCAAAACGTTAACTACCAACACGAGCTACAGGTATTCTAGATCACCCCTTTAATTTATTGGGCAAAGCCAGCATGCTGCATCAATTTCAGTTCATTTTATGCATTCATATGCATAACCCCTCACTGCCAATAAGCTACATCCGTCTGTCGTCAAGAATAACAAAATGATCAACAGAAGACTTGCAACTTGCTTCTAAATGTGTGAGTCGCTATATCCTGCATCAGTAGGGACCCAAGAACTTTGTTTCCTATGGTTAAGGTTCTCCAGCATGAAGCATCAATGTGTCCCATGCGGCTGGAGGCTCTAATAAGCAACTGTTTGCTATTTATGCACTTTCTCTCTCCCAGTATGGAGGTTCAGTATGGGTGGCATTGAGGCAAAACAAGTCTTTAATGTCACACAGGCTATCACCTCGGTGAAGGTTTTGGTGAGAGCTATTATAGTTCGCCAGACAGCATAAAGAAATAATAGTATAAGTCAAAACAGCAAGGTACGCAGGAAATGGGGGCTGGTTTTCCACCCACCTCTACGCATGACGCAGGGTAAGCAATGGAGCCAGTTAGAAGATTAAGTTTTAACTGTTGACCAAGATAAGGGAAGAAGTGGTTCCAACTTGCTGAGCTTCCAGCTATTTGGTGTGACAGGGGTCTCTGGCATATGCTAGCTTTCGTGCAATTGTCAGAGAACGATAAAATTTGATTGTTAATGTAGCGGGAATGGCGATCAAAAATGGACTGGTTCTTCTTGCCGCCATTGTACCAGTGTTTGAATGAGTGCTTGGAGTAGGTACAACTCGGCTAAAAGCTAAGAGATATGGAGCGAGGTGAGAGTATATTGGAGTGCAAAATGTCTGGTTTAGGAGACCTTGGGTCACCGGACGGTGCGCATATTATTACGTTTGACGCAGAAAGTTTGCATGAAACTAGTTTTGTGCCTTCTTCGTAGTGACCAAGGTTGGAACTATGTAGGCTTCAAATAACGGCGCCATCGCGATGCAAAATTCCACTACGAAGATAGGGGCTAGTTTTGAGCCCTATATATTGATAAACAGCGCCCATGTAGGTAAAAGGGCGGTATGAAAAGAGTAGAGTAGCGTTGAATAATACCGAGGAGCTCCATTGGAGTCTGATAAGAGCAGATGAGGGTTGGGCTCAACGGACCATCAACACAATTATGCGCGTACTCTAATGCCAGTTGCGGAAAATATCGCAAACTTAGCATTTATCAAGTTCGGTCCACTTACGCTGAGTGGCAGGACAAACTATCTAGGGGGCAGTAATTGATATAAAGATGGACGTAGCGAAAAAGTGAAGAAGTTATGGTTTAGGTAAATAATCCGTCAACTCAGTGGTTTGCCATTGCGCTGCATAACAGTTATAGCAATCCGAATACTATATAAGAATGTGTGGGCCATAAGTACGTCGAAAAGGTATCTATGGCCTAGGAAGTACCGTGGCCGACAATGCTATATTGTTTAGGGCAGTAAAATAGAGCGGTAGGCAAAGAAAAATTATAGCGATGTAGTTGGAGGTGATTTTTCAAATAGGGCACGAGAAGGTAAGGAAATAATGGTTGAGGCTCAATGTGCTTATTGCGGGGGGTGTGCGACCATCCAGTTTAAAACTGACTGCCACTTACTTCGCAAGGTTTACGGTTGAGCCGTTGAAAGCCAGGCTTTGAAGGTATGGTCATGGTGTGTAAGTAAGCTTTACAATTTAAGGTTACCATTGTTGCGCAGTACTCCTCAGAGCAAATGGAAGATGGCTTAAATAAATAATGGCCGATTAATGAACCGCTGTCAGCGGAAAGGTTCCATTCACCCAACATGAGGAGTTGCCACGCTGTTAAAGTGCGGTACGCCCAGTATCACCTTAGTTGAGCCATAGAAAGGCGGCAGGCGAGGTAGACAGCTGTAGAGGTGAGGATACTAATTGGGAGTAATAGGCCGTGTTTGTAGGTGCACTTATCACTGCTACATGCATTACTAGGACTTGTGTGACTGCCGACGACCTAGATATGCTTCAAATGAGAATAAAACTAGGTGAAGTTTGCAATATACTTGGCGTTGCAGCCTTACCTCCAATCATTTCGTGCAATTGATCCAGGAGAGATCTCAGCAGTGGCGAGAACAGCTAACAAGTTAAGAATGACACAATTGTCCCGTATCAATATATGGCAAGTTTTATCTGGATAATGCACAAGGTTACAGCGGGGTACACGGTGGTTGACCATGCGCCATCCGGGTCGGTCTAAAACAAGCGTTCGTCCGAGTCACAGATTTTACAGACCCGTACTGCATTATCCAGACATCTGAACTTTTTCAACGCCATCTTGTAAGCTTTCGAATTCTGGTTTCCTCGCAGTGTTGTAGGTAGTCTTTTCAAAAATTTATATATACAACTAAGAAGGAACGAAAGCTTAGGTTCTTCCTCGCTCTCAGCGGAATAATAGTACGACTCCTGTTTCTTAGATTACGTTCTGTCCCCTCTCTCAGAATAAGGCTGGAAATTTTACTATGCACAAAGCTATTTTGTATCTTGGGCAGGAAGCCTACGTTAAGGCAAGGTGCCGAAGCCACATGGGTTAGCCTTTGAGCTGATCATACCTTTGTCTGCAGCAATTTGCCCGGTAGTTTGGGATGAGCATCGCAGTGAACGGCCTCTGGGTTTTCAAGCTAAATGCGGTCCGAATTGCGCAGCGTGCTACGTATGAAAGCACAGTACTCTAAGGTCCAACAATCGTGACTCCGGTATAGTTCTAGACATGCTTCGATAGTGTTTATATGGCTGCTAATGTAGGCATTAATTGTGGAGCCTGTGTGACTTGAAAGTGTACTTGCTCAGAAAATTTGCAACACATGGATTAACGCAGGCCCAGGTTTTTGCTGACATATAAAGCTGATGAGGAATACCTTTACTCGTGGTCGCCCCATCAAATACGAAGCATTTGTACGCCATGGCACCCAATTTTTCAGCGGAGAAATTTATTTGCCGTTTCGGACACCATGACTCTAGGGTACTTAGGTCTTCTCCTATTCTGTCGAGCTCTGAGATGTTGTGCTTATCCGGAAGCTGGGAACGGTTTTTATATCACCGGCGCATAGAAGTTGGCGACCGTGCTGTACGCTGTTGTAGCCATCATTAATAGCAATAAGAAAGCGCGTTGGACCTAAACCGATTCCCCGTATGATACCCCTCGAGACAGTAGCCCTGGAGGATTTGGCCTGTGATATCTTCACCGGTTGTATGCGTCCGGTTCCGTATGCTCCCATCCAGTCTAACAGAGGCCTCCTCACGTCATAAAACTTGACCTTGTGTAGTAAGTGCTTATGTGAAACTCTGTCGAATGCTTTTTGCATATCGATGTAGGGCCTGGGTATTTCTTGATCGAGTCAATGGTTTTGGTGACCAGGTTAAGGAACTCCAGCTGTCAGGTTGCGCAGGATCATACATTCAGCAATCCCTGATGTAACTTGTTCACGTGGCTTCTTTCATACAAGAGTTCTACGAGAGTTCATTTAACAGCCTTTTCCATTACTCTCGCGCCGATATATGTAGGGTTTATCCGGCGGAAATTGGCGACCTCCTTCAAAGACCCAACGTTGTGACACGGCAGGAATATAGAACCCTTCCAAGCAAAATGATATTTTCGAAACTGCATAGAGATTGTAAAACTCCCCAGAAGGAGCATGGGAATGTCATCATCCCCTTCCTTGATTGGAATGTGCGGAATGACATCTGGACCGTGACGTGGAGCCTGCTTAAAGGTAGAAATCACAGTGCTGATAACTTTGTTGCCCAAATGTACCATGTCAAGTGAATGGCTAGCGGTCACTTACAGCTCATCTCTGAATAGACCGGTTTCTAAACCTTGTGAATACCTAGAATAACAGTTGCATGCCTCACATATAACAAGCGGATCCTTGGAAATTTCATTAGGGCCCGTTCCAATGAGCAATACCTATAACAATTGGTAAGGGGTGCAAGAACGCAGAAGCCGGCTGAGTTGCTCGGCTCTATTGACATTATTCATGGCTGCTCGTTCTTGAACAGTCTGTTTTTGCGCAGGTCTGACAAACAATGCAGTAGCGATTTCAGTTGTCCTCATGCCATAGGCAAAGTTGGACGTCCTACAGTAGGAGCGCTGTTGCTGACATATTCCACTGTGCAACTCCGTTTGGTTAATGTTTTTTGTTTGGCTTCTTGTTAAATAAGAAAAGGGTGCCATGCATACCAATTTATCCCATACTCTTAGAAAGCCGGATACCACCTGTTCGTTGGCAGAGCTCATGGTAACTAGAGCCACCCATGGTTTGTATTGGCACTTTGGAAGCGACGGGGCTCCTCCACAAGTCTGAGGCCCGGAACTGTCAGCTCGGTGGCAAGCGGCCTATTAGCGGATCACTAATAATTTCATCTGGAATAAGCCAAAACTCCGACATAGCATTCACATCAACAAGCTCACGATTTGTCAGTAACTCATTTATTTGTTACTCAACCGACGATAAGCACTATAACAAAACCTTGGTCTCTCCGGACGCGATTTTGGCCCCTCGGCCCTTTGAGCAAGGAGACAAACACTTTTATGTTCCAGTTCATTTCTTTGATCTATCCGGGTCTATACATCAACACTGGGTTGCTGTATAGCCTTGCGAGATAATCCCTTGCTTGGCTCCGCCTGCCCTGGCCTGCTGGATAACCTCCGGACGGATGTTATTCCATTTAACTGAGTCGGCTCAACAGAAGTGCACTTCGGATTTTCTGCACGGTCCACCTTATATATGGCGTTTTTCATTTCCTATACCATTTCGTGAAACGGTCATAACAAGCATGGACTTCCGTGAAGGGCTGTCAAGCGTGAGGCCTCAATGGCTTTTAACGCACCACCGGAAGTCCCACGGCCGAAATTTTTCGCCCCGCTTCTGCCGTAGAGGAGTGATTTGCATTTCCATCAAGAGCAGCTTCGCCACAATGAAATGTTGGCCACAGGTTATTTCACTGGCGTCTTGTGGTAGTGTTGCCCAGAGCAGCTGTCTGCACTTGCCACAGGAGGGCAGTCACTAGCGGTTTGCCTAGGTGTCTGCGTAACGTGAGGTTCACTACCGCGAACTTCAACGCGCGAGGCCGGAGGTGCGTCCGCCACGCTGGTATTAGTACTTATAAACGGTTCACCCGAGAGGCTTTAGCATTCGACGTTAGCGCATCCGATGCTAGTTGATACCGACCATTTACTTGACTTGCAGCCGATCCGGCTCTGTTAACTGGTAGGTGCCGGTTTACAAGGTTCCCAAACGCAACCAGGTTAGACTTTGCACGATCTTGTTGGCGAAGCCTGCCTGATTCTTTCCAGTAGCTAACACGATGTGCTCTTTTGATATTGATGTATCGCGGTATTTCGGGCAAGCTAAAGGTATCGTGCACTCGCCTCCTCTCTAGGTCCCGTCGAGATTTCACTTACGTATGACTGGCTCCTCTTTACTGTAGATAGAAACGTTCCTTTGTCCACCAATAGCGAATCCTGCACTTCACAAATAAGATTCCAATCAGGATTGCAACTCCTCGAATTTGATGTCAATATCTCAAGTAGCAAGCTGTGGTCACAAATACAATTTTCCGTAATGTCTACTCTATCCACAGAGCTCCTACCAGCATAATCATGTACAGCTGAGACATGAGTAATTGGAGCAAATTTCCGACCGTTTAACAAGCAAGCACAAGTGTGTGCTAAAGACACGGTGGAAAGAAAGCCACTTTAATAAAGGGATGTCGGTCACAAAGATCAGTAGGTTTCCCACCTAACCTAGATCAATGGTTATGGCACCATAACAAACATCTGTCGCACTGAATTCCCGCTTCCCCCTCAACGCCACAGGTGTACTCACTACATTTGTAGCCAGCCGCCGATGTCATTGCGAAGAGTACCCCAGAGCCACGTTTAAAAGAATAATAATAATTATAATAATAATTATTATTATAACAGATAGTTTGACAGGATTCGGCTACAAAGTCGGTGCAGGTAGGACGGCGAAATGTAAACAAATAGTCACAACGAATTAATACAATGCGATATATAATAAGAGTATATAGAACCGTAACCACAGCAAATAAATACAGCAAATTGGAATATTAAAAGGAGATAATACTGGAAAGAACTCGCACCATGTTAACGCTGAACACGAGGTCGAGGCGCAGGCCCAATGATCGGTATGCCAAGGTTCAGTGATCCAATAACTGTCGGAACAGGGTTACCATATAACTATTGTCCCTACGGAGTATCCTTAAAATTAACTTCGATGACAAAGACCGCGCGCCATGATTACGGCTTCAAGGTGGCGCCAAGTGAGTCGTAAACTGGGTTTGGTCTATGTTAACAACGACTACAGCTATTGTAATGACCTCATATATTAATAATATGTCAACCTAGTTAGCATGTACGTAACAGATCTAAATAACACCTCTGAGTTTACACCATGATATGCAGTTAGCCCAGAATGCCTTGCGAACCTAACACGCCGCTAAGCGTGACGCAGCCGTGAGAGTCCCAGTCCGGTAGTACGGTTGAAACCGTAATGAATTGGTTAACTTAACCACCATTACTGATCTTAAATATTTTTGAAAGATTTGGAAGACTGTATGCACAATAAATGTAGGGATTCGATACCGACACACGGTATCTGATCCCTGCAAACTCGTTGTTGATATAATTAGCTGCCGTGTAGCACGCTGGTTGCAAGCCGCTCCGTTGTATACTTTAACGCCAAGCGCCCGGATGTTTTAATCCCTCTCGGAACCGCCGCGTTTTCATGTCTTTCTGCATGGCGGGGATTTTAAAGGTGGCAACGGCTGTTCTCGTTGGGTTATTATACACTACTGACTGCGGGTTCATTAATATTTACTGAAACGATTCCCTTTTATCGACCAGGTCTCAAGGTCAATGTTTCCCTACTCCGTCAAACATTTGAAAACCTTATGTGTTCCTGCCTTATTTCCGTGCCGCATCGAATGCGGCTATATAATAGAGGAACACTTGCGAGCGTTTTGCTTAGGGCAGGTCTACTTTTTAACGCTGCCCAGGGGACACTATATGGTTCTCAAACGGCGAAATTACTTTTTGGAAAATATCACGAGGCTCCAGCCAAAGTTTTATTAACTGATTTTTCGGCCTACAACGACGAGGACCTGTCGCTTGGTTGTGACGACCATAGAGACTACATCAAATATTGCTTTGACATGTGTTGCTATGCTGAAACGATATGCCTTAGAGCAGGCAGATTTTTCTCACCACTGCTGCAGCTACACCGCAGTATGAAAGAATGGGCCTACAACTGCTAGCAAGCTACCCGTGTCCAAATCATCACTGCGGCAATAAAGTCCGAGATAAACAGACTAAATCAATTATACATCGAAGCAGTCCTAGGCAACCATAACTGTCTCGATCTATGGGGATGCTGAAGCAGCTCTTTAGTAATGGTGTTTGCAGCTGGGAAGGGGGAGAATATGGAAAAACTGAATTTGGACGTTAGTTCTGCCTCACTAAGCTAAGCTTCCTTGCTCTTCTTCATTACCTTAATTCAACTCGCGCCATTCGATCAAATTGACGTTTACAAGGGACTGAAATGAATATAGGCAAGCGATGCTTGTTGTCCGGATGCTGTCTCACCATCAGAATTGAAGGAGTGTGCTGCTACGCTCATCCTGTTTTTAACCACCCTCTTTAATAAATGCCTCGCTATGGGTGTGATCTCGGACTTATGGAGAGCTGCGAGTATCACCCAAGTCCCAGAAGCGGGATCTAAAAATTGTCGCACAGTAGCATGTACATCTGTAGTCCTCAGTATTCAAAAGACGGTTACTTGCACGGATTTTTCAGCCGCTCTTAATGATGATACATACCACTGTGTGTATAGACTACAGAGCTCTGTATTAGATGCAGTGGCATACGTTGTTTATGCTATATCCTTTGCATCAGATCCAAAATGTAAATCCGTACGGCTGCTCTTCCTGTATTATTCGAATGGTTTTGGATGTCTGGATAGGTCATGGTTGCTAAACCTGCTATCCGTAAATGGTGCCCACCCTGGTGTGTGTAATCCGTTACGTGCTAATTTTAGAACTGGTAATCTCTTCACTATGTTTAACGGTAGGTAAACTTTGTCCTCCTTGCTGACTAAGGTGTGCTACATGGAGCAATCATATCACCTTATATCTTTTGCTAATACATTGAACCTCACCCTATACAAGCCACATTTATAGGGTGTAACGATGCTGATGCTGTTGTTCTGGGATGTATGTCACACCCTAACCAGTCTTCCACATCACTTCAACGTGGGTTGTAAGATCTGGTGGTATGGTCTGCATCCAAAGCCTTCACGCAGTGATTTAATATTTTCCTTTCTACTTGGCGTTAAGTTGTATTCCAGCATAACTTTTCTCCCACCAGTACTGTGAAAGAAAATTCCAAACCTAGCTCCTCCTCCGTAAAATACCTCGGCTTTTTATATGCCTGAACCGCTTTTGGTCCACGCATGTCTGTAACACCTTCCAAAAAGTCAGAAAGCTGTTTTTCGCCCTAAGACTTAAGCTGCTTTCAATACCTCGTATTTTAACATTTATGTTCTTAACTACTTTTAGTAACTAACTTTTAGAAAACTAAAGGTATATTTCTAGAATTGCTAGATGATGTTCCCTCAAGTGATCAGGTCAGTATTCACATAAATCCCATGCCCTTGCCTGGGAAGGGAGAAGAGTGCGAGCATATGGCGCTTGGTCGTAATCAGGTATTCAAGGCCTTTTTACGTGTACAGTTGAAGGGGCTTTATGTGCCTACCTAAAAGTTCATCTGGCTCCTTCAGGCAAGTTCGGACACCTTGATATCATTAGTAGCCAAAAGCCGTGATGCGCTCATTTGTATACGCTTTCTTTGGATGCAGGATCTAATCCTTTACGAACTTTACCGTAAATTATTGAACCAGAAGTTCATCTGGCTCCTTCATAAGATATTTTGCTTCTTGAAAATCTTGGCGGCGATAGGTTATGCAGAGCTGCAGCGGCGAACGTTTTTCATGAAAAAGGATAAAATTGACTACCGGCTTCACTATATATTCTTTGAACAATTTCGGTACCCTTAATCGTCAATTTTATGATGCGCTCATGGAAAGAAATAAGAGCGGCGGATGTATAAGGTGCAGGAAAGGGATAAAAATAATATCTAGAATTGTCAACAGCTGTATCGCCTATGTTGGGCTTCATACTAAAGCGGCGTACTTGACAAAAAAGTCAAATTAACAAAACATAACCAACATTTTCCGCTTAATTTGTTCTGTCGCGCAGAAATGCAAACCGAGTAAATCTCAGAACAGAAGTAAAGCTTTTTCTAAGGCTAAAATATTGCAAAAGGTAGTAAATAAATAAGCTGCGCAGAACAAGTTTTAACCGCTGATTACTCTAACATTATATGCAGTGCAACACGTGATAAAACAGCAACTTATTCGCGATTGAACATCAATCTATCAATAACTCTGTTATTTTTATTCGCTGTAACTATAGCACTGCTTTGCAACCAGATACCAGAAAAATGAAAAAATGTAAAATGTGGTGAAGCGGCATGAGTTATAGAAAAGCATACCTATCTATAAATGCTCCATACAGCCCGAAATACCCCTCAATGACTAGGTACGAGTAAGTATCGTAAAGCAGTTTTCAGGGATACATAGCAGCTATAAGCAAATAAGCGACAATGTTTCTCGAAAACGCTGGGAATTAAGTAACAAATGCTATATATGTAAGGGATATTAGGACATTCTTTAGATAACCCATAGTCAGAATGCATCGGTGTAGGAGTTCCAGAGGATAATTAACCACATATACCACTACGAATATAGAGTTCATTATATTTTAAACCGCGATGTGGCTGCGAAATTTATAACAAGACGGCGTGAGCCAGGTCTACCTGGATAATACACGAGATCTATTGGGTCATTTTACCCGTTTAGCCTACAAAACGCACTAGTTGTTCAACAAATAGCCAAAGTTTTTTCTCTAAGAGCACATTTTGTATATTCCTAAGGCTTTGTCATCAACACCAGTGAGCTAGAGTAGCCTGTCGCTAATAAAATAGCAAAAGTGCTAGCGATTCAGTAAAATGCCTTGGGGCGCGGAATCTATTTGAATCTGCGTTTGTGAGGCACTACCAACTCTGCATCTGGGGGCTCAAGCTTGCTCGAACATGACAGGTTACTGTGCCGCGTGTTTTAGCTCACACTGTTGTGCAAAATTTTTAGCTATTTCTCTCACATTTTAAGCTTCAAAACGAGCGCCGGCGGTGTTCATTCAGTGGCAAGGTTAACTAGTACTGTAATGACCCAAAAGATATTACCCTGATATTTTGTCTTATGGAAGCTGTTCTAGCAACGTTAGTAATATATGATAATTAACACAAAGTATGTAAAGTATGCAAAATATGAAGAGCTGGCTGTTCATCCACCATACAGCCTAACTCGCCATAGGTTTCGCCGTCAGCTTTAAGCTAAATAACGCAAGAGCGGCCGAAATAAGGCAAGGTGGTGGTCAAGGTTTGCTGAATGTCCAGCCAGCTAGTGTGTCAGTCAATTCCAAGCCTGGTTAACTTCCGTGCCGGTGAAATAGAATCTTGAAATGAGGCTGTTTTACTCGCTATGGCACTTGGAGATGAGGATCTCGTTTCCTTAATATATATACATATATATATATATGTATATACATTTTAACTTGCGGTATGCCTTGTGATAATAGATAGAAGCGGTGTAGTAAAGAAGCGAGTGTTCAGGCTTACTAAAAACGCATCAATCAAGGCCAGCGCCAACCTGACAGGTACCAAGGTTCGTAGAAGTAAAACTGAAGCTGGTATTCAGAAAATGATATTGGTCATCTTAGTGGTACCTTAGGGGCATTAGGTGTATCAACAGCAACAAAAGTCACTAACAACTTAGGCAAGGCTTATGTCTGGTAGAATACCTTTACTAGACGGACCTCAAAGTTCATAAGCCCAATACATTTTTACGGACTTCGTGGTCTAGGGAACTGGAAAGTGATAGATGTAAAGCTGAATTCAAAGGAACGAAGGTGTAACTGCGATGCAAGCTCTGACGTTGGGCTGTTGGATGAACTAGTTATTGCCCTGGGTTAACCTATATATTGAATGCCTACGGATTTGCACACCAGCCAGACTGTAGTCTAGGTTGTACTACTTGTTGACTTTTGTACACTGACAAAGTTGACATTGAAGAAGGGAATTCGGAGTGGTGTAGCTACCGGTTGGTCCATGCAGACTTTGGACCGACGTTTCAGTGGAGGGGTAGATGCGGGTCGGAAACTAATCAGAAAGCACTTTTGTATCCAGCATTCTAGTGTTAACACCTGTAAGGTGCTTGCGAATGATATGATGGTTGGTGTGAAAGGACGTGGTTAGCACTCATTCCAGCAAAATGGAATGGAAATGTGAACGTTGTGATACCAATAGTGGTTAAAGAAAACATCTAGATTTTCATATCGCTTGTCTACTAGTGTTTCCAATAGTGTTCGGCATACGGATAACCCAAATATATCTAACTATATGAGGCCAAGAAAGAATGAGGTTTGAAGAAAAGGCATAATTCTGTGAATTGGGGCTATAGTAGTGAACAATTCATCGAGATGTTGGAGTACAGCTTTTTGATGTTTCGAGTAACGTCAGAGCCGCCAGAATCAAGCCAGTGGGCTTCTGGCCGTCTAGTTATAATACTTTAGATAGTATCGAGCAAATATCTAATTGTTTGATAGTTATGGCAATTAGTAACGATTGATGAGGAGGAGTTATGGCATTGTATGCTGTTACCATTGCGCTTAATGTGGAGGCCAGTTATGAGAAAGCCTGGTACGTGTCATCAACTAAGCATACATAAGCTACTGCATTGGTCCGGAGTTGTCCAAAAAGCAAGAGGTGTTTTAAGGCACGATTAGCATAATAGTTGCCTAGATCAGTGCGAGGGCAAACATGAGTATTATATGTGAGTAAATTAAAAGGGAAGGCGGAGTGCTGGTGGGTAGGCGCTCATGAGAGATGCAGCAATTCATAAGCGCCGGAGGGACTAGGCTGAGAGAGGCATCAGTGATGAAGAGGTTCTTAGTAG
Organism: Dicrocoelium dendriticum; assembly: GCA_944474145.2. Taxonomy (NCBI): domain Eukaryota; kingdom Metazoa; phylum Platyhelminthes; class Trematoda; order Plagiorchiida; family Dicrocoeliidae; genus Dicrocoelium; species Dicrocoelium dendriticum. The sequence goes on from OX104067.1 coordinate 30,578,812, forward strand.
GCTGGGGCTTTGACAGGCAGAACTAGGACGGTCCACAGCATTGCTGGCATGATAATGACCGCCAGGCGTAGGCTAAAGTGTAGGTTTGAATGCTAGGGTAAAGAACAAAGTGATGTACGGAGAACGTTAAAATGCCAATACTTATAGGTGAGGTGGTTATGCGAGCGACCAGACATTCTGAAGCAGGGTAATCCGCGGTCTACAGCTCATAAGGTATCCGAACATGAATGAGGACCTTATAGGCACGGTGGAGAAGTCAGCCAAACGTGCTTAGAATGCAGCAATGATGCTATGATGCAGACTCATCCAGGTAGCTAGAACGAAGTCAAGCCAAGATTAGCATAATGGTTGCCATAGACAGGGAGTGGACAAGTAGGGTAACCAAAAAAGGATCAACACAAGAGAATATCAGAGTAAAGAGCGATGCAGTTAAGCACAGGTTCCAAGGAGATCAGGCTGCTTGCGGCGCCAGTGTTAAAGAGTAACCTGTAGGCCCAGGGTACTTATATATCATGCTGCCAAAGGGATTATAAAATAAGGTGGTAGTGCAGCCCGTGACGTCGTTTTTGCTCCAACTATACTAGTCTTAGAAAATGATCATCCAAATCGCCGTTGTTGGAAAGGCATTATATATTATCTAGGCTTTTAAAGACTTGTACCACCCTCTTGTAGCCTGCGGTTTGTTAATCTCTCGTAGGCTTGATGGTACGTTGTTGCAGATATTTGCGTAGGCAAAGGAAGAAGTGGGAACGTAGTTACTTTCATGCCAGTTGCGGGGCAATGATGCAGCACCAGTTGCTAATGTTAAATTATGAACCCTTCTCATTTCGAGGTTGGTTATGTTACTGTGCACCGCTCGGATTATTACCGTAGGTAACAAGCATAGGTTTACGTAATGCACGGCAACGATAAAGGCTGGAGTCAGAGTGGACCACATGTCTGTGGGTAACTAAGCGGTCGATTTTGTAGGGTTAACATTTTAGTAAACCGCCGCTGAGCCTTTTCAGGCAGGATGCGATCGGGCTTTCGTAATCTGCTACGGATGAAGGTGCAATATGCTAGGGTTGGTCGAACATGACTCCTACAAAATTCAATTAGTGCCTTGGATGCGCTTATGTAACGGCCTATTTGGAAGGCTACTTGTCAAGCATTTGTTATGTGATATTGCCCGTTTGCTGAGAAGATAAAGGCTCAAAGCATACCGTGTATACAAACATTTAGCCAAATTATTGGTTTAGAAAAGTAAGCCGCTTAACGTCATCGGGCCGTCAAGTATGGAGATGTGTTGGTCCAGATGCTCTATTTATCAACAGAAACTTCCCCATTGGCTATACGGCCATCCTGACATTTTTCCAAAAGCGGCTTCAGAAAGACTACCCCTTATTGGCGAGCCATGGATAGCAAATTTCTAGACTGATCGGCTTGTCTAGACATTCTTTTGTTGACTTTATCATTTCTAGCAACCTTGCTGCCTTAAATGGATTTTATTCTAAGGTACTAGCTGCTTAGTTGCATCCACTACACAGTGATGTTCCAAAACACCCTCTTTCTCTCCTACTCGTTAGAGACTTTATTCTCCCGCACGTTATCCTATAGTAATACTCTTTTGCCTTATCACACACATTTGCTTGTTGACCCGCCAAAATTCACTAACAGGCTGCGCCAGCGCCCGTTATAGCAACAGTTCAGCATTTTATCACTTTCTAGCCAAGCGTGTACCATGAAATCATCAGCCGGGTGTCCGCAGTGGTGGTGCAGATGCTGAAAATGGACCCCATAGGGTTCATAATGCTTATATTGACTTGCCTTGACTTACCATTGGCCGCAGCTTCAACCAAGTGCTCCTGCGCTGGGTTGCCGTAGCTACTTATTCAGCTGAGGAGAAGTTGCAGCATCATTACCCCGTTAGACCGACCGCATCATAAATAATTTATAGCCATTTTATGAAACGATTCCTGGTTCCATTTCTGCCTTTGCAGTGGCACTCCGTTGAATGCAACGGTGACATTTCAACTGTTTAAAGGTGTTGCAACCAAGGTATGCAGTATGAATAGTATGTTCGAAGCCGTACACCGTGGAGTCTTATTTCAGTAGCGCCTTCCTTGGGCATTCTTTTAACCGTTTTACTGTTCAATAGTTAGTTTCAAACATTACGCTTCTTCATTACGTCATTTACCTATGCTACAGTAGCAGAACGTACAACGCGTTACGTGTTGAGACGTCGCCTCTCTTGGCTCGTCTGACTCCACTATCCCTTTAGATTACCTAGAGAGACTCGTGAACTTCTCCCACCCATCGTCAATAAACCCTTCTCATCCTGTCGCTAACTTATGCTTTATCGCGCTCTGTTCTCAATTGTTCTTCAACTGGCGGTATGGTGATCTAGTCCATCGATCAGGTTCCTTCTCTCCGATTGCTAAAATGCTACTCTGAGTTGAGTGGTGTACGCTCTACAGACTCAACGCTCTTGATCCTTTACTCTGTGAGGCTGCTAGAATCGTTCACCTTTTGTTACAGCCTATTTTCCTGCCTTTAATTTTACGTGCTATTCCTACGCGCCGACTAATCTCGTCTCGCTAGATCAGCCACTTTTTTCAGTTTTACTCAGAGTTATTCCACGTTAGAAACCTTGGTTCGGCTGACTCAAAGTCTTGCTTACATCACCTGGTATGCTTCGTGGGCTCCCTCACTCCTTATCAGTAAACCTTTCTCATACCGACCCTAACCTTTCCTTATCCCGCTTTCAGTTTTCATTCACCTTTTTAATCGGACGGCCAGCTCTACTGCCCTGCCGTGATCCTGTCTCAATGGACTAGTCTGTTTATCTCTGACTGCTCCCATGCTACCGAGCCTTAAACGGTATTGGCTCCGCAGAGTTAACTCTATTACCCCACATTATTTTTATAGCCCCTTCCTTATCTGCATTGTACGACCTAGTCCCAAAGCGCCGATTAATCCCATACCGCTTAGTTGGCCTCGTAATCACTAAATCCATTTGGACTTCTGAGACATCAGTCTATTGGTTTGGCCTACGTAATGGTGCTGTTTACACTACTTGGAGAGCCTCGTGGGCTTTTCCACGCTTTACCAAATATCCATACTCATCTAGACCCTAGCCTTTTCTATCGCTTTCTGTTTTCATTTCCTTTAACTCGGACGTCCGGCTTTACTGCCCTGCCGTTATCTTGTCTCACCTGACCCGTCTGTCACTTTCTGCCTGCTTTTATTTCCTATTACCTATGGCCTTTTCTCTTGTTGCGCTCCATTTCTTATTCCCACAGCTTGCACACATTGAGCCTATCCAAGTTATCCTCGTGCGCATGATCTCCTTTGCTCAGAGCTCGCTCCTGAGTATTGGCGGCACTCGGACCATAGCTAAGTGTTGCTTGACTAGTACTCCCATTAGTATGCTCAACTTACCACTCCTCCTATTCCTATGCTCTTTACCTTATGCTCGCACTGGTATACTATTGAGACCGTACGTGTCATAACGACCCCCAATGCACGGATGTTTTGGCCCCCCTGTGACCATTTTCCTAGATTCTGACGGCTTTTGGACTGTAGAATCATGAACGCTTTAGCGTAATTACTCTTACGAACTACTCCTCGTATTGCCGTCAGCATTCATTCGCTCCTAGCCGATTCCTTGAAATTCCTTTTCCGCTTGGAACGTTGCTCTACCTATCTTGCTCCCCTATTCGGTCTCAACCTAGTTGTCCTCAGTTTCACCTAAGATGCCTCTCGCATTCGGACTTCTGCCATCATCATCGGTTTACCTGTTTCTCTCCAACCAAAGCATCATCAGCTTAACTTTGTTAAAACGCTTTGTTATATCGGCTTTTTGACCCTGCGCTTGCAGAACCTTCTTTCCACTTGGTAGCTGTAGTCTGAGTCACACCAGCGACGTAATGTATAGAACGCGCTTGCAAATTATGTATACTGAACAAAATTACATAGATTTTAATATATCATATGCACAGGTGAGCGCCACCAGTCTGTGTTAGTGCTTCTTGATTCATTACTGTCTCTGTTTGGCTACCTGTTGTCCGTTTCCAGTTATTCCCGAGGTTCCCACAGGTACATCCGCCTAAACAAGAAGGTTTATCCACCGGGACTGGCCGACCCATCCTCAAAACGCTGGGTCCTTTCTCCAGAAAATGAAAAACCCGCACACTGGTCCAAATGGTGCTCATTCCGCCATTCCGGAGGCGCTACCTTCACGGGGTCTAAACAAATAGGTTTAGCGCGCCTTGTGCTCAGAGAACGATTTACTCACCTGGAATAATATATTTACATGGATCCCCCGTTCTACAACCGAAGACAAACAACTCTGGCGTGATTAACTTCACTGCCTCAAACATTCCTATTTGCCAGTCCTCTGGAGCCATTCTGATGTCATTTCACGGACAGCGTTGCGCACGTATACGTGACTTCTAAGGTGGCATTCCATGGAATTTTCACTTGGCTATGGAAACCGTTACACTTACTTACATTTGAAGGAATCCCAAATCCACTTTGCGAAGAATGGCCTTTTTACCTATTAAGGACATATTCAGCCACAAGAAACAACTTCATTTACCGACCCCATGACAAGTCCAGCTGGATAGCTGGACACGGTTTGCGAGCCGAACAAGCATATAATAGAAGAGCTGGCCTCTATTAACAATGTGTTTACTCACCTGCATCATTATCATTCGACTCTTCAAATCTTGCATCATTGACCGGCTTCAACGATTGCTGCCGTATCAGTACTAATCCATTCCGCCAATGAACGACGAATTTTGGCTGTCAGCCGACTGCGAATTATAGAGTGCAAAATCGGTCTATAGCCGACTTGCACTACTGTTCAACGAAAGCTACGGCAGTGTTCCAGGACGTGGTGGGTTTTCGCCTGGCAAGCGTTCTCCCTATAAAAAACCACAACTGTCCGCTTAACATCACTGCAACGTGGCGGATTTGACTCGCCACAAAGTAAAGTCACAGCAGAGCATTTCACACTGACGTAGTCCTCAGCCTTCTACATCGAACCTGTGCTTCTAATTCTGCAATGAAGAATGCTTTGTTGGAGCACGGATCATCCCTATCTCGTAATAGTTATTGGTTGTAACAAAACCTTGTTTAGGCTCCCGTGCTCACGGATCACTACCTGGCGAAATTACCCCCAACTTGTGTTTTGACGGATTTTTGCGCGCCACAGCGCCATAATGTTCCTTGGTCTGACAATTTCCTGGCAATATGCTCACTCATATGAACAACAACTTTTGTTTCATACCTTTCATTACCACGAAGTGTTTTAACATTCCAAAAAAGCTATGCTTGTATGCATATTTGATCACGCCTTTACAGGTGTGTGGGAGCTGGGCTCTAACCAAGGGCGGAATTTTGGTTACGGGCCGAGGTTAAATGGAACAGCAGGTAACAATTTGGCAATGGCGAGCGTTAAGAAATAATTAAAGAGGTTTCAATAATAAAATGGAATGCACTTAGTATATTTATAGGGAGGTAAATTTAAGTTAAGTAAATTTTGTACTGAGTTCGAGTAACCACTGACCGATCATAAAAGTCCGTCGCAGTAGCCTGCTGAAATTTCTTCACATCCTGTTCCATGTCCGCAAATGTTTGCGAATATATAATTTCACCAAACGATTAAACGAAGGAAGATGGTCCACCATAATGGCAGCTTCCAACGACGCGCCGCGGCTCATAACTGCATTTCGTTAGCTACTTGAACCACAACAGTGTTAAAATCTACAAACTTTAATATTACCACGTACCATAAATGCTCCTGACTCTTCATTATACACCACACAACATCAATAAGCAACATAGTCCACTGTAGCATGGCGTACCAAATCACTGTCCCCAAATTATCAGCAAACCACTTTGGTTAGAATCCCGGTCCGCAGGTGTGTCTCGTTTTACCGAGAATATATTATTAATTTATTTATTTAATGAAATACGACAGGGTCGATTACCTATAGGTCTGCTGCGCACGTTGCAAGTCAAAAAGTGCAGGATTGTGACTGCTTACTAAATTTAACTTCTGTTATTCTAAAGCTTTAGACTCACCGGACACTAATTGCAAAGTTTGCGTGAACATCAGCAGAACTGGGCGCAAGCTAAATGTCACAATCTACGATTAGACTCACAATCACTCCGTTAATTGCTTTCTTTTTGAGTGACACACCATCAAACGCCACCTGATGGACGAGGAGTGTAGTCAATCCGTGGACCTTTTCTGTTACAGCACACCGACGAGCGACCTCTAGCAGTTCGTCGAAGTCTCATTCGGAAAAACATTACCAGCGATGATGTCCGCAAGGTTCGTCCTACGGTGCGACCTGGCGTTGAGTGTAAGGATACGTTTCTGTTTTTACTCCTGCAGGAGAATTATACTTGGTTACCCAGTCTATGGAGAAAGACGGAGTTGCGTGACTTAATGCAGAGAAAGGCCTATGCACGGACTTATTATTCTCTCGGCATCAATAAGTATAACTGAACTGCCGACGATCGCATGTGGTTTGTGTGGACGTCACTCATGGCGATAACCTTTTGAAGTAAGAATTTTTAGCGGTAGCACATGTTGTTAGCAGCGTCACACTATACCAGTTTTTACTAAGCAACAATACGGGTTACGGCAGGCCAATATTTATGCCTTTCTTCCTCGGGAAGCTTACGCATTTTTGTGTACGTTGTTCGAAGCGGTTCGCGATAGTATGGGTCATGATCTCCTGACAGCATATTTTTGATAAACAAATTGGCCGCTCAAATTCTTGCGACGAGCGGAGGTTTTAAACGCAAAATTTGCTTAGGCTACTTTCACAGCCGCCAGGCCATCAGGGAGCATGTAAATTATAAAACTTCGTTACATTCTGTAGAAAAATATTACTGGTTGTCTTATCTATTTTATTGCATGGCAACCACGGACACGGAATACAATCTCTTTCGATTTGTAATATTTCGTTTTAGATTCCAACAATGTTTACTCCTCGTTCAAGCAACAGACCACCGGTTTGGGTTACCGTACCAAGCACTGGTCGTACTGAAAACGCTCGTAAGCGAAACACGCCCAAGCCGCTCTCATGCACTTCGGAAGTTCAATCAACAATAAGTTAACAATTGCCAACTTGCGGTTGAAGAAATTGACCCGTGCATCTGATCGCCCTACTGTTGCCTTTCGCAAAGTCTAGGAGCGTTTGGCAATTCTCCTGGAAGAGTCACAGCTGCATGCTCCGTTTTTCTGTGACAGGCTTCACCTACTAGAACGCAGCGCATGCCCTCATAGCGTAGTTCGTCTCCTACTTACATAAGCATGAAAGCCAGTGATGCGCTATTTAGCACAACACATGTAAAAATAGTCTATTCGGACCTTGCAGGTGGTGTGGTGCGTGAATAAAACTTACAGATCCTGCATACTTTGCTATATCTTATCAGAGGAACCGCCTCACTATCGATTGCTCCCTGGGAAAATCCACCTATCCATTTTATGAAACCATGAGGCTACCATGTGCGTATTTGACGACGGCATACAAGCAGTACGCGCATCAACATCATCATCAACAGTAGTACATCAGCCATTTGAACTGATGCTTCTCTGCCATACAACCATGAGGACCTATGAAATAAAGAATAAGAAGAGGGAGAGAAAAGAAACTTACCTGAAAACCTTAATTCCCCAAGCAAACATTCAGGATCAAGGCGACTACACCTTGTGTTGACAACATACCGTCACAAACAGCTGGCTACCGTGCAAAGATAAGGCGGCATCGGCGAGACAGCTTCCTTGCGGCTTTTACTGCCATGCATCATAATCAGCCATTACCCCGCAGGTAACTAAGCACCAAACACACTTTAAACAGGCAAGCCGATTAGGAGATGGCAGTAGACGCGCCACTGGTGTCTACTGCAAGCAATGTCCTGTAAATTCTCGGGGCAAGCACAAGGCGAGTCACGTGGACTCCAGCCCGGAAGGCGAGACGGACCAACGGCACCCAGTTTGGTCGGCAGTGACTTCATTCCACGTTGCCAAGTCAAATTGTCTACTTCGAGCCTTGCGCCACCCTACACCTGGTAGACTGAACAAGACCCGCCAATGTAAGTGGTGAGGAGGCATACGTAGCACGTGCCCGAGCCAACGCAACCTGTTCAGGGCTATCTGTTGTTCTAGGGAGCTAGCATGACTATCACTACCTAGTACTCGCCTACGCACGCCATCTTTGCGGACAAGCTGGTGCCATCCGACACCAGCAATGCTTCACAGACAACAATGATCAAATATCTAAAGGCGCCTCAGATTTTCAGACCGAAGGGGCCAAGTCTCACTACCATAGAGCAGAACGGCCATCACTGTAACCTTGTATACACGGCCTTTCAGACGGAGGAAAACTCCCTTCTGTCGCCAAAGATGACGCAGGTCCAAGAAGGCAGCTCTGGCCTTTGCAATGCGTGAGCTCACGTCAGTTTCTATGCGCCCATCATTGCTGATGCAGCTGCCAAGATAAGTGAATTGATCAACCACCTCGAGTTCCTCGTTAGCAAGCGTCAAGGGGTCATCGAGTGGCTGGTGGTCCTGCAGCAACACTTTGCACTTTGAAGGTGCGAAGGGCATACCAAATACTGGGACCACTCTGGATAGGCTATTCAGGGTTGATTGTGCCGCCTCAACATTGTCGAAAAGCAAGACGATATCGTCCGCATAATCTAGATCAACTAACCGTTCACCAGGCAGCACTTCAACGCCTATATCGTGAGATTCCGCAAGGGAACACTCCATGATAGAATCCACAATGAAATTGAACAAAAACGGGGAAATCGGACAACCCTGTCGAACGCCACTTGTAGTCGAAAAGATATCCGATAGGGCACCATAGACCCTGACGCGGCCTCTAGTGTTCGAGTATAGAGCACGAAGGATGTTCACATATTTCGTGGGAACACCTTTCCGCGCAAGTACTTCGAACAGAATCGATCAATCGGCTGAATCGAAAGCACTCTTGAAATCGAGGAACACAGCTATTGTCGGTCTGCGGTATGCGTGGCGCTGCTCTAGCACTTGCCGCAAAGTAAATATATGGTCTATACAGCCACGTTCTGGGCGAAAACCGGCCTGCTCTTCCCTAATCTGAGATTCCCGTTCTGCAGTGAGGCGACGAACGATAATCGAGGCCAGTAATTTTGTCACAGCTGGCGTTAGGCTAATACCCCTGTGGTTCGCACCGTCTGTAGGACTGCCCTTTTTGTATATTGCCACCATAATCGATTCGCTCCAATTAGCCGGCACACTCTCTTCGTTCCAGATACGTTCAAATAGGGAGCTCAGTGCTTTGCAGAGGACCTCATCTCCATCCTTAAATAGTGCAGGTGATATGGAATCCGGGCCAGCGGCACGAAAACGATTGAGGGCTGTGATCGCGTTTCGGACCTCGGCCTCCGTCGGAGCCTCTAAACTAACCGTCCATGGCTCGTCCTGCATCACCTGAGTAGGAAGAGGTCCGGGAGCAGGGGGCCAGCTGAACTGATGTTCAAAGTGCTCAGCCCAACGAGCCATACGGCGCTCCTTATTGTGTATCAGCGCACCCGCGCTGTCCCTGGTTGTCTCACTGACGCCTGGTATTCTCGGACCAGTGGTGCGTATTAGCTGGAAGAGCTTCCTGTAATTGCCTACTGCTCCTGCCTCCTCCATTTTTTGAGCCCGAGTGGTCCACCAGGCTTCCTTGTCATCACGTAGGCTCCGCTTTAGTTCACGCCTAATAGCCCGTCTGGTCACATTCTGTTCAGAACCAGCCGGAACATGCCTTCTAGCCTCCAAAAGGTTCACGGACCTCTCGGATATCCAGTGACTGGTGCGATGACGAATGATAGTGCTACAAACAGATGCTCCTGCGTCGTGCATAGTGGCCGAGATCCTATTTCACTGAAGTTCAGTGTCATTAGGACAAGACAGCGCGAGTTCGCTATGCAGTGCTTCTTGATGGGCTTTCCTGACAGAGGGCTGGGACAATTTCTCCGTTGACAATCGGGGGAGGCGTTTTGTGCGCCTTCCGGTAAAGTTCACGGAGAAACCACAGCGCACCAAGGCGTGATCAGAGTCGACACAGGTACTCCAGTACGAGCGGCAATCCAGGATGGAACCACGCCGCCTGTAACTTATGGCTATGTGGTCAATTTGGGTCCATCGCTGGCCAGCTACAGGTGGACGCCAAGTAGCACTCCAGTGCCCACCGTGTCTAAAAGCAATGCTAGTAAGAAACAACTGGTGCTCCGCACGCAGTTGCAGCAGGCGCTCGCCGTTGTCAGTCCGTTCGGCGTTAAGTCCATACTTACCACCCAGCTGAGCTTCTGAAGACCTCAGACGCCCTACTTGTGCGTTCATATCCCCTGCAAGTACTATAATATCGGAACGAGTAGCACTGCGTAGCAGAGTGTTCAGTTCGTGATAGAAAGTGTCCTTGACTGCATTAGAACTGCAGTCGGTGGGAGCATAAGCAGAAAGCACAAACAAACAGCGTTTTGTTTTACTTTGCGAATTCACCTTAGCTGATGTCGTCAAACGGGCTGCACATAGAAGGCTGTTCACCGGAATCCAGTCAACCAACGATGACTCAGCCTTGGAGCTGAGAATGATACCTACAACAGCTTGACACGTGAGTGCCGCATCGGCGTCTCCGCGTGAAGGCAACCAATAACGAGAGGATAAGCCGGGTGCAGTCAATTCAATAACCCCGTTAGGGTCATTAATCCTAGTATCGGACACACAACACACATCAACACCCAGTGTGTCCAAGGTGCTTGCGAGTGCAGCCTGATGACCTGTTTGTCTTAGAGTGCGGACGTTGAATGTCGCCATGGAAACAGGACAGCGTGGCCTTATAAGGAACTTTTGCCGATGGGCTTTCTATAGGTGCTGTGGGATGGTGGCTGCAGACGGCACTACTCCAGTAGCACTTCGGTTGCTGTCAATTAAGCTGGGAATTATAGAAGGAAGGTTAGTAACGGGGGCCGGGATGGGAGTAAGAGAAAAAGGTGGAAAAGAAAGAAGGGAGGCGCCAACAGTAGCGTGCTTTCGCTTATCCGCCCTGCTGTATGCAGCAGATAAGGCGACCCTTGATAATCTGCGCGACGGCCGATGCAGGATGAAGTTTATGTTTGAAGAAAATGTCATGGTTGTATGTGGGCTGGGATACTGCCACGCGCCCAGACCTAGACAGGAGGACGATTAGGGTCCTCATTCAAAGCCTTTGGCTCAAAAGCCTGTCCGCAAGGCAGCGGGTGGCAGTGATTTAGTTTTACAGAAATGGACGCCATCCCATTTCAAACCCCCAACCTGGAGGACCAGGAGACTGAGTTTGTCTGACCTCTCACCATTGACCAAGCTGGTAGGAGTAGCACCCAAGGTGCCCGTAGGCACCACCCAGTATAGCTCAATGGGTCAATGAGGTACGCAAACCGTCGCACTACGTTAAATTCCAGTCTCGTTGCAGTACGCGCACCCGATAAGTTAGCAATTTCTGATGTGTGCGTTCATTTACAGACTAGATACCTATTTGCATCCGATGGCTGGCAGATCACAACCTACCGGCTGCTTCCACGCAGGTGCGGATGTTAAAAGTTCCGGTTACGAAACCAACAACGTCTCAAACCGCACATCTTGTGGATCGCTTAAGAAGTCCAGAGGAGGTTAATCCCTCATTGGGACGCTTTCTTCCTGGCAACTAGTGCGGACCCTGCGACCCGTGAACTTTACAATAACTTCACAATTTGCCCCACTGGGGCGCTCGATCCAGCGACCTCAAAGTCCTGATGACGCCCTCACGCGTAAAATTACCACTAAGCTTAAGAAAATGCGCTCTCGCTACAAGAATACTAAGGATTTTTACTTCATAATTCGCAAAAACCAAATACTAGTGGAATGGCGAAACTCGCAGTCATTTACATACTTTAGCTGAGCGCAATGCGCTGGGCAGTGCAAACAAGGCTAAGTCACTTGTGCGACTTATAAAGCATCGCAGTGGCAGCAACAACTTGTCCATTAACTCACTCGCGCTTCCTGATAATGGGGTTATTACTGACGCAGCAGAGTTGTGCGACTTCATTAACGCACACTTCTTTGATGCCTTCACTAACACTAATGTGTTACTACCAAATACAATTTCAAAGTTTACAGACGATCGCATCTACACCAATGATTTCAACCTGGACACTATCAGTCGAGCTCTACGCTCACTGAAGCTGACACGCAACCACGGCCCTGACGGAGTCCCATCCTCCCTACTATTACTCGGAGGCCAGGATATTCCAATCCTTCTTCTCAAGGTTTTTACCTTCGCCATGACGAGCGGAAGCTACCCAAACCTGTGGAGACACTCCACAGTCATTCCACGTCACAACCAAAGTTGGCGCCAAAATATCGACAATTATCGACCTATAAGCCACACTCCCTTTGCGTCCGGAGTTATGGAAAGGGTAGTCAAGGAGGGAATGCTTCATTTCCTGATGCAGCGCAATCTCATAAATAGGTCCCAACACGGGTTTTTGCCGGCTAAATCTTGATAAACATGCCAGTTTGAATTCTTGGACTACGTGACACGCTCCATTGACTCGAGGCAAGCGCTAGTCAACATCTTCTTGGACATGAAAATTGCGTTTGACCGGGCTTCACACGATAGACTGCTGATGAAACTAGCTGCGTTCGGTGTCTCTGGCTATCTTCTTTCTTGGTTTTCTTCCTACCACTCTAGCCGAACGCAGTCAGTAAAACTAGGCGACACATGTGCTAAAAAGGCACTCGTAACTAGCGGAGTATTTCAACGTAGTGTACTTGGCCCTCTGCTGTTTCTGCTATACACTAATGACGTCTTCCGCATCTTTCGATACGGCACTCCATATGTTTTTGCCGATGATATCAAATTGTATTTTCGTTCGAGCCCAGCTGCATACAAAACGGCCTCTCAAACATTCAGAAAGATCTTCGTGCTCCGTAAGATTGCTGCGATATTTGAAGACTTGAATTCTCACCAGTGAAATGCAATGTTTATTTCCTACCGTTGCACTACACCACACAACACTGTAACGCTTAACGGCACACCCTTAGGTAACATCTTCACTGTGCGAGAACTCGGTATGCATTACTCTAGCTCGCTAAGCTTTTCCGAGCAAGCAAGCTATAGCTCTGCCAAAGCCAGGTCTATTATCGGGTATATACTGAAGTCAGTAAGCCTAACTGAGTCTCGGCTTACGCTCTACAAAGTATGTGTTCGACTGATTTTAGAGTACTGCTCGATAGTTATCTCCAATTCACGGAAGATTGATAGCTTGAGGATCGAGAAGTCCAGCGGAATTTCACTAAGCGCCATGTTGGTCCGTCTACGCTCAACTATCAAGGACGCTGCAAACTACTTGGACTATAGCCTCTCTGGCTGCGCAGGCTCGAAGCCAACCTCGTATTCCTCTACCAACTTCTCAAAACTGACTCATGCATAAGCGCATTTTTTCCACCGATGGTGGATACACGTTAACCCATACGCCAAAAACCCCACTCATTCTCTCTCCCTAAGACACGTCGCAACATTCGTTCAAACTTCTTCCTCTGTAGAGGTGCGCACATATGGAACAAGCTACCAGGAACTGTCAGGGCATCAAAAAATGCAGTGCAATTCTCCTCGACCATAAAAAGACTACTCAACGTCCCAAAAGTGGCGGAACTTCTGGACAGCTGCGTTGCTGAAGCCAAGTTCTGGGAACAAGGATCTGCTCACATATAGGACATGGAATCACACAGCCACCGCATCCTCAAATGGACGGATAACTCGTGGCCTAGCTGTACTCTAGCCTCGTATGGCCCGTCTACTGCTTTCTGACTGCTTCCAGACATCAGCGACGTTAACGACTGGCTCTAATGTAGCCCAGTCTGAACACCCCCTGCTTCCTGATCACTTCCAGACCCCAATATGTTAAGAATCTGGGCTCTATGGTCCCAACACTGTTCTTCTCAACCTGCTAAATTTCACTCCGCTGGCTGACTACCTTTTCAAATGTTACTTTCGTCCTCAGCTGCTTCCTTTCTGATGAAACTCATTACTTTTATACCCATTCTTATTTGGCGTCCTAACTTCATCTTGCTGGCTTATCCGGACTCGTCTGAACGGTCTACAACTTTCTGACCCACCTCGGACTTCTGAGATCTAAGTGAATTAGGCTCTGCCGACGTAACGTCCCGTAACCCTCAACTGAACTGCATTTTTGGCCAAGTTTCATCCTTATTACTATGTTCCCTTTCTTCCTGTACATGCCTATTCTGCCGTTGCTCTCCTTTAGTAAATGGACCTAATACTACCGATTTCACTCTCTGAGCTGATAGTTCAATCTCGTCTCAGTTGTCTCTTTGCTGCCGACTACTGTGCCCCTAATGACTAGGGATGGGCAAACTTATCGGTCTGCTCACATCTCCCTGGGAACAACGTTGGCTTTTCCATTTCCCCTCAAAAGTAAGTTTTTCTGTTCACACTCTGCATTACTTTTTCAATTGGAAGGATATCCCTTCGGACCTGGCTCTTATATACCTTCGGCTGACCAGCCCCTGTTTCTGACTGCTCCCCGACATCCGGGACGTTATTACTCTAGGCTCTACATTCCAAACACTGTTCCCTCCGTCCCGAGACTTTTTCTTGGTCTTGAACCTCTATGGTTACGAAGAGTGAGACTCAACCTCACACTCCGATTCCAGACGATAAGCAACCCAAACACGAACCTTACCGGACTTACTCAACAAAAAGGTGCCTCTCGGTACCCACTCCAACATAGACCCTTAACCATTACCCTACCTACAGTCCGCACCAACGTGCGTAACAACTTCTTTCTTTACAGATTCGCTCGCGTATGCAACTTGCTACCGTTACAAGTCAGGGCAGCCGAGAATACTGCACATTTCCGATCATCCCTACATAGACACCTTGCTACCCTGCCTATATGCTAGCTCTTAAACACCAATATACCGGAGGACGAACTTTGGGAACATTGCCCAAAGCACCTCTAAATCCGAAAACACAACATATCGGACACAGACCCCACCAATTAACTCTCCTTTACTCTCTGGGACTGTCTGCGCCACATACATTTGCCGTTTGTTGACTTAGCAGAAGCCATTCTTCGTAGGCTACAACCATCTCGGAGACTTCGTTAAATTTTACACCCTTTATCAATAAAACCGTCCTCATCCTTAACCTGTCCTATCCTTGTCGTTGTACCTGATTGAATTCCTTTAGCTAGGCAGTCAAAGCTGTACCTTGCTTTAATCTAATCTCATCTGACAAGTCTCTTGCTTTCCGACTGCATCCATACTACGGAGACCTAAATGATCTAAGCACTACATTCCCAACGCGCCGAAGCCCTTACCCCGAGAATTTTGCTGGATTAGCTTTGTCTACATTAGTGTAGCCCCTTTCATCCCTTAACTTGTTCATCTCCGCTAACCCTCTCTCTTCGTTCACAAACCTTAAGTAAATGACTTAGTCATGATCCGCCGACTAATCCAGTCTCGCTTGATCAGTCTACAGCTCCTCGACTTCTCAGACTACTGTGATGTTACTGGCCAATGTTGCGAAGATCAAACACCCTGCCCTCACTAGTTTGAGAGTCTCGCTGACTTTACTACTCCTACTCAGTAAAGATCTGGATTCTGGCCTTGTCATTTCCGTACTGCGCTTTCTGTCTTCATTGTACACAGATTAATCACGTATGGCCTGAAAGATCTTTTGCTCTCCGAACGCTCTCAGATCACTGTTACGTTAACGATCAATATTTGGCTGACGGATTGCAATGTGTGCCTCCGTAGTTTCTTTTTCATAAATCTTGATCCAGTACCTTCATTATCGCGCTTGGTATAGTCCTTTCTTCCTCAATCGGACGGCCACATCTCAGTGCCCTGCCAAGACTCCACTTCCTTATCTCCGACTATGTTTATGCTACAGAGACACAAACGGTAAACGCTCTACGGATTTGATGATCCATTTGCTCCCCACGAGAGCCTGCAAGACCTATCAAGCTCCTTTTCACGCACTTCAATAGTACCACCTCATTTAGTACCGCCCGATGGGCCTCTTGCTCTCCGAACTCACTCAGACTTCTGACACGCTTCCGTACTTGCTCGGTTGACAGAATGGATCTGTTTTCATTAATTGGAGAGCCTCGTGGGTCTTTCCACTCTTTACCAATACAATCTTCTCACCCCGACCCTAACATTTTCTTCTCTCGCATACTTTTTTCATTTCTTTTCTAATCGGACGTCCGGCTTTACTGCATTGCCGTGATCTTGGCTTACCTGCCTAGTCTGTTTCCCTCAGTCTGCTACTATGCTACTGAGACTTACGTGGTATACGCCCCGTAGTCTAAACATGATGTTTTTCTTAAATCTAGAGCCTGCTAGACTTGCTTACTATTTACTGCTGGCTCCTTTCTTACCTTTACTACATGTCCTTATCCAAACGCGCCGACTAATCAAGTCCTGCCTGATCAGCCTCCTGCTCTCCGGATTTATTCAGACTTCTGAGACGTCAACTCTCTTAGTTGGGAAGACTCAACCACCCGATTACATTACCTGGAAAGCATCGTGGGCTTTTTCATCTTTCGTCAATAAACTTTTCCCATCATGACCCTAACTCTTGTTATCGTGCTCTGCTTCCACTTCTTCTTCAATTGGAGTGCACGATCTTACTGCTCTGAGGTGATCTAGTCACACTGACTAGCCTCTTTCTCTCTGAATGCTCCAATGCTACCGTCTGTAAAATTAATTATCTTTCATTGTACATTTCTTTCCTATTACAACCAATTCTTGTACATTAACCTTGTATACTTGTTTTGATTGATAAATAACACACTTTTTGAACCACGCCGGCAAATCAACGTTTTCTCTCTGTGTTCTTGTGCCACGGATTGTATGGCATTGTCGGTCACTACGTTCTAACCTAGAGCAATATTCATCTACGGATCTCGTTCCGTCTCAACTGGTTTCACCATCGTCGTTTGTCATCCATCGGTGTGGCTGACGCAAGAGGACTAGGAAGTTTCATGTGGTTGGAATTCTAACCAACGTCGAATCCCTTCTGTGAGTCTTGTCATTTCTGATCATCATTTATTCATCTTTATTTAGCTTTGGGTCCGAGTCCACTACATAATTGGTTACCCCGAATTTTTCTTAGTGCTTCATTTTTTCGTAAGCTCAGAACTCCCAATATTCTTGTTTTTGCACGACTACTATGGAATCCAAACCTAGTTCGAAGACGGTTCCCTGTGAAAACCATATTTCCTTTGATTTACCTGCTTTTGGTGCATCTAATCCTCGCGTTTGGTTCACGTAGGATTACTACACAAGAGACTATGTTTTCCTATGTGGCTACTCAGCTCCCTACGGATATTGTCACTGAGGTGATCGACGTCCTAGACCCAATGCCAACAGAATATCCTTACGATACACTTAAAGCTGCTGTGTTAAAACGCACGACCGCTTCAGACGCGTCTGGCTTAAAGCAACTCCTATCTGGTGTTGAACTTGGCGACCGCTCCCCACCTCAGTTACTGCGACACAAGAGAACTTTAGTTGGTAGCTACAAAGTTGATGACTCAGTCCTGCGCCAAATTTGGACTAAACGTCTACCACCTAATACCGTCCTGGTTATGTCCGTCCAAGGTGATGAAACTTCGCTCGATAAGTTGGCTGAACTAGCTGACAAGGTGCATGAATGCTTTTTCAAGCACCCCATTAATCAGGTCTCGCAGCCTACTAACGCGTTTGAAAGTACATCTGTAATGGATAGTCTGCAGAAGCAGATTGAACAGCTAACCGCCCATGTTTCCGTCATCACCAAACGTCTTAACCGTCGTCGAAGTGTATCACCTGGCCGTAACACACGTGCTCTACCCTCCAACCGTGACCGACTGAATCGTTTCTGTTATTTTCACAAACGATTTGGGGATGCTGCACGGAACTGTAGGCCGTGGTGTTCGCACCCGAAAGCCTTTCGCTTACAGGGCCAACAGAGAAACTCGCCGGCCAGCCAGTCATGGCGACAGCTGCCGCTGGCCAACACCATAGTCGCCTTCTCCACGTGTTTGACAACTCAACCGGCCAGCTTTTTCTCGTCGACACCGGTGCCGAAGTTAGCGTCCTACCCGTAGGTACACACAAACGCCAACTTTCTCCGGGGCATGTCACACTCCAGGCGGCCAATGGTAAGAAAATTCAGTCGTAAGGTCAGAAACTCTTAACCCTAGATCTGGGACTCCGACGTCGACTACCTTGGCTTTTCTTAATCGCCGACGTTCAGAAGCCCATTCTTGGCATCGATTTCTTGACGAAGTTTGGCATCATCGTTGATCTCGGAAACAGGAAACT
Source organism: Dicrocoelium dendriticum (assembly GCA_944474145.2). NCBI lineage: Eukaryota > Metazoa > Platyhelminthes > Trematoda > Plagiorchiida > Dicrocoeliidae > Dicrocoelium > Dicrocoelium dendriticum. The sequence continues at coordinate 30,597,197 of OX104067.1, forward strand.
CCGTGATAGCGTCACCTCACTTACTGTCTCCGGCAAAGTCCTCGCTATCAACTCGATTGGCATTCATTTGGCTCTGCCTTCCGACAATAAGTTTACTGCTCTTCTGCGCAAGTTTCCGTCCATTTATCAACCGATCAGCGACGACTTTCAGTCCAAACACGAAATCCGCCATCACATCGAAACTAAAGGCAATCCTGTCACCGCCAGACCACGACGTCTTGCTCCCGACAAACTCGCCATTGCCAAATCTGGATTTCAACACATGGTTAATTTAGGCGTTATTCGTCCATCGAATAGCCCATGGTCATCCCCACTTCACATGGTTTCAAAGAAATCCACTGGGGATTGGCGACTATGCGGCGACTATCGCGCTCTAAATAACGCCACTGTTCAAGACAAATACCCTATTCCCCACGTCCATGACTTTTCCATGAGTCTATACGGGAAACGCCTTTTCTCTAAAATTGATCTAGTCCGAGCGTATTACCAGATTCCGATGGCCTCAGAAGACATACCTAAGACCGCAATCACGACGCCATTCGGTCTTTACGAGTTTCTCCGTATGCCGTTTGGTCTCCGAAACGCTGCCCAGACTTTTCAGCGATTTAGTGACCAAGTCCTTCGTGGCCTTGATTTTGTCTTCGCCTATATCGACGACATTATGGTGGCCAGCGCAACCGAAGACGAACATCTCTCATTTCCACCAGGTTTTCCAACGTCTAGCTCAATTGGTGTCACAATCAACCCTGCTAAGTGCATGTTTGGCATACCTAGCATCGATTTTCTTGGACATCACATCGACTCCACAGGTATACGTCTACTTCCGGACAAGGTCACTGCCATCACCGACTACCCTGTGCCTCAGCCCATAAAGAGCTTTCGACGTTTCCTCGGTATCATTAACTACTACTGTCGTTTTATCGCTAACTGTTCCGATGTCCTAAAACCGCTTACCGATTTACTGCAGCGTAACCCGAGAAAGCTAAATCTGTCACCCGACGCTCTAGCTGCTTTCGAAAAAGCCAAACAAACGCTTGCAACCGCGACTTTGCTGAGCCATCTGAACACAGACGCCAGCACTAGGTTAGTACTTAAAACCGACGCGTCGCAGTCAGCCGTCGGAGTCGTTTTACAACAGGTCATAGACAACGAAGTCCAGCCTCTTTCCTTCTTCTCACGGAAGCTCCAGCCGGCTCAAACAAGGTACAGCACGTTCGGCCGTGAACTTCTTGCTGTTTACCTCGCCATTAAGCACTTCCGCCACATCCTCGAGGGATGCCACTTCATCGTTCTAACTGACCGTAAGCCACTCGTCTACGCATTTAACTCGCCAGCTGAGCGCTATTCTCCTCGGGAGACAAGGCATCTTGATTATATCTCGCAGTTTACCTCTGCCATCCACTACATCGAGGGGCCAGGCAACATTGTCGCTGACGCGTTATCCCGCACCGACATTCACCAACTGTCGACATCGTCCATCCACTTAGAGGACATTGCTGCTGCACAAATCATTGACTCTGATTTCGAATCTGTTCGCAATAACAAAGCACTGAAGTTCGTCCAGTTACTCTTGCTTCACTGTGATTCGAAAATACATTGTGACATTTCCGCTGGTAAGCCGCGTCCATACGTCCCATTGTCGTACCGGCGGAAAGTTTTCGATCATCTTCATGGCCTCTCCCATCCGAGCATCCGTTCTACCGTCAAGCTCATCACGGATCGCTATATTTAGCCAAACATGAATACTGACATCAGACAATGGGCAAAATCCTGTATTCAATACCAAAAGAGTAAAGTTCATTGTCATACCATTACCACTCCAGGAACTTTCTCACTTCCAGACGCGCGCTTCAAACACGTTCACCTGGATATAGTTAGACCATTGCCTCCTTCAAACGGTTTTACGCACTTATTGGCTTGTGTTGATCGTTTCATAAGATGGCCGCATGCAGTCCCATTGCGTGATACCTCTACCGAAACTGTCGCTCACACTTTCGTTGAATCGTGGGCACCTGTCTTTGGTGTACCTGCGACCATTACCACCGATAGAGGACCACAGTTTACGTCCACCTTGTTTCGTGACTTAAACCGCCCCACGGGATGCAACCACTTACGCACTACCGCATATCACCCTGCTTCTAATGGTTTGGTGGAACGTTTCCATAGACTTTAGAGGGTCGCCTGTACCGGGAGCCCGGAGAGCGATTCGAGAAGGCGGATCGAGTTGCAGTGAAACTTTTATTGGTACAGTAAAAGATTCCCTGTTACCTAGTTATAAAAGAACGACACCGTGGACGCTCTAGCTAGGGGAACGGAGCAAGCACAGCACACAGGGCAGTTGCGAGTTGCAACCGAAACGAGCGCCAAGCAAAATATGGCGATGAGCTAATAAAGCATTCGAACTCAGCAGGCAGTTCAACGAACCACACCGGTTTCCTAGGTGTACAAGTATAGAATTTTGGTTGAAATTTTACACTGGCAAACCGGGGAATCTCCAGACTGCTACAAGACAGTTGAAGGCAGCGTTAACAGCCAGCGCTACATCATGGTACGAAGCCTTACCTATCATACTGCTCAGTATACGCAACACAAGCAAGGAAGACATCGGCCGCTATCCTGCTGAGCTTACCTTCGGTACGACGCTCCGACTTCCTGGTGAGATGATCATCGATTCCAGAGTCACCGGTGAATCTGATCCCACTTCATATGTCACCCGACTCAAACATCATATGAGCCAGCTCCAGCCAACGCCGACGAGAAGGACATCACGCCTACCTCAAGTTCATAAGGATTTACATTCATGCCCCTCCGTATTCGTTCGCGTTGATGCTGTTCGCAAGCCCCTGCAACCGCCTTATGAAGGGCCATTCAAAGTGATTCCGCGACATGACAAGTATTACGTTGTCGATCGTAACGGCATGCCTGATTCTGTCAGTCTCGATCGTTTGAAAGTTGCCTACCTGGATGATTGTTCCCCTCCACCCCGGTTTTCTCACACTCATCTTCCTCTGCTACTGATCCTCGTACCGAATGTACTCGTATGCATCCAACGACAACTACGCCTACAAACTCTACCTGTTTACCACGACCCCCCTACAACACATACTCGTTCTGGTAGGGCTAACAAAACTCCTGTGCGTTTCCGCGACTGCACACAATAATACTATCAAGCATTTCTTCTCTTTCCAACGCTCTAGGGAAGGAGTTCTGTAGCGCCTGTAAATTTGCTTATCTTTCATTGTACATTTCTTTCCTATTACAACCAATTCTTGTACATTAACCTTGTATACTTGTTTTGATTGATAAATAACACACTTTTTGAACCACGCCGGCAAATCAACGTTTTCTCTCTGTGTTCTTGTGCCACGGATTGTATGGCATTGTCGGTCACTACTTTCTAACCTTGAGCAATATTCATCTACGGATCTCGTTCCGTCTCAACTGGTTTCACCATCGTCGTTTGTCATCCATCGGTGTGGCTGACGCAAGCGGACCAGGAAGCTTTATGTGGCTGGACTTCTAACCCATGTCGAATCCCTTCTGTGAGTCTTGTCATTTCTGATCATCATTTATTCATCTTTATTTATCTTTGGGTCCGAGTCCACTACACTATTCTGACTTAAGTGATATGCGCTGTGCAGACTCAACGCTCTTGTCCCCCTATCCGGAGATTCTGCGTGACTCGCTCACCCTCTATTGTTGCGGACCTTTTCCCGCCTTTAATTTTACGTGCTATTTCTACTCGCCGTCTACTCTAGTTTCGCTAGGTCAGCCACTTGTTTCCAGTTTTACTCAGAGTTATTCCACTTTACAAACCTTGGTTGGGCTGACTCAAAGTCTTGCTTACATCAACTGGGAAGTCTCGTGGGCTCCCCCACTCCTTCTCAGTAAACCTTTCTCATACCGACCCTAACCTTTTCTTATCTCGCTTTCTGTTTTCATTCACCTTCTTTAATCGAACGGCCAGCTTTACTGCCTTGCCGTGATCCTGTCTCACTGGACTAGTCTGTTTCTCTCTGACTGATCCAATGCTACCGAGCCTTAAACGGTATAGGCTCCGCAGATTTAACTTTATTACCCCTACTCTGAAGGACTGCTAGACTTGTACCTTCATTATTGTTATAGCCTCTTTCTTATCTGATTTGTACGACATAGTCCCAAAGCGCCGATTATTCCAGTACCGCTTAGTCGGCCTCGTATTCACTGAATTCATTTGGACTTCTGAGACATCACTTCTATTGGTTCGGCTGACCTAATGGTTTTGTTTACATTACTCAAAATCCTAGTGGGCTTTTCCACTCTTAACCAATATACCCTGCTCACCTCGACCCTAACATTTTCTTCTCTTGCTTTCTGTTTTCAATTCTTTTCTAATCAGACGTCCGGCTTTACTGCATTGCCGTGATCTTGGCTTACCTGCCTAGTCTGTTTCCCTCAGTCTGCTACTATGCTACTGAGACTTACGTGGTATACGCCCCGTAGTCTAAACATGATGTTTTTCCTAAATCTAGAGCCTGCTAGACTTGCCTACTGTGTTCTGCTGGCTCCTTTCTTACCTTTACTACATGTCCTTATCCAAACGCGCCGACTAATCAAGTCCTGCCTGATCGGCCTTCTGCTCTCCAGATTTATTCAGACTTCTGAGACGTCACCTCGCATGGCTCGGCTGACTCCGCTATCCCGTTACAGTACCTGGAGAGGCTCATGGGCTTCTCCCAACCTTCATCAATCAACCTTTCGCATCCTGTCGCTAACCTATAATTTATCGCGCGCTGTTTTCAATTCTTCTTCAACTAACCCTGTGGTGATCTAGACCAGTGATCAGTTTCCTTCTCTCTGATTGCTCCTATGCTACCCAGACTTAAGCTTTGTACGCCATACATACCCAACGCTCTTGTTCCCCTACCACGTGAGGCTGCTAGACGCGTTCACCTTTTGTTACAGCCACTTTTCCTGTGTTTATTTTTCGTGCTATTCCTACGCGCTGACTAAATCAGTCTCGCCAGACTCACCGCTAGCTTTCAGACTTCACGCAGAGTCCTTTGACGTTACAAATCGTAGAGACTTCTAGACTAGTTCGCTTTTCATACCTTCTTTTTAAGCCTAGCCACAAAGTGCCGATTAATCCAATCCCGCTTATTCGGCCCCATACGCAATGAATACATTTAGACTTCTGAGACGTCACTTCTGTTGATTCGGCTGACCTATTGGTTCAGTAATCAATACGTTGAGAGGCATGTGGGCCTTTCCACGCTTTACCAATGATCCATTCTCATCTAGACCCTAGCCTTTTCTATCGCTTTCTGTTTTCAGTCCTTTTTGACGCGAACGGCCGGCTTTACTGCCCTGCCGTTATCTTGTCTCACCTGACCCGTCTGTCGCTTTCTGCCTGCTTTTATTTCCTATTACCTATTGCCTTTTCTCTTGTTGCGCTCCATTTCTTATTCCCACAGCTTGCACACATTGAGCCTATCCAAGTTATCCTCGTGCGCATGATCTCTTTTGCTCAGAGCTCGCTCCTGAGTATTGGCGGCACTCGGACCATAGCTAAGTGTTGCTTGACTAGTACTTCCATTAGTATGCTTAACTTACCACTCCACCTATTCCTATGCTCTTTACCTTATGCTCGCACTGGTATACTATTGAGACCGTACGTGTCATAACGACCCCCAATGCACGGCAGTTTTGGCCCCCCTGTGACCATTTTCCTAGATTCTGACGGCTTTTGGACTGTAGAATCATGAACGCTTTAGCGTAATTACTCTTACGAACTACTCCTCGTATTGCCGTCAGCATTCATTCGCTCCTAGCCGATTCCTTGAAATTCCTTTTCCGCTTGGAACGTTGCTCTACCTATCTTGCTCCCCTATTCGGTCTCAACCTAGTTGTCCTCAGTTTCACCTAAGATGCCTCTCGCATTCGGACTTCTGCCATCATCATCGGTTTACCTGTTTCTCTCCAACCAACGCATCATTCGCTTAACTTTTGTTAAAACGCTTTGTTATATCGGTCTTTTGACCCTGCGCTTGCAGAACCTTCTTCCCACTTAGTAGCTGTAGTCTGAGTCACACCAGCGACGTAATGTATAGAACGCGCTTGCAAATTATGTATACTAAACAAAATTACATAAGTTTTAATGTATCATAGGCACCGGTGAGCGCCACCAGTCTGTGTTAGTGCTTCTTGCTTCATTGCTGTCTCTGTTTGACTGCCTCTTGCCCGTTGCCAGTTTTTCTTGAGATTCCCACAGGTACATCCGCCAAAACAAGAAGGTTTATCCACCGGGACTGATTGACCTATCCTTAAACGCTTGGTCTTTTCTCCGGGAAATGAAAAACCCACACACTGTTTCAAATAGAGCACGTTCCGCCATTCTAAAGACGCTACCTTCATGGGGTCTAAACAAATGTGTTTTTGCTCGCAACGTACACAGAGAGAACAATTTACTCACCTGGAATAATATATTTATATGGATCCCCCGTTCTACAACCGAAGACAAACAACTCTGGCGTGATTACCTTCACTGCCTCAAACATTCCTATTTGCCAGTCCTCTGGAGCCATTCTGATGTCATTTCACGGACAGCGTTGCGCACGTATACGTGACTTCTCAGATGGCATTCCATGGAATTTTCACTTGGCTATGGAAACAGTTACCCTTACTTACATTTGAAGGAATCCCAAATCCACTTTGCGAAGAATGGCCTTTTTACCTATTAAGGACATATTCAGCCACAAGAAACAACTTCATTTACCGACCCCATGACAAGTCCAGCTGGATAGCCGAAGAAGAATATAATAGAAAAGCCGGTCCCTATTAACAATGTGTTTACTCACCTGCATCATTATCATTCGACTCTACGAATCTTGCATCACTGAGCGGCTTCCACGACTGCTGGCGCATCAGTATTTAGCCTTTCGGCCAACTAGCGAAGAAATTTGGCTGTCAACCGACTGCGAATTATAGAGTGCAAAATCGCTATACGATGCATAGCCGACTAGCACTGCAGTTCAATGGAAGCTACGGCAGGGTTCCAGGACGTGGTGGGTTTTCGCTTGGCAAGCGTTCCCCTATAAAAAACCACAAATGTCCGCTTAACAACACTGCAACGTGGCGGATGTGACTCGCCACAAAATGAAGTCACAGTTATACATGTCACACTGACGCAGTTCTCAGCCTTCTACCTCCAAACTGTGCAACTAATTCTACTGTGAAGAATGCTTCGTTGGAGCACAGATAATCCCAATCTCGTAATGGTTATTGGTTGCAACAAAACCTTGTTTAGGCTCCCGTGCTCACGGATCACTACCTGGCGAAATTACCCCCAACTTGTGTTTTGACGGATTTTTGCGCGCCACAGCGCCATAATGTTCCTTGGTCTGACAATTTCCTGACAATCTGCTTACTCAAATGGACAACAACTTTTCTTTCATACCTTTCATTACAACGAAGTGTTTTAACATTCCAAAGAAGCTATGCTTGTATGCATATTTGATCACGCCTTTACAGGTGTGTCTGGTTTTACCGTGAATATACCATTTATTCATTTATTTATTTAACTATATCAAGCGTTTCTGCCTCGGACCGAGGAATTAATTGGTGATTCATCCGACTGTCAATCAGAAAGGAAACAACCGCTTTGGCCGAAAACTATGGCGTTCGCAGGTTCGTATTTCACATGCAGCAACACAGTTGTGGGTGACGCAGTACGCTGTGCACACAGTCGGGTACTTTAGCATGGAAAGTGTCAGCGTGTGCAAACAATAGTCCGTTATCAGATTTGTCTCACTGCTTCCTAAACGGTATCTTTACCCAAGAAGCAGCGCCTGGCTGTACTATCAATAAGAAAGAAGTTTATCCTTCGATAGTCAGCTATTAGACATCACCTTTAGCAGCTTTCACAAATAAATAAATAAATGGTTTATTCTCGTCATTGCGAGGCACACCATCAAGAGCGTGAGCATGGTAATACAGATATGTATGATCGGCAATTGCACAAATTAGTACATTTTAAAAAATAGCGTAAGAATTTATGAGTGTGTTGACATGTAAAAGTAGGTTTATTTCAAGGTATGTCAAGTCACAGCATAGCTAAACGTACATGTGTAGCTTTTATAAGGGAGCGCTTGCCGGGCGAAAACACACCACGTCCTGGAACACTGCCGCCGAACCATTCGCTGGAAAGGGTTAAACCCGAAACCTACAGCAGGCATCACGGTGGGGTAATTCGGCTAGCCAGCTGACTCTACTCTTCAACGTGCCCCGCTTAGGAAGGTAAGAAACAGCTTAGGATAATAGTTTCCCTCACGTGAAGTCAGGATGAGATGCCCGCAGTTCCGAGTAAACGTCAACATACCATACTCATTTCTATAGCACCTGCACTTAGTAATAATAACCTGTTCCCTTAACTTTCGTCTATAAGTTATCACATTAGGGTCGTCGAGTTCCCCGCAGCTGGCGGTATTGTGCAGAATGCAATGCTAGAATAAGGTATCCTGCAAACTTCAAACTTCTCTTTTCAGTTAATCGTAGCGTTGACATAGCATTAAACCCAGTAAAGAAAATTCTGCAAGGAGAAAGTTGTTCAGCGTAAAATTCCCATTCCATTGCCTGACAGTAGACTGTTTGTTCAGAATACTATTGCATTTCAGCCGACGAATACTACTTTGCCTAATGATACATGGATTTGGACCTGTGCGTCCAGGGCACGGAGTTAGTGAACAACTCTGAACACATTATCATACTACATTTTGCTCAATATAAAACACAGCTGTTATCGCTGTTCTGCGCGCGTTCTGGATTTACAGTGTTTCTGACAATGAGCTGGATTAGCGGCATAGTTGGTGCAAATGTAACAAGACCCAGGTGTGTTGTAATAGCACTCGGCTAGAAGGCTCGTTGTCATAGGATAGAGGCTCCAATATTGGCAGGGTTAGTTCCAATGTACTAGGAAGCGGGTGGGTGGTACGAGCACTCTACTCCGAGGCATATGGTAGTGAATTAGAGGCTCCGCCTGTGGCACATTCAGGGTATATGGAAAGGTTGCACTAGTTAAAACATTCTGTTTGAGTAAAGGTCATCCGGATTGTGTTCAATTTGGATGAAGTTTGGTCATTCAAAATCCTTTTGGATTTAGCCTCGCGGCCAAAACATTGCGTACTAAGAAATAGGAGGCACATTTGAGCTTCGTGTTTACAGGCTTTGCAATTTTGAACGTTTCATTCCGGCTTGTTTAGAGTGCGTTGGAAAGTACTTTGAGTGCTTAAAACGTCGGCCATAAGGTGTAAAACTAGATGGCTGGGGGCCAAACGTTTGGACACTGCTGGAGCTACAACGCTTACACCAGGGAATACGTTTACGTTGCTCGCGCGGATGGGATGCATATACCATGAACGTTACACAGAACTCGATTCCAGACTTGGTACTACGTACTACCATGGCTGTTACGCAAACAAGAGAGGTTTACAAATGATAAAACGTCGTCCAACTAGCCAATGGCGATGGCCCATGGCACAACAATTTGTCTCTCAGCGCTCGAAAGATCACGCGCGCTGAAGAGCAGTACGGCTACAAAGGAACATCTTGCAATGTACGGCATTGATAAGGGGTTAGAATAGTAATTAACAACAACGTCTATGGACATATCAGGCCATTTATCTTCATATTCTTTCGCTCCTCCGCGTGTGACCAAAATGCGGTCTGTCTAGCTGTACAGAGAGAAATATTCTCCATAGGAACCATTAGTGCTACTTATTTCATTACGCTAATAATGCGTCCCATAGTACATTTCTGAGGCGTCTCTCTCAACATGATATGTGACTACGTAAGTAGCCCAGGACGAGATTCCCAGTGGACAGCAGGAAATTTTAATTAATAGGCTCAGGAAAAATATGCTTATATTTTATACCTTATGGTGAATAGTTTCTACTTTAGTGACTAGTATTGCTTTAGTGTTGTGCATGTTTAAGGCAAATATAGCTGCTTGCATTACACTCTTCGTAGTTCCTCCATCGTTACCTAGACGGACAATAACCCGAGTTGAGTATTGGCAGTTTTGCAACAGCAGGCACAGCTGATTGATTGAGCAGTAGTTTTCATGTATTGCGCAACCGTTTTGCTGCACATTTTACCTGTGTCCATGTCCGTCCAAAAAGGCCTAATCAATGCGCCGATAGTACGCTTAAAGAACGCCCAACGGACTCGCAACGGACGGTCGTGTCGACAGGGTTGTCACAACAATTTGCTTTCATGGTGTAAGTTTCGAAAACCCAATGCCGCAAAAGATCTTCAAAAGCTGCAAATTAGTTACCTACCACAACCAGAAAAACATAAGATATATCTTTGATTGTCACCACTACTATACGCGTAATATGCAATATTGGACGTATGGTGTTTGATATTTTATTGTCCAACCTATTTACCGAAATTGCAGCTATTCGTTAAACTTGTAGTGCCACAAAAATAACTACTATCTTTTTTATACAATTATGTTGATGACCAATTTTACTATACTCCTCCCTGTTTTAATATCCATTACATTACTGCTGTGATGACCTACGTCTGGCTCCACACATGACCGTCTACTAAGTTCCCGCGGAGAGCGTCGGATTAATCGAAAACAGCTGATCGTATTTTGGGGGCGGTACTGTTTGCTGTACGGGCTGATGGGGATGGATGATATGAAGTACGTTGTTAAGGCCTGATAAGGGTTTAATAAAGGTATATTGATTTAGGGGAACTGAAAATGGTGGTGCATTCTTTTACGATGTATGAGATGGTGTTTGTTTTAGTGCGCAGGTGTTGTTTCGGTTTCGCTGCAATGGCTGTGGATGATACTCTTGCTTTCCGCGCTGCTTTTCGCCAATATTATAAGGCATTTGGTGAATTCGAGGAAGATTTGAAGCGGTTTCAACTTCAGACGGCGACCAGTTTTTACAAATATGACGTTTTGACCGCTGCGTCGTATAAGAAGAGGTCCGGTCAAGAGCTACCCGATGGGATGCGGTACAAATGGGTACAATATCGTTGTGTCCATTGCACCCGGAAAGGAGACGGTGGCAGTCGGTAAGTGCGAACGTTTTTTATGCGTAATTCATGTTTCATAGGTATGTCAGCCTCGGTTGTAAAGCGAGCATATCCATCAGTGCTAAGGGCATTTACTATGAGATAGGCTCGCATTGTCTGGTGCATAATCATAATTTTCACTTGGGGAATCCAAGTTTGTACGTGGGTAACCGGCGTCTGACTCCCGAGGCGGAGCGGCAAGTGTTTGATTTAATGCAGTCCTTCCGTAATACCGGAGAATTGCGAGACTATGTCCTGGAAAGATATAACAAACGACTGAATCGACAGGACCTATTTTCCATCCGCCATCGCTTAGGTGGGGTATCTAAGGGGAATGATGTAAACGCGGTAGCGGAATTGTTGAGTAAGAACGGCGCTGTGCGTGTCGAAAGAGATGGGTCACAAGTGCGATTCGTATTTTTCGTTCCTGCTTCAATGACTTCCATAGCGGCGAAATACGGCGACGTACTTCTTGCGGATGCGACGCATCAGGTGAACTGCGGTGGTTATGTTCTTTGGCACTGCATGGTGATTGACGGTTTCGGCGTAGGTCGCAGCGTGTTTTACGCTTTAATGCCCAACGAGACAGCATGCAGTTACCTGGAGGTTGCTCGGGGCATGTCGGAAATGTTGCCCACCACCTTGTCAGCGAAGACTATAGTCATGGATAGGTGCCTGGGTCAAATGAAGGCATTTAAGTCAGTATATGCACGGAGCACGGTAGTATTATGCCGCTTTCATTTCCTGCGGGACGTTTCACGCAGATGCCAGTGTTTGTCAAAAGTGAAGAAGGCGGACAGAGTTCTGCTCAAGCAGTGGATGCACCGATTAGTGTACACGAAGACGGAATTGCAATTTAAGATGCTGCTCAGAGCGATAAGGGTTAGAAGCAAAGAGGCATTCACTTACCTCAGTCGTACGTGGTTGCCCTTCGCAGGAAGCTGGGCGTACCACCGGTTGCGCGATGTGCGTACGTTGGGTGCCTTCACCACAAACAGAGTGGAAAACGAGAATAAGCACCTCAAGTGCGGATTAAGCGAAAGGACATCGCTGTTGCAACTTTTTGAGGCAGTTGTACGTAGAGCACGCGATGCGGAATCACGTTGGACCACGTCACTAGGCAAATTGCGGATGTCGAAATCGCGCACCATTCCGGCAACAGGGCAGGTGCGGGAGTTGGTTTCCTGCCTTTCTACTTATGCTGCTGCCATATTTATGCGGCACATTTCTTCAGAGACGGTCACCTCAATACGGCCGAACGGCACTGGGTATGACGTATTAGGTAAGGGAGACCGAAAGCACACCGTTTTTATGGGTAATGAGATGGCCTGTGATTGCAGTTTCCTTAGGCAATGGGATATGCCATGCGCACACATTGTGCGAGTAGCTGGGATGTTAACCGCAGACGTTACCCCACTTATGCACAGAAGCCGTTGGTCGATGGTGGACCATCAGTTTCCTATCCCTGATGGGGAAACCTTCCGAGCGGAAGTTGAACCGATGCCCTCCACATCTGCCTCCACGCACGTCGTGTTAACGCGTGAGGAAAAGTTGTCTCGTGCTAACCGGCTGTTCGGTGATTTAACCGTTGCCATGACCAGCCTGGGTACAATGGCATTCCTTGAGGCAGAGCATTTCTACCAAAGCAGCCTAAATACCTTGCTTCGGAGGCAGAGACTGGTGTCCATTGGAAATTGCCTCCCTGACAACGTCCACCAGGCGGACGCTATACCACAGCGTCCACGGCCCAAGGCAACAAAAAGGAAGCAGTCGCTTTCACCTAGGGTGATGGAAGCCCCGCAACTGTCAACCGAAACGCACCCCCTGCACTTCCGACGCATGCCGACTGTCACCTCCGCAGTTTGCAAAACGGTGACTAAACGCGCCAGAGCTGAGAATATACAACCTGCAAACAACAACGAAAACGCCTGCATCATTTGCGATACGGAGGACGGACCGAGAACCGGCGGAGACACCGTTCACTGGGTGATGTGCTGCAAATGCAACCGGTGGCTTCATCAGGTATGTGCCGCATACACCGCAGACCAGGAGCACTATACGTGCGTCTTTTGCATGTGAGTTCACATTTTCTAACCCAATTCCTCTTCTTCCATGCCACTGAGAACGACAAACCGGCCCTTTTTAGGGCCACCCTCTGGCGCTGCAGCGGCATGACTCCCCCGGATGGTAACCCACGCTGCTTGGCAGCCGCTGGGTACTACTTGGAGCATACCGCATGGCAGCCTAGTGGGTGGCTCTACGAACGACGATTATGCGTCCTTGGTTATCTATGACAACGGAGCCCCATTCTCAGTGGCAGTTAGTTTATTTTGTATGCCAGGCTCCACCATAGAGTGACACAGGCAAGGGTAAGTCATGTTCGTTCTGTGGTACGTATGGACACATAATAACCCTCGCCCTTTGTATCCCCATGTGTTTTCATGGCCCCTCGCAGCTGTCCTCTGGAAGCGGCAAGAATGGAAGCCGTCAGCAGGTACGTTCAGTATTCATTTCCCATTTCTATTGCCATTGCATGGAATATAGCCCGGACCTCAGTGATCCACTGTGTTGACGCGACAAACCTATACTGTCCTCAACAACAGCGTGAGCACTTTGAATGGGCCTGAACAACAATTCCCCTGTGTTACATTCACCTTCATCCATGATTATATGGACAATGTATTGCTGTGGCAAATGCGGTGGAACCGGCGAAAGCTTTTCTTTGCTAGTGGTCTGCTTAGTGAGTAGTTACTTAACTCCACGGCATTTGCTTGCACGGCTGTTACGCAAGCTGCGGACCGGGCAACATTTAATAATCACCGTCGTCAACGTTATATATGTAGTCCGATAGCACCATTGCCTATGGTAGCATGCCTTTCACTTCGTCAGCGGAGTCGGGAACTCATAATATGTACCGACCACCAGGTTATTAGAGTAGTCAGTCAGTACAGTACAGTCTTTCGTGCCGACAGGAACCTCTCACACTTAAGAGTGGCGAGCTCATGTGAGTAGTCAGTGACATGCATTGCATATGTCAGCATCGCTGTGATATTCTAAGTGCAATCGGGAACATCGATAAATTACTGGCGTCCTCGTTATATGAGTTGATAGTTACCTCTATAGCATATCGTAGCATGCCTGTGACGTCTTAAGTGCAGTCCGCATTACGTAATAACTAACCGCCGCAAGCTTATATTATTGACGACTTAGCTCCATCGCACATGGAGGCATTGCTGTCACATCTTCCGTTGAGCCAGCAGCGTACGATACTTAACGGCGTCGAACAAAACTGAGTAGTCGTTTAAGTTGACTGCATATGGTAGCATCGCTGTGACTTCTTATTCAGAACCGGGAACATCCATTGCTTAACGGCGGCCTGCTTATGTATACAGTCCATTAGCTCCATTGCATACGGTAGCATTGCCGTGACACATTCTATCTAGCGGGCGACATCTCATAATTACTGGCGCCCAGTGTATGCGAGTAGTCCGGTAGCTCTATTCCTTATGGAACAACGGTTGACTACAAAGTAACATTACGTGGATATGGAAGCCCTGGGGTAAAAATTATTGCGAAAAGTCAATGGCATGACAACGTGAGAACCGTTTTTGTGGCCTCACCACAGACTTCAGTACAATAGCGGAGACGTTGGAGTAATAAACATACAAATGCACTTTAGGCGTTAAGGATTTGGGGAAAGATTGAGGGTTATATGGACCAAAGGCTATGCTGTGACACATTCCGTGCAGCCGGCAACATGTAACAATTACCGGCGTCCAGCTCATATGAGCTGTCATTCACCTCCATTGCCTACGATGGGACGTAATTTACATCTTCAGTGAAGTCGGGGACATCTAGTACTTGCCACACGCCAGCTTATTAGAGTAGACAATCAGTACCGTCGCATATGGAAGCATTCCTGTGCCATCTTCTGTGCAGCCAGCAACCACTAACACTTACGAGCGGCCCGCTTATGTGAATAGTCAGTAACCTCTTTTGCATATCTTAGCATCGCTGAGACATCCTCAGTAGAGTTGTAATCGTGCAATAATTACCGGCCACCAGCTTATGTTAGCAGCCATTTACCTCCCTTCCATATAAATAAATAAATATATTCCCTTTTAACTATTAAGTGTAGTGGCGATGGTGCCATACTTATGGCCCCCAGAGTACATGAGCAGTCAGTCAGCTCTACTGCATATGTTAGCATCGCCGCAACAACTTAAGTAGAGTTACCATCCTCAGATATTTACCCGCCATCCGGTTACATCAGGGTTCCTTAAGCTGTATTGCGTATAAATATATATGTATATTATATATATATTCCATTTCAAATAATAAGTGCAGTGCCGATGATCTCATACTTATGGCCCCCAGACTAAATGAGCAGTCAGGCAGCTCTACTGCATATGTTAGCATCGCTTCGGCAACTTAAGTAGAGTTACGATCCTCAGATATTTACCCGCCATCCGGTTACATCAGCATTCCTTTATCTATATTGCATATAAATAAAAATATATATATTCCCTTTTAAATATTAAGTGCAGTGGCGATGATCTCATACTTACGGCCCGCAGACTATATGAGTAGTCAATCAGCTCTATTGCATATCCTAGCATTGCTGTGACAACTTAACTAGAGTCGAGATCCTCCGATAATTAACGGCCACCACCTTATGCATCAGCCCTTGCATATACATAAATTCATAAATACATTCCCTTAGAAATATTACGTGCAGTGGTGCCATTTAGCACTTACGGGCACACAGCTTATATGAGCAGTCAGTCAGCTCCATTGCATATGTTAGCATTGCTGTGACACCTTCTGTGGAGTAAGCAACCTATAATACTTCACAGCGGTCAGCATATTGCAGTTGCCAGTTACCTCTATTGCACATTGCAGCATTACCGTTAGACAGTATATGAAGCAAGCAACATATTTCAATTACTGCCCACTAAGATCTTTCAGTAGCTAGTTTTATGTAATGCGTATACTTAAGCACATAGTCGCCTCGTTTTTCATTTGTAGTCCGACGGTAACAATTCCAAAACCCTTTGCAGACATTCAAAAATATTTACAGTCTACCGGTTATTTATATACGTAAATAATTTTAAAACCGCCTTCCCCCATTTAATAGCCTGTAGCTAAACTCATTCAGTTACCGCATAATATGCCACTAGGCGTATCTATATATAGACTGATTATCCAAATTTTGCATTCCCCTTGCATATTCACGTCCTTTTTTACATACACGGACGCTACCGCATTAGCACATCATCTTGTACTGCATGCAAATTGCTTGCAAATGTCCTAACCATTGAGTCTGCCATTAACGCCCGCTAAACAAGCGCCGATTACAGCATACACATTTCTTATTGACGCTCATTATGTGCCCTTACATAACTACTCATTAAAACCGAAACTAATGCCACGCCAAATACAAAACATAGTATTAATTAAGCATTACTTTTTCATACCTTGTTCACATTATGCCGTAACTGTTGTTTACCTTTCCATCTTTTGGAGATTGATGTACGCTAGTTCCTCGGCCAGAAACTTAATTTCGCGCGTCATACCGATTCAACCTTCCCAGTTCCCGCGCTAACGTGTAGTTCTTGTCTCGCTTTATCCGTTTGCGTCCCCTTGTAACTCATCAAAATCGGTTCGCTGTGTCCCTCTCCTATTGCCTTCTGATGTCCCTGCAAATTTTCGCTCACAGTTTTGGACTTGTATTTACTAGTCCTACAAATTATTGTACTTGATACGCACGCGCGAAATTAAACATTTTTCTTCGTCTGTATTTTTTGGTGGATTCGTTCTTTGTTCTCGTTTATATATGTGTATTCATTTGTTTCTTGGGTAATTTTAGTAGCTTTAGCGTGCTTTTGTTCATTCTTGATCTTTTCGATTAACATTTCGGAAGTGTCAGCTGGGCCGTTTCGCAGCGTAAACATGCTTACTTTGGCTGTTCTAACTTTCATGGAACATAGCCAAAGGTTTTGGTTAGCGATAGTCGCGATGGAACTGGAAAATAAGCGCATTTAGACTGACCGTCCGAGGTACCATCAGTTCGTCCCACACATTCCTTCGTCGTTTGTGACGCTGGTTGAGGACATTATACTTTGCCCATGGAATGATACAAAGTGTAAAACGATGAAGCGGGCCATCCTAAAAGAGTACCAGCGTAGTGCACCTGCTCGATTTGAATAGCTCTACGGTCCCAAGCTGGGAGAGCACAAGCCGTCGACGTTGCTGCGGAAAATTCAGCGCATTGCTGTACCCATATTCTTGTGCGAAGAAGGGATAAAAGAACTGCGTTCTGCTCGTCTCTCAGAGCCGTTGCCGTTATTGCTGCCCATGTTTCTGGTTACGCCCATTAAGTAAATAGTTATCGAGGCAGACGCCGCGTTCGAATGTCATCCGTACCTGACGACCAGTGACTCCGGATATGTATGCTCACCGACGCAAATCGAGTCTCACATTTTCTCTACGTCGTTAGGCCGACCTGACTCTAAGGACGAGGAAATTGCGCTACTTCGCAGCATGCTAGCAGCAGTGAAGGCTTTAAAGCAGCGCACAACGCGGTCAGGTGCGGACTACGTTTTGGCTACCGTTGATTTCGGCTCGTCGTTGCCTGCACCGAAAACGAGTCGTTCGAAGAACAGGCGCAGCCTTTCCTCTGCAGTTCTCAGCCCGACAGTGCAAGGTCCGTCGAAGTATTATGTTGGTATCTCCGCTAATATAGTGGAAGAGCTAGATGTTGTCGGGTTCTCTGCAGTGGGCACGATTCGGCCGCTTAAGGAAAAGTGAATAGCCCGTATACTAGCAAGACCAACGTAACCGACGTTTTTCCATTAGGTTCCTTATCGCCACGGGAGCGGAAGACAAGTACTCAAAGCGTACCTACAACAGGAACACGGCCAACAGTTCTTCGATAGCTTCATTCAGTCTATGCATGATGAATTTGGATCTCAACCTTCGCCGATATTTCCGGTAGAGCTTCCGCAACTCCCGAAAGAGATCGGTCATCACATTGTCAAGAGCAGTCCACCAACGTGTGCCCGAGCAAGACGACCAGCCTACAACAACTTACGCGTCGCAAGAGCTGAACTCGATCACATGCTTTAGCTCGGTATCATAAGACCCATTAACAGCCCATGGGCATTACCTCTTCACATGGTTCCAAAAATGACTATGGAGGACTGGCGACCTTGTGGCGAATATCGATTTCTAAACAACGTAACCACATATTGTGGACCTCACCGCTAGTTTGGCAGGAAACAACGTTTTTAGTAAAATTGACTTTGTGCGCGCTTACAATCGAATTACGGTAGCCGAAACGGACCTCGCTAAAAATAACGTGACGACTCCATTTTGTTTGTACGGTTTTTGCGCATGTTATTTGTTCTAAAGAATGCCGCGCAGACTTGTCAACGCTTTACCGACAATTTTGTCTGAGCCTAGACTTTGCTTGGGCCTACATCAACGACCTATTAATCGCAAGCTTTTCAAGCGAGGAACTTACGCCACGTTTGAATGCTTTTTGATCGTTCATCTTAACACGGGGGAAGATCAATGCAGGAATGTGTTAGTTTGGTGTCGTTTCGGTCAGTTTGCTCAGTCACCACATTTTTCCTGCAGGCGTCTTGCCGCTACAGGATGGAAGTAAGGCCATCATTGACCACCCAGAGACTCACTTTCAAACAGCTAAGATGCTTTGATGACTTCGCCTACGTTTACCGCCGTTTCATACCTAGTTGCGTTTCGCTTATGCAACCCCTCAGGGACCTACTCCGGTGGATGCTTAAAAGTTCGACTTTCCAGCTGCCTTCCAGGTATTGAAAGAAACCCTCGCCAACCTAGCTTCTATAGCACATCACAACCTGGAAGCACTACTGTCGCTCAGTACCGACGCTTCTGACATGGTAGATGGGGCGGCCCTACAGCAACAGGAAGGTAAAGCTTAGCAGCCGGAGTCACGTTCTTCCAAACGTTTGCAATCTGCCGAGTCTCGTTACAGTACTTGCGGTAAAGAACTATTAGCCATTCATTTATCCATACGTCATTTCCTACATTCTTAGAAGGCCGCGCTTTTGCCGTCCTTTTAAACACAAACTCCTGACTTACGTGCTTATTTTTTATTATTATACATGTCAGCTAGAGATGGTAAAACACCTCCGCTATTGTACCGCAATACATAAAGGAAATACATACATACATACAATACATAAAGGAAAAATAAATACGACAGTTGAATGCCAGCTGAACTACCAGCAACGGATAGGCATCGTTCCGGTAAGCTACCAGCCGGCTACTAGGCAAAACCAAAAATTTAATTACGTTTTACCCTACGAAATAAGATCGTAGATGGAGGGGGAGGCTAAAGGGATGGGGAGGGACAAAGAAACTCACAGCACGAACGCCACTGAGGTCGGCTCCTTGCCATATCAGCAAGTGTATCCAGCCAAACGTGTTCACCGTCTTTTGGACCCCAACCAGGGAGCCGTGAAGCTCCAACTGAGGCCAGCTCCGAAGTGAGGGCCTTCATTCCTCTGGACCAAGTCATGGCTGGGCCACCTCTCCTCTTCTTCCACCCACATCCCCGGTGAGCAAACAACGCACGTCGAGGGAGTCGGTGGGCTGGCATACGCAACACGTGGCCCAGCCATCGGAGCCTGGTGAGTGAAATGACGGTGCTGAGCGGTTCATTCCCTTTTCCTAGGCCGTAAACAAGGCGTCGAACACGCTCGTTACTCACGCGGTGTTCCCACCAGATGTGAGCCAAACTGCGAAGGCACCGATGGTCGAACGTAAGTAGCCTCTTCATGTCCGCCGATCTTAGGGGCCAGGTTTCGCAACCGTACAGTAAGGTCGAACGTACCGCTGCATTGTACACTCTACCCTTCAGGGCGAGAGTAATGTCGCGCCGTCGCCATAGGTGGCGAAGGTTAGCAAAAGCACTTCGAGCTTTCGCTATGCGGTTCGTGATCTCGTCTTCGATCCCAAGGGCGCTGATACAACTTCCCAGGTAATTGAATTTCTGAACGACTTCTAGCTGATCCCCACCAAGGGTCAGCACAGGGGGCGAACCCTGCCAATCCTGGAAGAACGCTTTGCACTTCGGTGGTGCAAAGCAAAGCCCGAAGCGACTGACAGCCAGTGCTAATCTGTCCAGCGCGGCTTGGCACGTCTGGGAGCTGTCACAGATGAGGGCAATATCGTCTGCATACTCTAAGTCAAGGAGTCGTTCTCCTGGGAGTAGCTCCACACCTTCCAAGTCATGTCCTGTAAATGCAATCTCCATGACTTCGTCCATAGCGAAGTTGAATAGGAAAGGTGACAGCGGGCATCCTTGTCTCACACCGCTGGAGATATTGAAGGGTGGCGACAGCCTGCTGTAAGCCCTTACTCTGCCCGTGCTACGCGCATATAATGCTTGGATAATATTTACATATTTCTCGGGCACACCTTTCCTGAGTAGACAATTCCAAAGGGCACATCGATCAACCGAATCGAAGGCACCTTTGATGTCGAGGAACACGACTACGGTGGGCCGCCAATATGTGTGACGGTGCTCCAACAACTGACGCAAGGTGAAGATGTGGTCGATGCAGCCACGACCCCGACGAAACCCGGCTTGCTCCTCACGAATCTGGCTTTCACGAGCGCCAGTCAGTCTGTGGAGAATTATGGACGCGAGTAATTTGGAGGCGATGGAGATCAGACTGATTCCTCTATGGTTGCCGCATTCCGAGCGCGAGCCGCCTTTGAAGATGGGAACAATAACGGAACGGCTCCAGTCGATTGGGACAGTTTCCTGCTCCCACAGTTTCACTAGTAATTCATGCAAAGCATCAACAAGAGCAGAGCCTCCAAATTTGAAGAGGGCTGGAGGAAGATCATCTGGTCCCGCGGCTTTGTTCAACTTCAGCAGCCCGATCTCAAGTTCGACTTCTGAGCGAGAGGGTGGATCCAAAGGGACAGCCCACGGAGCGGGGCGATCAGTGACCGGCGAATCGAACAACTCTTGCCGATTAAATTGCTTTTCAAAATGCTCAGCCCAACGCTCCAGACGTTTTGACAAATTGTGGATAGGCTGTCCACTCTCGTCACGTATAGTTTCACTAACACCAGGTCTCCTGCTGCCCGTTTCCCGTATCAGACGGAATAACTTACGATGGTTGCCAAGGGCAGCGGCCACTTCCATCTCTGACGCACGATGAGACCACCAAGATTCGCGGTCTCTCTTCAGGCTAGCACGGAGTTTTGCCCGGAGCACTTTGCGAGTTTCATTGTGCTCGCTTCCAGCCGGGATTTGCCGGCGAGCATCTATAAGTTCCAGAGACTGCGAAGAGACCCAATGTCCATGTTGTCTATTAGACATACCACATGAGGATTTGCCTGCTGCTAGTAAGGTCTGGCGAACATGTGACCAGTGACCATCAATTGTCTCCTGTGAGCGCTTGCTCAACTCGCATGTTAGCGTACTTCGATACGCATCCAGAACAGTTGGTTTTGTCAGTTGGCTGGTGTCAATACGCTCACAGCGTCGTCGTGGGCGTCCGCCAAAACGCATCCGCATGTCAGCACATACAAGTGCATGATCGGTGTCCACACATGTGCTCCAAATCGAGCAACAATTCTGGATGCAGCCTCTCCAGCGGTAACTTATCGCAATGTGATCGATCTGCGTGCAAGGCTGCTTCGAGGTTGGTGGGCGCCAAGTCACCCTTCGGCGGGTGCTGTGTCGGAAATTAGTGCTCGCAAGAAATAAGCGAGCATCTTCACACAAATGAAGTAACCGCTCACCGTTATCATTACGGGAGCCTACACCGTGTTGACCGCCCAGATGCAGTTCATCAGTGGACAACTTTCCAACTTGTGCGTTCATATCCCCCGCCAGCACAACAGTGTCCGTGCTTCTTCTGTGGCGAAGGAGCTGGGTCAGTTGGCGGTAGAAGTCGTTCTTTACCGAATCATCGCTACAGTTTGTGGGCGCATAGGCAGCGATGATGAATAGACACCTGTTGGTCCCACGTGACTTCGAAGCTTTGAACGAGCCAGCCAATCGAGCCGCACACATCCGGCTACTGATTGGAATCCAATCAACCAGAGCAGCTTCAGCCCGGGGACTCAGGGCAATACCAACACCGGCTTGGCCGGTGCTCGAAGCTGCATCGTCACCGGATAGGCGCAAGGAGAAAATACTGCTTGCGTCCCCTGAAGGGGATCGCAGAGTGAGCACAGTGCTCGAGTCTTGCAGGCGAGTCTCTGATAAGCAGCAGATATCGATCGAGAGGGTCTCCAATGTTCGGGCAAGTGCTGCCTGTTGACCGATTTGCAGCAGTGTGCGTACATTGAGGCATGCCAATCTGAAGGAGGATCAAGGGCTCCAAATGGAAGCCGATGAACTGGATTGGACCGCTTGGTTGGACATGGGCTTGTCGACAGGAGAGGAGTGACGCTCCGCGTTCACGTGTGAGTTGAAATTAGAAGGTAAATGCCTAGCAAAGCATGTTTGGGGAGGGCCAAGAATCGGGGGGTTGAAAACTGGGGGATATAAGTGAAGTTGGAATGGGACGGTAAGAGTGAAAAAGCGTAAGAGGGGGAATAAGGAGACGGGAAGGCTTGAGCAGTAGCATCCAAACCCCTATCCACCCTGCTCGATGCAGCAGATAGGGCACCGTTTATTATCCTCTGCGGTGGCCAGAGCATCAAGAAATTGTTTGAAGGAAAATTCATAGTATTGCGTGGGCAGGATACTGTCAGGTTGCCCAGGCCTAGACAGGAGAACGATTAGGGTTCTCAACCAAAGCCTTTGGTTCAAAAACCTGACCGCAAGGCAGCGGGTTTGGCGTTGGGCTACAAGGAGTCCATTTTAAGGAATAAGGAGCCACCCTCATTCCAACCCCCAACCTGGAGGACCAGGAGGCTGAGTTTGTCTGGCCTCTAACCATTGACCAATCTGGTATGAGTGACTCTGAAGGTGCAAAAGCACCACCCAGCGTAGCTCAATGGATCGCTGAGGCACACAAACCATCGCACCACGGTAAGGTCCAGCCTCATTGCGCTGGACTTACGTGCTTAGCTCGACTACCGACCGATACACTCTTAGAGTCGCGTTACCTAGACTATCGTGCAGTTTAAGACCGATGTACGACACGTCGCTGATGTACTTTCCCGAATTCAATCGATCTCTGCAGACGCTGGCACCGCTACCGACTTGTCAGCCATGGCCGCAGCGCAACACAATGATTCTCAGGTTGATGTAATTCGCAAGTCTTCCTCACTGGACATACGACTCATTCCGTTGACATCATCAGACCGGACTATATTTGCGGTTAATCACTGGGCACGCCAAGACTCATGAGAGTTTCGACAGGCCGTATTTGACACGTTGCACGGCTTGTCTCATTCAGGCGTTTATGCATCCAGTAAACGCGTTGTAATGAGGCTGGATCTTACCGTGGTGCGATTGTTTGTGTTCCTCAGCGATCCATTGAGCTATGTTGGGTGGTGCATTTTTTGCACCATCAGAGCCACTTATACCAGATTGGTCAAGGTTCAGAGGCCCAACAATCTCAGCCTCCTGGTCCTCCAGACTGGGGTGGACTGAAGTGGCTCTTTATTCCTTTAAATGGACGCTTTGTATCCCAACGCCAATTCGCTGACTGCAGGCTTTGGTTAAGAAACCTAATCGTTTTCCTGTCTAGGCCTGGGCAACCTGACAGTATCCTACCCACGCAATACAACGAATTTCTCTTCAAGCAGTTTCTTGATGCTCTGGCTACTGCAGGGGATAATCAATGGTGTCCGAACTGCTGCATCGATCAGGGTGGATATGGATTTGGATGCTACTGCTCAAGATTTTCCGTCTTCTTATTCTTCCTCATACGCATTTTGTCCCTTATGGTCCCGTTCCAGTTTCACTTTTATACTTCCTGTATTCAACTTCCCAATTCTTGGTCCTCCCACACCTTGCGTTGCTAATTTCAACTTACATGTGAACGCAGAGCGTCATTCCTGTCCTCTCGTCAAGCCCACGTCCAACAAGCGACCAAGCCCAGACTTCCATTTGGAGCCCTCGATCATCCTTTGTAGCGCCTAAAAACATAACCACTATGTTTCATGTACTACTTAATTGTTGATTAATTGTACATTATTCTTTCTTGTTTTAATCGTCCTTATAATCGGCTCGACACTCGATCGCCTTGTAAGTTCCCGCGCTAATGTATACCACCTGCCTTGCTTTATCCGTCTGCGTCTTCTTGTAGCCCATCAAATAGAGTTCCCTGTGTCTGACCCTAATTGCCTTCTGATATCCGCGCATACTTTCGAGCACCGTCCCGGACTAGTATTTACTAGTTCTACGAATTGATGACCCCGATTCGCACGCGCATGTTCAACTCTTATTCCTCTTGTTTATACCGTGGTGAGTTCGTGCTTTTTTCTCGATTGTATAAGTGTATTCATTTGTTTCTTGCGCAATGTTAGTACTTTTATCGTGTTTTTGTTCATCATTTATCTTTTCGACTCATATATCAAATGTGGCAGTTGAGTCGTTTCGCAGTGTAAACTTTCTTACTTTGCGGTTCCAAGTTTCATGGAACACAGCCCAGAGGTTTGCTTTAGGATATTCGAGATCAAACTAGAAACAAAGGGCATTACAGCAGACTGTCCGAGGTACAATCAGCTCGTCGCACGTCTTCCTTCGTCTGTTGTGACGCTGAATGAGGACCTTCTACTCTGCCCATCGAAGGAGGCAAAGTATGAAACGATGTAGCGAGCGATATTAAAACAGTTACAGCCCAGCGCAAGAGCTCCATTTAAACAGCTCAGTGATTATCGGCTTGGAGATTGCAAGCCGTCGGCGTTGCTCCGCGAAATGCAGCGCATCGCTTGTCCCCTATTCTTAAGCAAAGAAGGGATAAAGAAACTGTGGTTTGCACGTCTCCCAGAGACATTCTCGGTACTGCTGTCCTCGTTTATAGGTGCGCCCCTGAAAGAAGTAGCTACCAAGGCAGACGCTGCGTTCGAACGTTTTCCGCAGCAGACGACCAGTAGCTCCAGTGACGTATTCTCACCGATGAAAACCGAGTCTTTTATTTGATCCCAGTCGTCAGGCTGATCTGACCCTACAGATGAGAAAATTGCGCTGCTTCGCTGTAGGATGGCAGCAATGAAGGCTTCGAAGCAGCCTGTGCCACGGTAAAACGCTGACCGCGCGACATTTTCCCTGCACCTTCTCAGTCAGAAAAAACCAAACCCGTCGAAGAAGTATGTTGTTGCCACTGTCAATACGGTGGAAGAGCTAGACGTTGTCGGGCTCCCTACATTAGGCACGACCCAACCGCTTCAGGGAAACCGAATAGCCCGCACACTAGCACTACCAACGTACCGGTCAATAACCAAGCAAATTGTCTGCTCTTCGTTTAGGATCGACGTTCTTCCATCAAGTTCCTAATCGACACGGGAGCGGGTAGTCAGCGTCATCCCAGCGAACGCGAACGACAAACATGCAGAGCCTACGTACAATTTGCAGGCGGCCAACGGTTCTCCGACAGCTTCATTCAGTCAATGCATGATTAACCCGGACCTCAATCTTCGCCGAGATTTTCAGTGGGTCTTCATGGTTGCGTCTCTACCCTTCGCAATTATCGGTATTAACTTTCACCGACATTTTGGGCTGCCTGTTGATGCTGGTCGCCAGGGACTTTTAGACGGCCGTACTAAACTAGGGGTAAAAGGCATTCTTACGGATACCCCAATTGTCACTCCCGTTTCTTGAATCCTTATCAAATTATGCGAACCTACTGTCTGAATACCCGCGACTGGTACGACCTGCTGTAGAGCTTCCGCGAGTCACCATATAGGTCGCTCACCACGTAGACACATGTAGGCCACCAGTTAGCGCGTTCAAGATGACCCGCTCCTGACAAACTACGTGCAGCAGCAGCTGCGTTCGACTACATGATTCAGCTCGGTATCGTCAGACCGTCCAACAGCACATGGGAGTCGCTTCTGAACATGGTCCCGAAGAATGTCATGGGGACTGGCGGCATTGCAGTGATTATGGAAGCTTGAATACGCTTAGCACGCAGATCGCTATCCGATTCCACACATCGTGGACCTTACCGCCAGGCTAGCAGGTAAATATATCTTCAGCAATATCGACTTGGTACGCGCATACAACCAAATTCCGGTAGCCGAAGGAGACATAGCTAAAACTGCCTTGACAACTCCAGTTGGTTTGTTCGAATTCCTGCGCATGTCATTTGGTCTAAGGAATGCCGCGCAAACTTTTCAGCGCTTCGTTTACGCTTTTCTCGACGACATTTTAATCGCGAGCTATTCACGTGAAGAACATATGCGCTACGTACGAACACTTTTTGATCGGTTATCTCAACAGTGGTTGACGATCAAGGCAGAAATGGGTTCATTTTTTGTCGATTCAGTCAACTTCCTCGGCCATGGTATCTCCCCTACAAGCGTCGTGCCACTGCAGGATAAAACTCAAGCTAGCATCGACTACCATGAGCCTCATTCTTTCAAACCGCTTAAACGTTTCGATGGGCTTGTCAACTTTTACCTACGGTTCATACCAAACTGCGGGTCGCTGATGCAACGCGCGAAAAAGCAGTGTGGATTCCGCTCGCGTCGCAGCAATATAGATGTGGTGTTTGCAGCTCAACAGTTGCAGGAGAAGTACAGAGAGCGACACCAGCCGTTGTACTCGCTTTTTGTTGATTTCACCAAGGCATTTGATACGGTGAACCGCGAGGCATTATGTCTAGTGTAGGGTAAGTTTGGTTGCCCGCGTAAGTTTGTAAGTTTACTTGAATGTCTGCACAGTGGCATGCGAACGAGGGTGCAGCTGAGTGGAGAGACCTCGGATGACTTTGCAGTTATCTCTGTTGTGAAGCAAGGCTGTGTCTTAGCTCCTTCCCTGTTTATTATATATCTTCAGGCAATGATGTATTGCGCTCTTGATGCCGCTTGTGCTTACAGCGTTCGTGTGAAGCACCGTATTGATAGTGGGTTGCTGAACATCCGTCGTTTTGATGCGAGAACTCTAGTCTGTGAGACAATTATCCGTACGTTGCTGTTTGCTGACGACTGTGCGTTGTTTGCACACAGCGCGGATGAGTTGCAGCACATGACTAGTGCTCTGGCTTCGACAGCGGCCAAATTCGGGCTCACTATCAACACAAGCAAAATTGTCTGTATATTTCAGCCTTTAGCGGAAGTGCAATCTTCAATAATGCCGCGAATCAGCATTGGTGCTTAAGTACTGGAAACCACGTCCCCCTTCTGCTACCTTGCGGGTGTGATGTCGACTGGTCAGCAGATAAACAATGAGCTTCGTATCCGCGTATCGAAGGCAGCGGCGGCATTCGGGAACCTTGATTACCGAGTGTGGAACAACCATCAGCTTACTATTAGCACGAAGCTGATGGTGTACAAACCCATGATGCTGGCCGTTCTTCTATACGGCAGTAAAACGTAGACGATGTACCGGTGGGATGCGCGATATGTTGAGCGGTTCCATCAGCAGTGTTTGCGACGAAATTTGCGCATGACTTGGGGAGACAGAGTTTCTGACACGGAAGTGTTGCGACAAAGTGGAATGTATGCAGCGGAATGCATACTTTTGCTGAGACACCTGAGGTGGCTCGGTCATGTGTGGCATATGCATTCGACGCGGATAACGAACCAACTCTTATATGGTCAGCTGAGTATTGGGAAGCGGCATGTGAGGAAACCAAAGCTACATTTCCAGGACATGATCACGGTGAGCCTCTCACGTTCTAATCTTCATTGCAGGTCATGGGAATCGAAGGCGGTTGATCAGCGTGCATGGCGCGAGCTAATCACGAAGGCAGTTGCCGAAGTGCGGGAGAAAGACCTTATACATGCAAAGAAGCAGCAAGTGCGGAAGCGACGAGCACCGATGGGTTTTACTCCGTCGACATCAAGCGAATGGTGCTGTAGCACATGCGATCGCGAGTGCCTGAGTCAGGCTGGTCTAGTAAGCCATGAGCGAGGCCACTCGGGACCAGTACCGAAGTGACGACGGTTCCTGCAGAGAAAATAGGCAGAACCGGCGCAGCGCTTTTAGGCACGCTGCATTGGATTTACTAACCGTGTGCTTGCATGCTGTTGTATCTACACGTACACTAGTCCCCTGCACGCAGGGTCTTGAACAAGCACGACCAAAGCCCCGAACGAGGAATCAGAACTCTACTGGTACGCAACACAAACTTCTATTCACGCCAACGGTACGTACACTCAGTACATTCAAAACAACCCTGGTATGGATCGCGAACGGACAGGCAACCAAGCGCAAGCTACGAAGCGCGGTCGTGGTAAGGCCCGCGCGTACGCGCTGCCACACTACTCCCCCTCTTCAGCGATTGCTTCACTGCGGTGGCCCTCGTTTCAGGACACTGCTTCTTTTGAAGTGCTGAATATATCTGTCTGGCGTTGACTCGTCGGCCGTCTGCTAACTCATAAGTTCCTGGCCCTAGCGCACGAGTAATTCTGATGGGTCTCGTCAGTGCCGGTTCTCCTTTCTGTGTTTGACTCTCCTTTATCCTGACCAACGTTCCAGGACGCAGCAATGTGGCCCGTTTTTCGTAGGATGACTGATAACCCCGGCGACGTTCCAGTTGGTGGGGGTCGTTGTTTTCTGCAGCCGAACTAGCTGCGTTTAAGTTCGTACGCAACTCCCTGCCAAACATCAGCTCACCTGGCGTGCGCTCAGTCGCTCTGTGGTGCGATGTTCGGTGAGTAAACAGAGCCTCCAAAACGGCATCTTCCCACTGCCTGCCGGACAAACGTGCTGTCTGTATAGTTTCCTTTAGCGTGAGATTAGTGCGCTCAACCATGCCGTTGGCAGCTGGGTTGTACGAGACAGTATGTACGTGCTTCACATCACGAAGTTGTAAGAAACGTTTAAACTCATAGTTCGTGAATTGTGGTCCGTTGTCTGTCACAATTTCCTCAGGAAACCCAAATCTAGCAAACAGATGTTTCAGCCACCGTATAACGGTTGAGGTGGTCACAACGCCACACAAATGGATTTCCGGCCACTTACTATAATAGCACGTGGCAACTAAGCAGTTCCTCTGGTGCTGTGGCGCAGAATGCAACGACCCCATGATGTCAATCGCTACATTCGACCAAGGTTTCCTTGGATAAGTAACAGGTTGGATGGGGGCATCGATTGGTTTGGAGCTCTTGTCGGCCTTCTGACATGCATCGCAAGACCGGACACACGCCTCTGCCATTTTATTCATTTTTGGCCACCAAACTTATTTTTGAAGTCGGCGCTTCGTCCGTACGATACCCGGATGTCCCTCGTGTGCAAATTGGATAATTTTTGATGTCAGTTTCTGTGGAGCTACGAATCGCGATCCTCGCATAAGGCTAGCTCATGTCGTAAAACATAAAACGCCCGTAGTTCACCACTCAACTTCGCGTAGCGAGGCCAGCCTTGAGAGAGATAGTGAATGACATCTTGCACATATGAATCACTCTGGGTAGCTTTTTGAAGCTCTTGTTTAGTGACCGCGGAGAGCTCACTTGATTGTAAAGCAGAAATCATGACGTTTTCTTCGTCGTCTTCATTCTCGTCGGAATCATCCAATGGGAGACGTGATAAGCTATCTGCCATACGGTTCTCGGAGCTAGGGCGGTAGATGACTTGAAAATCATAGTTCAGTAACCGCGCATACCAGCGGTTAATCCGTAGTGGCCTGTGACCATTGGTTCCTCGGCTGAGGTGGGTAGTTAGAGCAGCGTGATCCGTGCGCAATGTAAATTTCCGACCAAACAGAATCAGGTGCCATTTTTCACAAGCCCATACACAGGCAAGGGCCTCCCTTTCACCTGCGGAATATGAAACTTCAGTAGGGGATAACTTTCTAGAAGCATATGGAATCACTTTTTCCTCAACGTTCTGAATTTGAAACTAGACCGCTCCTAAAACGATGTTTGACGCATCCGTTGAGACGAATGTTGGGCAGTTTTCGTCGAAAATGGACAGCATTGGGGTGGAGACGAGGCGTCTTTTAATTTCTTCAAAGGCCGACTGCTGCGAAGAGTCCCAATCAAACGTAGCTTTTTTGTCAGCATTCTTAATGGCTCCGCTATAGTTGCAGAATCGGCCAAATAGCGCAAGTTGTACGAGCATAAACCAAGAAAGTGCTTAACCTCGGATGTATGCTTCGGCACAGGGTCTTCCGTGATAGCTCGAGTATTAGCTGCGCATGGCCTAATTCCACCAGCTGATAAGACGTACCCAAGAAACTCGACATCCGTAGCACAAAATATACACTTTTCCCGGTTTAGCCGAAGATCTAGGCTCTCCAATCGCTGCAACACAGCGCGCAGCCTTGAGTCGTGCTCATCTCTTGATTTCCCGAAAACGCATATGTCATCCATGTAAGCGATTTGTCCCGGTAGATCTGCTAGTGAGTGATTCATAAACTTCTGCCAAGCTGCTGGAACGGAGCTAAGTCCCATCGGCAAGACTTTGTACTGGAATAGACCACTCGATGTCAGAAAAGCCGTAAGTGGTCTGGATTCTGGTGTCAATGGCATGTGGAAAAAGGCCTTCCTTAGGTCTAGTTTTGAGAAAAATCGCGCGCCAGTTATCTTGACCAACAACTCGTCAACTGTGGGAAGAACGAATTTTTCGACGACGATCTGACTGTTCAACGCTTTCAAGTCGTTGCATATGCGCACAGTACCGTCCTTCTTTAACACCGTGTCCATGGGATGCACCCATTCGGAACAGTTAACTGGCTCTATCAAATCGTTGGAAATCATCTCTTGTATGGCTTTTCCTACCATCGTACGTTTGGCCAATGGAATAGGACGTGGCTGCGAAATCGAAAACGGTTTAGCGTCCTTTTAAAGGCATATTCGATGAGCAGCAGATGGAATCCGGCCAATCGACTCAGTTAATAATTTGGGATATAAGCTTTTAGGTACTGATGTTTTGAGTGTCATGTTGCGCATTCGCTCGATAGATGCTGTTATGTTGAGGGCAACCATAGCATTTCGCCCCAGCAAGGCTGGACTGTCTTCGGAGGCAACATACACAGCAACATCAGATGCGACTGAGAGTAAACTGAGTTTCGTCATTTTATATCCCCGAATTTGCACACGTGAATTTGTGTACGATTCGAATTTATACGACGTAGGATGTAATGGAATGTCTTGCAGGTAATTGTCGTAAATGCTGGACGGGATAAGTGTTACCGGCGATGCCGAGTCTAGCTCCATAGTCACTGGTACAGAAGTGTTTAGCCCATGGAGTGTAACGGTACGTATGTCAGGAGCAGGGAGCTTGGGTTCCAGCGAAGCAATTCGTCGTGTTTCTGGTTGTAATCGTCTTCTGATAGAAAAAACATTCGGTGTAATCGGGGAGGTGGAAACGTCATTTTGTTGGTCAATTAACGCGACTCGACGCGAACGGCAGCATCTGGCGAAGTGGGCCAGTTTACCACAGCTTTTACACTCAGCTGTACAATCCGGACATATCTGAATTGTCGGCTGATTGTGATGAACAAAAATACTCACAAAAATCCTTCCATTCATAAGTAATCCGGACATGTTTGACAGTCAGCTTTGTGGCGAGAACTCACACATCTATAGCACGAAACAGTCGAATTCTGAGGTTGACTAGAACCCTTGTGCTGAATCTTATTGACTTCTAGTATATCACTCGACTTGAATAGGCTCGAATGTTTAACGGCGGCTTTTATTAGTCTTGCGATCTCTATGGCTCTCTCCCAGGTAAGTTTTGAAGGATCTTCGGAAAGTAGCTTTTCGCGTATACGATTATCCTTTATACCGGTTATCAACTGCTGCGTCAGCATAACACTCTCAAGTTTATTCTTCGGGATGCTAG
Source organism: Dicrocoelium dendriticum (assembly GCA_944474145.2). Classification (NCBI taxonomy): domain Eukaryota; kingdom Metazoa; phylum Platyhelminthes; class Trematoda; order Plagiorchiida; family Dicrocoeliidae; genus Dicrocoelium; species Dicrocoelium dendriticum. The sequence continues at coordinate 30,629,181 of OX104067.1, forward strand.
TGTAGTCACAGGTTTTTACAGACCGAATTAAACGAGCGACAAATTGTTCCAGTGGCTCTGCATCTTCTTGCCTCAAACAGCAGAACTTGTAGCGTTCAACGAAAATGTTTGGCCGTGCACCCCATGACTGATCGAGTACATCCAATGGCTTCGTAAGTGTATCGAATTTCTGCAGATCTAACGCATCGAAATAATGTTGACCTTCATTGCCCAACAGGTGACGAAATAGTTTCAGTTTTTGCTTCTCATTGTAAGTAGTAGTTGCTGGGAGTAGGTCCAAGTAATTCGTGAAAGACGTTCTCCATTGGATCCAATCACCCTCCGTAGGTCTAGTGGCAGGATCGCATCAAAAGGCTTCTGGAGGTAGAAGGTGAAATGCCATTGTAATGGTCCACAGCCCAGACGCCACTGTTGTATCTACAAGTACACTAGTCCCCTGCACGCAGGGTCTTGAACAAGCACGACCAAAGCCCCGAACGAGGAATCAGAACTCTACTGGTACGCAACACACACTTCTATTCACGCCAATGGTACATACACTCAGTATATTCAAAACAACCCTGGTATTGATCAAGAACGGACGGGCATCCAATCACAAGCTACGAAGTGCGGCCGTGGTAAGGCCCGCGCGTACGCGCTGCCACACATGCTAAGTCTACTTATTTCAGGTGGTGGGTTTTCAATTTTGTCCTAATGCTTTGCTTTCCCATATAAATGTCTACATGTACTCTCTTCCATAAACTTGCGCAAGTCGCATAAGCCAATTGTAGTTAATTTCGATAACATTTTCGTGTTCGTGGCATTTCCATAAAATATACTTTTTGACCTCGTGAACTTATCTCGGATTCGTTTGTAGACAACTTATTTCATATGCTCATAAATTTAAATTTTTTCACTTTTCCTTGTGCATCACCTAATTTATTTTCTTTGTTATCTTTCAATGAATCACGGGCAATGCTGATCTTCAGCAAAGCAAAGATTCCCATTTCATTAACATGAATCAATATCAGAAATCATTTCAGGGTAAAGAATTCTTTTCGGTAAATCTCATCAGACCCAAACTTTTACATAACAGTGATTGTGGATATAGCGTCAACTGGGGCTGGGATTGACTTCTTGACTGTTTGAATGACCAAAATCGATAACTTGAGACAGAGATAGAGATGGTAGACTAAGTAAACTAAATAAACATATGTACACAATTCTCATTAGTACAAGGTAATTAAGTAGGTAAGATGACGTCCAAATAACTAAGTAACGTTGTCCGTTGGCCAAGGTAGTAATATCGGCCGTATAAATCGTTTTTGGACACATAATTCCGGCTTTAGATGGTGAATGTACATAGCCTCGGCGATGGCTAAGAGCTGTTTGCGGAATCCTTGGGAGAAGTGTTCAGGTAATGAGTAAATGACTTTGAAGTCATTCTCCGAAGCTGTATGGCCACATTCAAGGAGGTGCGACAAGATAGAGCTGTCTGAAGACCTCATTTCGCCTCTGTAAAACCATGCCGGGATGTGTTCACGAACCCTCTGAGATAGGCGTCTCGTCGTGCGACCCACGTATCGTGCACCACAGGAGCACGAGTACTGATAAATGATCATTGAACGGGTCAATGGCGGTAGTCTATCCTTCAAGGGTTTTGTAAGCAACGGCTTATTGTGAAAAACGATTCTCAGGCGGGCCGCGAAATAAGTTTTCTCGACAGCATCTTTCAGGCGTCTGGATAACATATCAGCTGCAGAATCGCCCTTAAAGGTTACATGTATGAAAAGCTCTTTCTTGGGAGCAATGCTCCTAGGTGGCTTTCGATTACGTTCCTTCAAATGTTTCATGATAAATTTATCCGGATAGCCATTTTCCCTGAGGGCGTCGCTGATTCTCTGTAGTTCTTCGTTGACGGTATCCGGTGTACAAATACTGCGCGCCCTGAAGGCGAGAGATCTGATTAAACTCCGCTTGTGCTGTTATCTTTCTCTTAGGTGATTGGCTGTTGCTTAATATCTTCGGTGCGGCTGCGCTTGATGTGCATGTTTACAAGGTGTCTACCTGTCTATTACCCACTACCTCGTCCATACTGGCTCCAGGAGACAGTTGGTCGTTGCTGGAGGGTACGGGGTGTACGGTCCTTGTGGCCGTGTTAGGATCAAAGAGTGGTTCTATGCACTCAATATAGAGCGGACTACGGTCCAGCCAATGCATTGTGCGCCACTGCTTCCCCCGATACAGCGTGCTTGTGTTTGCCTGTGAAGGAGTGCGGGCCTGCTCCTTTTATGAAACGTGGCTCCCATCCACACGCCTCCCAATCTTATTCATTCGGGTTTACTCTGGATATGGGGTGTGTGGTTGGAGTTGTAGGTTGTGCATCGCAAGCCACTTATGCTCCCTCTGTAGGCGCAAGCGTCCTGTGGCTGGCCACAGTGACAGGTAAATCCAAAACTGGATGCCGCCAACCATATATATATATATATATATATATATATATATATATATATATATATATATATATATATAATTCTGACCGCTAGCTGGGTTGTACACCATATGCCTAAACCATGGCAAGATCGCACGCTGCTGGAGAGCTGCTACCATAACACCAATACCGAAGAAAGCGACAGGTAAATATCGACTTATTGCATGCACTTCAGTGGCTTACAGCTCCTCGCGAAATCCGTGCTTGGAAAATTGCCAACCAAATCCTGTTTGAATGACGCACATCAGTTTGCATACCGAAGTTACAGGTCGACACAAGAAGCAGTAGCTTGTGTAGTGCTCTCAGTGCTATCATCGCTAAAATGCAAGAGCAAAGATACACGTGTATGCTCCCTGAACTACACGAACGCCTTCGGTTGTGAAATCTTGCGGCAAGATCTCCTGCTTTCTGGCATCCAACCATCCACAACCTACTTGATGCAGGGATATTTTGCCAAAAGTACTCAGATAACCATCTTCAAAGGCAGGAGCTTCTTGCCTTTTACCACTACTACCGTTGCTCTTGAGCCATTTTTTAGCCATTCTTATTCTCTACCTCCTTTGGACCCATCCCAGTCCAGGAAGAAACCATAATGCTAAATCACCCTGACGACCTACTAATCAGCACGATTCATCTAACTTCAACCTCCCCGACAATGCTACAATGTTGTTCAGATAAAATCTTGCATTGGTCAGACTCCCGCAGCTTAACCGTGACTGCTTCCAAGTGCAATGATTAACTGTTTTCGCCGCATAAGGCAAATCGTTACCAGAAACTAGTCACTGCCGTTCCCCAACTTCACATCAGTGGTGAAAGCCTGAGCTTCTCAACATCAGTGAAGTATCTGGGAAACACACTGAGCCATGACTTATTGTGTTCAATTCACGTAAATAGAGTATTTACCGAAGTCAGGCGACTGTTGTTTTATATACTAAGTCTTCGTTCGTCCTCAGTCTCTCACCTGTTGGTCCTGTGATTCGCCATTGCATGTATTCTACCACAGTGGACATACTGTTTTCCTGTGATCTTTCCGGTCCTATTGAGTAAGCATTTCAAACTACTTCATAGACCGCTGGTACACATATCTCGATGCAGTAGCGTGTCTAAACCAATCTTAGTTCAGCACATTATATTTGTTCGTGTTAATCCATGCACAAAATTTGCTTCGGAAATACTCACTGCTCTCAGGCTTACAGTACATAGCGTTTTATCCAACTGCAAATCTAGCTCCTCAACGCGACGAAACTACAGAGCCAAAAATACCAGCACGCGGGCCTACGGCTCATCTGTCATGATTTATCTAGCTAGGATTCTGCTTGATCCGAATAGCAGCATACAAGAAGTAAACAGAAAATTATGTTAGTCATCCTAAATCACACATGAAACATCGTTTTAGTGCCTTGTTACTGTTTTTGTCTGTATTATCTTGTTTTTCTTTACCGTTTGGATTGCGTGTGTGTTAAAACTAAAAGTTACCCTGCATGGGTGCATAAAAGCGAACTCTTGACTTGAGTTTATTTGAATAGTTCACGGCCAGCGGCTGATGCCTGCACCATGCGAAAATCAGTGAATCTGTTTCAGTCATCCGCCACGTCTACGCCCATCCTCAGCTCGGCGATGAAAACGGCTCGCTGTGCTGGGTGGGGAAGGATATTTGGGTACCACGCGATGCAGTGGGGTAGTTGACAGTTTTTACGTCTCTGGCGATAGAAATGAATATTGAAAATGCGATTTTACGATGAAGTGACGATTAACGGGTTTGGTAATCTATAACAGCTGTATATTTTAGCAACTCAAGTTTTAACAAATTTTGTTTCGATGGACGAATTTCCATATAAAAACTATGCCATGTATACACTACCATTCCTGCTCACGCGATGGGCGTTGCCAACAAAAGTCACGGATAACTACAGTGCCCTTACTGGAGTTACGTCTTTACTCCATAGGAAAGCGGACGATAGGTATTAATTTAGCGTGATTGCGAAGGTAATATGAATCACTGAATGTTTGAAATAAAGATCCTGCTTCTGTTCAACATCATCTATTCACCTCTTTCAAACTTTGCAACTTTAAACCTGCTAGCACTTGCCTTTGAAAGCGCGGAATTTTTCTAAGCAAAAGGATATCCCACTACTTGCAAATGACAGCCCACCGGCTCTCGCAACCTGCGTTGTTTGCGCACAGGGGAGTGAATGGAAAAAGAGGAGGGGTGGCCAACCGACTACCTCTTCAAGAAGAATAAAAGCCCTATGTTCGAAGTTGGCTTCGGTTGGTGCTTAGCTGTTCTCTGGTTGGTGCTGCAAGGACAAACACGTTTGGCGGAATTCGTTTGCTAATCCGACTATGCGCTGACCTCAATGGCGTTTGTGTTGTGTATTTTGTCTCTCCTTCTCCAACCACAAACTCATTTCATAGGCATAACATAACTCTTATTTGCGACACGAATTCTGGCTGATATCTCTCCAGAGCGAATCCCATCGGTTACTGGTCGCTCAGCTGGAGTTCATCGGTAGCAGATTTTGTTTTTCTTTTCTTGCAGCACAAGTGCTGAGGTGCTTCCCACCTCTGGCTAGCGTATATAATGAATAAGTGAATGATAGCCCACTAATAACTGTAACACTATCGCATCTATGAACGCCGCAAAAGTAGTCTTGCTGGTCGGCCAGGATCATATTATCGCAGGAGTTAAGTTTTCCGTGCACTGTAGCACCACTACGATGGAGATGCAGAGGTAGCAGTCCGATTTATTTCGAGTGAGTTGAAACTTACCAGACTTTTTTATGTTTTATGGCCGTACTATAATGGGTACTGATCCAGTAGCAATTAGACTGGTCGCGGGACTAAAAGATACGTAGAAATTGGTTTCACCGACACAGCAGCGCAATACGGCTGTCTTACACACCAGCAGGAACCCAGACAATAGGCAACGCAAATCAGCCAACGTGTATTTCAGTGAAAATTGATCGCACTGGTTCAAACCAAGCGGAACACCAGCACATCGGAGGATGGAGAAATCACGGCAAACTTAGGCTGCCTATTAATGATTGCGTTTCTGATAACAACCAGAAACGGGTTGAAGACGGGAACTAATTGCCGTAAATGGTGGGCGCAGCCGGGATATACGGAGGGAAAGAACTACAAAACTTTTCATGTTGGCAAACCTTGGTTATATGTCGTTAGTAGTAGTTTGTCACCACAAGGCAAGTCAATTCAAGGATGCGCCTTTATGCACCAATGATAGGTGAATACTCAGCTGTGACACATTCTGCCGTAATGATAAAAAGGTAATTCAAAACCCACAGGAGAGTAAGCAAGGGCAAGCTCGGTGAACAACATAAACTAACTGGCAGTGCTTGCCGGTCAGTTTTTGACTGATGGCGTTTTGCTCAAATAAGCAATGACCGATGAACCATAATCCCTTATTGCAGGCATATAGTGCTCTGTGCTTTTGTCTGGTCGATGAGGTGGAATACAGTTGGCGAGTGCACTGTAAACAGGTAGCTAATGTACGTGAGTAATTTAGAATGGTGTTTAGTGTATAAATCTACATGCGTTGGTACAATGATTTGAGCCAAATTTGGCTATGGAACGCCACTGCAGTGAAACAAGTGTTCAGTGACCTGTCAAGCAATTTGAAATACTTACACAGTAGGCCAGGAAAAACCACACGGAAACAATAAGTCCAGTGTGGCAGAATGCAAGCATTGATGAACTTTAACATCATATATTATGGTCACAGGATAATGGCAACCGAGAGACATAAAACGAGAGTCGCCTGAATTTGGTGAACATTTGATTCACACTGAGTGACCACGAAGAATCGTTGCTCAGGGTACCATCGCAATGAGGCTGGACCTTACCGTAGTGCGATGGTTTGCGTGCCTCAGAGATCCATTGAGCTATGCTGGGTGGTGCTTTTTTGCACCTTCAGAGCCACTCATACCAGATTGGTCAATGGTTAGAGGCCAGACAATCTCAGTCTCCTGGTCCTCCAGGTTGGGGGTTGGAATGGGGATGGCTCTTCATTTCATAAAACGGGCTCCGTAGTCCAGTGCCAGATACTCGCTGCCTTACGGTAAGGTTTTTGAACCAAAGGCTTTGGTTGAGAACCCTAATCGTTCTCCTCTCTAGGCCTGGTCAACCTGACAGTATTCTGCCCAAGCAATACAATAAACCTTCCCTACAATTATTTCTTGACGCTCTAACCACCGCAGATGATAATAAACGGCGCCCTATCTGCTGCATCGAGCAGGGTGGATAGGGGTATGGACGCTACTGCTCAGACCTTCTCGTCTTCTTATACCCCTTCTTGCGCTTCTTCATCCTTATCGTCCCGCTCCAACTTTACTTATATCCCCCATTTTTAATCCCCCAATTCTTGGCCCTCCCCCGGCTTACTTCAATAGTCGCTTGTCTTTTAATTTCAAATCACACACAATCGCACTGCGTCGCTGCAGTCCAGTCCACAAGTTCATGTTCAACCAAGCGAACAACGTCAGTTCATCCGTTTACCTTTGGAGTCCTTTTGTCTCGCTAAGACTGGCATGCCTCAACATGCGCACTTTGCTGCGGATTGACCAACAGGCAGCACTTGCCCGCACACTAGAGACCCTATCGATCGATATTTGCTGTTTATCAGAAACCCGCCTGCAAGATTCGAGCTCCGTGGTTACCATCTGGTCCCCACATGCGACACTGGCAGCACATTCTCATTGCGCCTGTCTGGCGATGATGCAGCTTCAAATGTCGGTCAAGCTGGCGTCGGCATCGCTTTGAGTCCCCGGGCTGAAGCTGCCCTGATTGATTGGATCCCAGTAAAAAGTAGAATGTGCGCCGTTAGATTAGCTGGTTCGTTCCGTGCTACGAAGCCGCGCGGGGACAAACGGTGCCTGTTTGTCATTGCGGCCTACGCCCCAACAAACTGTATCACTGATTCGGTAAAAGATGATTTCTATCAGCAACTTCCTGAGCTTCTTCGGTACAGAAGAAGCACGGATACTGTGGTGTTGGTTGGCGATCTAAACGCCAAAGTCGGAAAATTGTCCTCTGATGAGCTTCATCTGGGCGGCCAACATGGTGTAAGCTCCCGTAATGATAATGGTGAGCGATGGCTACAGCTGTGTGAAGATGCTCGCCTCTTTCTCGCGAGCACAAGCTTTCGATACAGGACCCGCAGAAGCGTGACTTGGCGGTCACCAGCCTTGGGCCAGCCATGGACGCAAATCGATCACATCGCGATCAGTTACCGCTAGAGAGGCTGTGTCCAAAACTGTCGCACGATTTGGTGCACGAGCGTGGACTCTGACCACGCACTTGTCTGTGCCGATCTCCGGGTACATTTCGGTAGACGTCCGCAACGTCGATGTGAACGGATTGACACCAGCCAGCTGGCGAAGCCAGATGTTCTGAATGTTGCTGTTAGCAGGCATGTCTTCATGTGGCAAAGCAAATTACCAAACCGGACATTTGGTCTCTACACAGTCTCTGGAACTAATGGATGCTCACCGACGTATTCCGACTGGAAGCGAATACAATGAGGCTCGCAAAAATCTCAGGGCAAAAGTACGTGCTAGCCTGAAGAAGGACCGCAAAACCTGGTGGTCACATCGTGCCTCTGAGATGGAAACAGCCGCTGCCGTTGGTAATCATCGTAAGTTCTTCCGTCTGATACGGGAAACAGGCAGCAGGAGACCTGGTGTTAACGAGACCATACGCGACGAGAGTGGGCAGCCGAACCACAGCCTGTCAAACCACTTGGAGCGTTGGGCCGAATACTTTGCAAGGCAAGTTAACCAACCTGAGTTATCGCTTCCTTCTTCGGGCATTGAGCGCACTTCTCCCTGGGCCGTCTCCTTGGATTTGCCCTCACGCGCAGAAGTAGAACGTGAGATCAGGCTGTTGAAATTGCATAAGGCCGCAGGGGGAGATAGAATTCCCCCTACCCTCTTCAAATTCGAGGGAGCTGCTCTAGTAGGTGATTTACTCGAGTTGCCAGTAAAACTTTGGGAGCAGGAGACAGTCCCGACAGACTGGAACCGCTCCGCCATTGTCCCAATTTTCAAGGGAGGCTCCCCTTTGGAATGCGGCCATCATAAATGGATCAGGCTGATTTCGATGGCCTCTAAACTGCTTGCCTCTGTCATTCTCCACAGACTGACTGGCACGCGTGCAAGCCAGATTCGTGAAGAGCAAGCCGGATTTCATCGAGGTCGGGGCTGCATCGACCACATCTTCACCTTGCGTCAAGTGTTGGAGCACCGCCATATTTATTTGCAACCCATCGTTGTCGTGTTTCTTGACATAAAAGGTGCCTTTGACTCAGTCGATCGATGTGCCCTTTGGGACTGTCTATTGAGGAAAGGTGTGCCTGATAAATATGTGAACATCCTCAAAGCGCTGTACGCGCATAGTTCGGGCAGGGTGAGGGTTTATGGCAAACTCTCGCCACCCTTCAGTATCATCAGCGGTGTGAGACAAGGTTGCCCGTTGTCACCTTTCCTCTTCAACTTCGCTACTGAGGAAGTCATGGAAAGAGCGTACGCTGGACACGACCTAGAAGGCGTGGAGCTACTTCCTGGTGAGAGACTTATTGACTTGGAGTATGCGGACAATATGGCCCTAATCTGTGACAGATCCCAAACATGCCAAACAACACTGGACCGATTAGCACTGGCTGTCAATCGTTTTGCTGCATCGAAATGCAAAGTACTTCTCCAAGATTGGCAGGGACCCAACCCTGCGCTAACGCTTGATGGTGATCTGCTAGAAGTCGTTCAGGTATTCAAGTACCTGGGCAGCTATATTAGCACCCGTGGGATTTAAGATGTGGTTACGAACCGTATAGCAAAAGCTCGAGGTGCTTTTGCCAATCTCCGCCACCTGTGGCGCAGACGCGACATTACTCTCGCCCTGAAGTGCAGAGTTTACAACGCAGCCGTCCGTTCAACTCTCCTATATGACTGTGAAACCTGGACCATCAGGTCGACAGACTTAAAGAGGCTCGTCATATTCGATCATCGCTGCCTTCGCAGCTTCGCTCACGTCTGGTGGGAGCACCGCGTGAGCGTGTTCGGCGTCGCGTATTTGGTGCAGGAAGAGCGAGTGAACCGCTCAGCACCATTATATCACGCACCAGGCTCCGATGGCTGGGCCACGTGTTGCGCATGCCAGCACACCGACTTCCGCGACGTGCATTGTTTGCGCGTTGTGGGTGCGGTTGGAAGAGGAGGAGGGGAGGCCAAGTGATGACTTGGTCGATAGAAATGAAAACCCCCACTTCGAAGCTGGCGTCGGTTGGTGCATCCCGACTGCCTGGCTGAGGTCCTAAGGACGGTGAACACGTTCGGTTGGACACACTTGCTGATATGGCTAGGAGCCGACCCCAATGGCGTTTGTGTTGTGAGTTCCTTTGTCCATCCCCCTCCTGCTTATCATCCCCTCCAATCACGATCTCATCTCTTAGGCATAATATGACTCTCTGTTACGGCAGCCAGCTGTTAGCTCTCCGGAACGATGTCCATCCGTTACTGGGGACTCAGCAGGCGTGCCACTGTTTGTTTTCCTTTTCTTGTCTTTTGTATTGCGGCTCAATATCTGAGGTGTATTCCACCTCCAGCTAACGTGTAATGATGGTGATGATGTTGCTCAGGATAAATACAAGATACCTCATTGACGTACAGTACCACACATTGTCAATCTCAGGCTGAGCGTTTGAACATTTTCTTGACATGTTCCTCCTACCGAGCTGCTTTGTAAAGTAAAACGTGCGTGTGGTTACATTTTGTTACGTTCAGCGTCAAGCAGTGGGAGTTCGATCATTGCACTAATTCATCCAGACGACTTTGTAGTTTAATTGAGGAAGTCGGGGTGAGATGATTCACGTCCACGAGAATGCTGTCGGCCTATACTAGCAAAAGGACGTCTTCCGAGAAAGACATAGACAAGAAAGGTAACAAACTACCGCGTTGTAGGACTCCAGAATGTACGGTAAATGCCGACGAGCTTTTGCTGCTACGCGTGGTGACCTGAGTACATTTGACGAAATGATAATTGAGCAAGAAGAATGTAAAAGATTGAATACCAGAAGTCATGCAATAGCAATTTAGGGTTAACACAACTGCAAGCATTACTGTGGTCGAGGAAGCTGAGACACATGGATTTGTTCATATTGTCTATAAAGAGTACAGCGGAAATCTCTAGACTACTACACGTAGTGGCTTCAGCGATGCATCGACGCATCAACAAACCATGCAGGTATGTGAGGAGACATGTAATGCTCGTAGACGAAACAGGTGTTACGCGATTCTTTTATGCTTTGGAACCTAAGGAAAGTGGGATAAGATACCACGACGACCTTTTGTGTATAGTAGACACCTTATGCAGCATACGTTGCAGCCCAGCACTTCAGCTGGACCGTAGCTTGCCGCATATTTAATCATACAAATCCCAGCTTTCACAGTTGGATGTTATATTCTTCCTGTCCCATGTCATAAGAAATATGAAAAAACGCGTGCGCAGCTGAAGGGCCGCGGTGCGGTTGACAAAACTGATTAGTTCAACAGTTGCGAACTTTGCTTCATACCGAAACTGAGCCGCAGTTTAAGTCCAAGTTGATGGCTCTTTACTGGATAAGCAAGGAAACTTTGCATACCCACACACCGTTGGGCTTCCCTACACTGCTAATTGGGTAGCACATAATCTGAAGGGAGTTTGCAATTGCAATAGATATACAACAAACAGAATAGAGATCATAACAGGCATTTGAAGTAAGTCTTGTCTCGGTGTTCTAATATGCCGCAGTCCTAAGCAAATTCATGATTTAGACCATGCAGGGGAATCGTGTAATGTATTCACATGTGCACGTCATCAAAACGTCTGTGTGCGTGTCGTGGTCGAGTGAGATTATCTACACACGACACGGGTGGCTCATTTATCTAACGTGTAGTGTTTTTGAACTTAGAGGCAACTGGGTTATAACTTACCATAGTCGCGCAGGCTTGTTTGGAACCAGATGCGATAGGTTACAGTTAAGTACAAATACCACCTATTATTCTCATGAAGCACAATGGATCCAGCGGTTGCATGAATGGTAAAAAATATTTGACCTTACTCAATACTTTGATCATAACCCACTAGTCATCCCTTTCAGTATTCTTGGTGTTCACTACCAACAAAACTGACGATCCCCTTTATCATGGTACATCGGTCTGAGTTGGTCTGCTGTGGATGTTACAGCCTTCACCAAACATTGTCACACGTTCTTTGTTCAGTCTAGTTACAAGGCCACTAATGCTGTTCTCCGTCGATTTTAGTAAACGAACTTTGGGATTAGGCATGTATAGCACATCACGGTGTCGCTGTAGCAAATCAACCGGTAAGATGTTGTGCAGCGTAGCCTAGAAGTCCACTGTCGTTTCTTCTTCTTTCTGCCTTCCATTTTCGTCTTTAGTGTCGTTAAAGCAACCATCCCCATGCTTGCTTTTGCCATCCATCCAATCAACTCGGACTCCGCTCTCCATCGGCAGCTGTGACGATACCGTCCAGCTGGCTACCAGGCATAAGTCAGGTACACCCTCCACTCAGCTTCGATCCTTACTGGATGATTTTGCTCAAACTGTCCAGCCGCCTACGAAGTATCACTTTTGCCTTTCAGCCACTTCGGTCTAATATGCTTCACGTATGCCCCGATCACGGAAGCCATCGGAACCCTCGACCGGACACATACTATACGTGCACTACGCGAACTAATTACAAAATATTTAGTAACCTGAGAAAAAAGTCACCTTGTAAACGTCTCGATACAATGCCTTTTATGTAATTTATTGTTTTTAATAGTGTTTTTAATAATCAGTACTAGCCACCGTGAAGTGCCAAAAATGCACCCACCTAGGTGCGTAAAGTATGTAGTGACTTGATTTGTTAAAACACCCGGTCCACAAGGCTACAACCAAATGATATTGAAAGTGCAGCTTGACTACACACAGGACCAGCGTAAAATCCTAAAGTTAGATGTACGGAGCTCAGCAGCCCAAAGGCAAACTTTTTTTAGGAGATTCGACCGATCCTATGACGAGGGGAGGGAATAGATTGACTTTATCGATGTTTCTAACCAGTATTGGTAGCGTTCTCAAAGTATTCCAGGGAATCGAATAGCTCATAGAAGGTTCCATTATCAAGGTTCGAAAATATCTAATGTGTGAGGAGCACGCACTTCTCCCGCCTAATTGACAGTTGAGGGAGAAGGCAGCTAGCTCTGTGAGAAAAGCTCACATCAATCACTCCTTCCTCTTTACAAATCCATTCACAAATGCCTCGACATTCATTGAAAAGGGTCAGCAATCCATATTTACAAGGACCAAGCGTCCAATCTCTCTCACATTATCCTTCCACCTCTTAAATCAATGTTTCCACAGTGTTCACTATACCATTAACCAATCAGTACCACAAGTACCCCCAAACTCAACCATCTAAAGCATACGACTGACATCGCATTTGTGAAAAATATGTATTGTAAAGTAATTCCACGGGTCCTCTACAACAACTGTACATTTTCACTAACTAGACATACATTGTGTCTGCCAATGCATCAATGCTGTAACATTATGATCATGATCATGGAGGCATGTCTCGAGGCTATCAAGCATAAATTTATTTATACAATAAATGTTTTATTAGGCGCGTCCAGCAACACGCGAGTTATCATATTATTAACCATTTTCCATATGTAATTCTACCCTGAAGGTTCAGCGGGATTTGTTATGTCGTCGTTTTGGATTGCTCCAATAACGCAGCCGACACCAGAACGTTTGAAGATAGTGATTGGATAGCTTAATTGCCGGTTGACCGCAATTCATTAAAAGTGACCTAGTGTAGCAAGAAGGAACCGGCAAGAATTCACAGTCTGTATTGCCCGCAACCACGGTTTCCACAAGCTGCGCTCACGCGCGCATTTACCGTCCATGTTTCCGTCCCACAATACAACGTACATGAGGAATCACAATATGTCACGTTCGTGCATCGTTGGCTTGCAAGTTTAGGGGCCCTGGCCCCAAAGTTTTGCCTCCGCATCTCGCGTTCTGATTATCCTGGAGTTGCTCTAAATCACTTGATTTGCTTGATCCCTGCTGCATTAGACGGCTTGGTGTAGCCCCTGTATGCACCGCCAATGGTTTTGCTGTCGATTTATTGGTCTACCGACACATCACTTTCCTGTACTCTTTGGCTCAGGCCCGTTCCCATGCGTTACTCGCGGTCCGCTCCTAGCCCGTATTGCTGAGCTGCCGTTGCGCCGTGCGATCTCGTTCATGATGTCAGCGCTCGTTTCGGTCCTTGCTCGTTCTAGTGGATATTTTCCTCCTGTGTTATGGCTGTCTTTCGCGTCAGTACAATATTTCTAGAACTCCTATACTAACCTTGAACCTTCCTTTAATTCACTAACTCCCAGGTGGCTTATGTCTGTTTAGCGTTACAACGCACATTCGCTACGTGAAGTAAAATCGAGTAACAACACTTACTTTGTCAAACATATGAATGAAAGAAGTTTGTCGCGCTCCGAAATTTTGGCTTGAGTGGTATGATTCACGTATTTAATGTCGTCTTTTTATCTACCCGAGTTCCATTTGCTAAATTACCTGATTCCTCAAATGTCACATTGTATTGCTTGCCGTTTAATCGTCTTTGCCTTCTAACTCTATGTGTGGGCTTAAGCAGGCCTCGCTAACTGGCACTGGGGTCCCGATTGACCTCTACGTCATTGGCTTCACTGGAGCGTTCAACCATTTTTACATGCAAGTTCTTGCCATCCTTCGCTTTAGCTGACAAACGCGATACATGCGAGCACCTAACTTTGTAAATCATTTACATGTGGTGAGTGAGTGACTCGTCATTTCTTCTTGTGTATCACCACCGTACCAATAATCAGCTGCAATACGTCGTACCGTACACCAAAAGCGAAAACTCGCGAGATTTACTTTAATATACTCCTTCATATCAAAAGTATTATTGTACCATCTTGCACTAATTTTAAAAGGATGGAGCAATAGTATACTGATTCTGCAGCAAGAATAAGTTTGAGCGGACCTGTAGGGGGACTTGAGCGAAGTAGATAAGTTCAAAAGATGTCCCCGACAAGACAAACCACCCATCTGTGAACTGCCGATGCTAATCACTGCAACACAACTTTAAAGCTACCTACCTCGAAATCATGGGTGCTGGTGAGTCTGGTGCCTGCATTCGAGAATAAACTATTTACTTTTATATTTAGTTATAATACAGAAGAAGTGGAACTTCCTGGATTTGTTTCAACAAGTTGTATTAACTGGACGCATAAATGGAGTACATCTGAGCGGCATTCCACAGCCGCTAAATTTAGGGGAACAACTGGTGATATTCCAGTTGGCTTTGTTGCGCAGGCAGCATAAAATTATGACGTCTTAGTTTGCCGTTATGGCTCAGTTTGTAGGTTGGGGTTCCGAAACCAATCAGTGGTGCTGACACGTAACAGATGTGCCAAATACGGAAGCTAGAGGTAGATGGACCTAACGTAAATTTTACGGGCAACAAGAAATTGTGAGCGAAGCAGCAAGAGCGAGGAATACCCTAGCACGGGGCTCACCGAGCAGAAGCCTTTAGGGGATGTACAATGAGTAAAATAAGTGGACATTCGTGAGGTACAAACGCCAGTAAAAACTATGTATATGGAAATAACTAAAGAGACAGACTTCGTGTTGAGTACAAGTGCCTCTACTAGAAGGGCGAATGTTGGTCACCTTCGATAGAGCTGTCAGAGAGAGAGGAGACGTGAGGATGGGTGAGAGGAGTAACCTATGGGTTAAAGCACGAATTTCAAAATGGGGTGTGTTGCAGACTTCGATGGCTCCAGACGTCTTCTTTGTTTATTATTTGTGTGTGGACTGGAGCTCATCATCTCCGAGCCGTCGGGGCGGGCTCGTCGAAATACAAAATGCCTGACTAAGCAAAATAACGAAAGGACAATTCTTCCAATGCTGGCACGACGGTGCGCTTGGGTGGTGTCATTCCCCTTACCCCAACCAAATCCACTGCCAAGACGCTCCTCATACCGCAGAGAAATCCGGATGTTCTTGTCGATAGCACTTAGCCAAGTGTTTGGCGACCAAACCCGTTGTTGCCGTCAGCGCTTAAAAGCGAGTGGATGTTGCTTCGGTCAGGGTGGTGACTTGAGCCATTGGCGAGTTACTCGATGGTCGCCTTGCCTGTTCTGGTGGTTGAGATTCTGGCTGGTAGAACTCTAATGGTATGAGCAAGTGTCGGGGGTTGACATGACGCCTGAGAGGAAAATTGTCATCCAAGGGGAAAAGTAAACAAGCTATTTTTCGAAAGTCTTTGGAGTCTTTTCTGTCGATTTTGCATAACGGTTGCGGGTTAACCGCACGATCACCACAGAAAGCCAAAAGCACGCATGTTAATGGAAGCAACAAACGTTTGACTTGTCGAGCACGTCAGTCGGTTGTCTGGGCTTGAGGCTGAAAAAGCGGTTGGTCAAGAGGAACATAGGATTTTGCATTATTAAATTCTCAGGAAGTCACTGCAGTTGCGGGTGCCTGGGTGAAAGTATCAGGATGGGTTGGAATTAGGTCGACAATGATGACCAAATTGAGGCGGTCGAGGAAACCAGTTACTTGGTGACCATTGCGGTTGAAAGCAGAATGCTTCGGAGGTCGTTGCAGAACTCTAAAAGCGCAGAGAGGACAACGCAATGTTCCACTGCAAATGAAGACGTGTGTGTAAGTAGAAGGTCCATTGTGTAGTCATGCCGTACAGCCTCACATTAGCTCGGCTCTCGCTTCACCCGCGGTGACCGTACCAATTCTCCTCACACATTCCTGTGTGTGCACTTTTTATAAGCTTCTCACTAGACGCGATTCCGAAATTGACACTTTGCTGCTGTACAAAACTCTAGCCCAACCGAAGGAAATGGCAGAACGCTAATGATCTTGACAAAATAACGTGGTAATTGCTGTCAACAAACACTGTACAACTACTGCGAATCTTGGCTCTATTTATAGGTCTCTTACTGACCTTCGACTTCTAGAATTGGAAGGTCAGCTACCAGGGTTAGTGGCTCCTTATAGCTCCTGCGCAGGTGTCAGATGGCTTTTAGTCACGTGCAGAAAGTGGAGCATTCCAGAACGTTCGAAATCAATGCAATAATCGTTAATAATCGATTAATCGCTAAAGTAGAGGATTTTTTGGACGATTCTTACTTTCTTCCAGATATCTCCCCTCCTGAAATATCGTCTTATTTATGTGAGGAAAGTCTAGGATTAAATTGCAGTCTTCGGGACGGTGTTCTCTGCCTTTAGATTTATCTCTTTGGCAGAAGTGTCCGAGAACTGTGTACCTATGTCCGTGCTCTGGATGCTTTGCTCGACTATGTCTACTCGTCCATTGCTTCCTTCGGTAACTTGAAGCTTTCCATCAATAAATCGAACGGGTGATCGGTAGGCCTTGCTTGTCCTGGTTGGCACAATGTTGGCGGTAACTGGTTTGCATGCCGGGCCCAGACCTGTGCGCTCACGATCATGTAATACATGACATTTCCGCGCTTGCTTTTGACCATCCCTGGCGTACATTTCGCGTGGCTTTTCCGATAGTCACGTACTAGAATTTCTGTTCAAGTGTACACTATCGCTTCTTTGCTCCATGCAGCCGGTTAAAACCCTCTTCCATTCTGATATTTCTTTCACTAACAGAGGATTCCTAGCGCGGTCGGATGGCGTCGAAATGCATGCGGAGGTTCCGGTTCATCATAGGCTTTGCTGGAGGGAATCTGTCCGGCGCTTGTGGATTCGGTGTTGATCGGTAGAGAAAAAGGAACCGCGTAACTCTATACTTTCCTCCCCTTTTGATTTGTGGAGAGCTCGATCGAACCTATCGACAAACCTTTCTTCCTGACCATTTGACTGTGGGTGCAACGGCGATGAGCGAATGTGTTGGACGACGCATCGCTTACAGAACTCCTTATAAGTTGCCGAAGTGAATTGAGTGACATTGTCAGTTACACTTGTGTCAGGACAGCCGAATCTGCTAATGATTTGGCGCAGTTTTGATACAGTGGAATTGGTGATTGTGCTATCCATGAGAAATACTTCAGCCACTTGCTGTATGAGTCGACAATAATAAGAAAACTTCTGCCGTTGATCGGTCCTACAGAATCGACATGGATGCGGCACCATGGCTTAGTAGCTTTTGGCCATGAATGGAAGTTTGGTTTTTGTGGCGCTTTCAAGACATTGGTGCACTGTTGGCAGCGTTTAGCTATTTCTTCAAGCTGTTTGTCCATGAAGGGTCAGTATACACAGCTGAGTGCAAACGCCTCCATCCGGTTGATCCCGGGATGCCCGGTGTGGAACTGCCGAATAAGACGCTTCTGAAGTGCCTTGGAGATGACCACTCTTCCCGAAGATAGTATGCAGTCATTTACAATAGAGAGCGCGTGTCTCCTCTGGAAGTACTGTTACAACTCACAGATGGACATGAACGTGGCCGACTTGTTTTGTGAAACTATGTAAGTTTCCTGAGTACTGCGTCCCGAAGCGTTTCGGTTCGTACAGCTTCTGCGGTAATTGGTAGACCCTGCGATGCATCACTTACCAGATAGTTGACGTCAGGTTCGATTTCGACCGAGGCAATGACTGTGTCTTCATGTTCTTGCTGATGGACCTCAATTATGCGTGGCAGTGGATCCGCTTGACCAATGGAAATTGTCGACTCTTAGTGGATCTCGAAATCCTACCCCATTAAGGTAAGAGCCCAACGTTGTGGCCAGTTGGCTACACCGGCCGGGATGTCCTTTTCTGAACCAAAGATAGCCAGCGTGGGCTTGTGATCTGTCAGAAGCTTGAAGCAGCGGTCATATGGCATTTTGTGGGGTCTCTTGGCCGCGCACATTATGGCCAATGTTTCTTTCACAATCTGGCTGTAATTCCTCTAGGCCTTCGTAACTGTTCTTGCGGCACGGCCGCTTGCTTTCTGAGATCCATTGGTATACGTTTATGAAATTACTGCGCCAATCTCATGGCTTGATGCATCTGTGGTTAGGGCAATCTCTTTGTATGGAGCAAAATGGATCAAAGGCAACTTTGGGGACAGCAATGTCTTGACCCAATCGAAAGCAAGCTGGCATTCTGATGTCCAGTTCCAAGTTTGGCCTTCGACCGGTAGCTTGTTTAACTGGGCACGCATGCGGTGCATCTCAGGTAAGAATGCGCTGTAGTGGCTGATGAGCCCACAAAAGGAACGCAAAGCCTGTCGATCTGTTGGTGGAGGCATTTTACCAATGGCTTCCACGTTTTCCGGATCCGTTCTACGTCCATCTTTTTCGAGGATAAAACCGAGATATTTGAGGATCGGTATGAAAAATGTGTATTTCTCCTCACGGATCCGGAAACTGCACGACTGTATGCATCCAAGCACTTCATCCAGGTGGTTAAATAGCTCTTCCGGTGTTCGACTCATCACTAGGATATTATTCAGATTTGAAGGGGCTCTAGCAACGCCTTGTCGCATGGTATCCATCAACTGTCGCAAAATGGCTGGCGCCGTTTTTACATCAAAGGGCAAGCGGTTGTATTGGAATAGCCCACGATGAGTGTTGATCGTCAACAACTCCCTCGAGTCTTCGTCAACATCCGCTTGAAGGTAGGCACCGGATAGATCAAGCTTAGCAAAGAACTTACCACTATTCAGTTTTGCAAAGAGATCTTCCGGTACGAGTAATGGGTACTGGTGGTCGTCCACGCGGCGTTAAGACCAGTTGAGAAGTCAGCGTAGAAGCGTACCGTGCCATTTGCTTCTTCACTGCGACAATAGATGCGGCCCATGATGAGTAGTTGACGGATGATGACTCCGGCACGTTCCAACTGATTGAGTTATTGATCAAAGTTTGACATGACTGCATATTGTATCGGTCTTTTCACCCTGAACACTGGTTTATTACCTTGTCGCAAGCTCAGCGTTGCCTTGAATTTTGTACGATGGACCAAGCCATCCTGAAAGACAGAGGCAAATTTGCGTTCCAGGATACGACGGACTTTGATGATGGGTCTGGACTTGCTCGAACTCGGTTGCAGATTTGCTTCAACGGAACATCGAGGCGTTGCAACTTTGCAATACAGTCGAGACCAAGAAGGTTCAAATTCCGCCGGTCTGGAATGTATCACGTTCCCAACTTTTCCACACCTTTGAAAGCAATCTTGCGAGTAAGTTGGTGCACTAAGCTTAACACACCCCTGGATGCATTATGTGCAGCTTTCTGATACTTGATTATCTTTGGCCTTTCTATGCGCTTCCACGTGCTCCTGGAAATAATCGTGATGTCCGAGGCCATTTCAACTTGCAGGTTCGTTGGGATCCCGTTGATCAACACCTGTCACTGTTTACACTCACTTTAGAATGCGACAACTATGAACAGAGCTCTGCGCCATCCTTCCTATTGTTCCCCTCTCGATGAAACCTCTTCACTTTCTTCGACCAGAACTGACGGCAGAATTCCTCCTTATGCCCACGCTTACGGCACGTTTGACAAATATGACTTTTGAACGGATAAAAGCGCACGAAATGCCATTCGCCGCATGAGCAGTGTGCTGTGGGTGGTTTGTTCGTGGATCACTTGAAGGGTTTGCTTCGGTCGATAGTCCTGGTGTATTTCATCAAGTGCACGGTATCTAATGGTGCGAGACCATTCCGTTCGACCATGGCAGTGTCATGTTTTAGAGTGAGCAGCGGTTCGCATTTGCTTACGAGGGTCTTCAGTGTGAGATCAGGATCCTGATCCAGCTTAGTTAAAAGCCGCGTGCGGATCTCATCATCACTGGAGGATTGTAGAGCGCTGACATAAATGCGACCCTTAAACTGATCGTTAAAGCGCATAGTTTGAAATGCATATACTCACGGTTACTCATGTCTGCTAGGCATCCCAACTCGTCCGATTCCTGGTTGACAATTTTTAGGCATTGAAAGCACGAATTGAAAACACGAATTTCTGACTCACCAAATATTTCCTTCAGCTGCGACACTACTTCGTCAAAGTTAAGATCCTTCAGCTGTTTTTGCAGAATGTGCTCTATGAACCTTGAACGTTCACTTATTCCAAGCATGTGGAGTAGCAATCGCACCTTCCAGGAGTCGCCCTGACGAATGAAGTTCGTTCGGAACATGTCTTCTCAGGGCTTGAACTACGCTTCGAATGTGCACCTAGAATCCAAGTCATAATTGAATCCATTGGTTATATTCATGAGAAAATCAACAGAACTCGCTTGCGTATCCCGCGTCGCTGCTCCTGTCGTCTGTAAACGCAAGCATTGTGTCAGATTTTCGAACATTTTCATTTAGGCCACCATTTGAGATTGCTGTTAGAAAAGCAGCTTTTGAAATTGTTCAGCAGAAAAGTTCACCGCTTTTCCAATTTTCGCCGTCTCCATTGTTATAAACTGCTCACTAGACCCGATTCCGAAATTGACACTACTGCTGCGCAATACTTCTAGCCCAACCGAAGGGAATAGCAGAACACTAGTGATCTTGACAAAATAACGTAGTAATTGCTGTCAACAAACACTGTACAACTTCTACGAACGTTAGTTCTATTTATAAGTCTCTTATTGACCTTCGACTTCTAGAATTGGAAGGTCAGCTACCAAGGTTAGTGGTTCCCCATAGCTCTTGCCGAGATGTCAGATGGCTTTTAGTCACACGCGGAAGTGAAACATTCCAGCACGTTCGAAATCAATGCAATAATCGTTAATAATCGATTAATCGCTAAAATAGTGGATTTTCTTGGAAATTCTTATTTTCTCCCAGATAGCTCTTTTTGGAACCAACTTGACCAACGCTACTCAGTGCTTCCCACCATCTACAATTCGATTTTGTGGATCGTACTGTTGCTTCAGTGCACAATCTTGCCTTTTCTTTCTCAAAATGTAAGCTTGTAATTACATAACCCCTGAGATTTTGGGGAATAAGTTTGGTCTCATTTGTAAGAAGTTGAGGACTCTCAGAACTCGATAAAATCATCCCTGCAGGCTGCAGCATAACAAAATTACGGAACATTTTGTGTCGCACATCCACTAGGCATCAAAATCCGAGACACTTTGAGACGCTTGTCGGCGCACCACTTGATCGTCGCGTAGCACGTTTTCTTGCGGATTTGTGCGCAAAAACGCGAGATGAACTATAGCTGAATCCGGCAATCTGAGTGTGACTGCAAGAGTGGAAGTGAGACAGCCACCTGCCTCGATAAACTGATCTTGGTGCCGGAATAATCAAACTAAGGTACAGAGTTAGACTAACCATCAACACGTTCATGTAAGTTGATGGGGTCGAGTCATGCTTGGTAGTGACAGTGAAAGAACCAAGGGAATAGTGGCACATATAAAATATATGATATTAAGTTTTCTCATCTAAAATCCAGCTGTGTACTTGCTTTTTCGAAAAGCTACCGAAATCGCTAAAAATGTGCTATGTTGCTCGTTTTACTGAGGTCTAATGAAGTAAGTCGTTTTTGGCTGTTATTTCGAACTGCCACTTTGGAGGTTGATTTCAGGATAAACTTACTTGGTCATCTTTGATGCTGTCTGCTCGTTTTATACTGCTTTTATTCGAAGTGACAAGGTTAATTTTTCTGCTATCGTGGCGGTGAAGTGCACTATGATACCATGCAGTGAAGTATGATCGCATCGTATACAGATGCGTGCGCTATAGGCATCGCCAATCCAGAAAGAGAGAATGGGACTTGTCTTGTATGGCCTTTCTTATGCTGTCCTTCGTATTACTTCAGTTCTCGACTCCAAGTGCGGCGCTCACGTCAATGTCGCTCGGGCTAGCCGTAAGCTGGAGGTACTATGATCAGATCTGGTCCACAGCCACCCATTCAACCGGTTTTGTTCAAAAAATTAAACCGGTGCCTTATGGATACAATTCCCCAACCGGTGATATCAAGCAGGATATCAGGTATACATCCGGAAAGCAACTCCCCCGTGAGGAAGTCTGTAATGTTTGCCGCAGCCTACACTCCCAAGTGTCATGTATGAAAACTTTTTACATATTTTAATTCCAGTTGCCATGCAGCAGGCAATTTATCGCATGAAACAGGATGAGGTCGTGAAAAACACGATGAAAGTTGGCCTTTTCGCGCACGTATGTGTTGCTTGTAAGCAGCAAGTGCAAATGATTCGGCGATTTCTGCACCTTGTGTGCGATGATGCAACGCAAGGTACAAACTGGCTTGGGTAAGTCTGGAATTCGTTGATAATTTTGGACTACCGTTTCAATTTGTACCAGTTATTGATAAATGGCGGCATGGGTTACTGCAGATCTGTGTTTTATGGGTTCGTGCGTCAGAAACCGTTTAAATAGTTGGTCAAATTATTTGGTACATTTCGAGATACCGTGGTCCATGAATTCCTCGTTCGTACCGCCGTTATGCGTAAAATCCTAACTCAGATGCGCGCAACCCAAGCAGTATTCCATTGTGACATAGTGCCCTTCTGCTTTCATATTCGCGAGGCCGTCCGGAAGCAAATGAGTGGTTTATTTGTTGTTACGTTCTGCGGACGAATAGCGCCCGCACATGTTCCGCATTCCACCAAATCGCTGCAGTGGATACGAAGATAGAGTAAGCTCCGTTTGGGACATTGCTACTACTTTAGACTCCAACAGCATCTGAGCCAAGTTCAGAAGACGGATCCGCGGTTTGTCTACTAATTAACATCCCACTGGATGTTCATCAAGCTATCCTGGATTAACTAAGCTCAAACTGGATTGGTGCATTTTGGCAACACCACTAATAACCGTGTAGAGAAAGTCAACTTCAGATTGACGAAAGTTGCTCATGCTTCGCACCGCCTCGCTGTGATTGTTTGTAGTAAGCAAATTGTCGAAATTCCTACTGTGACAATCACCAGGTGTGAGATGGTAACGCGTATGTGCATATTCTCGTAGACTATCGTAAAACTTACTCCAGCACTCTGGTAATGCCTCATCTAGCAGCACCCAAGTTCGATGATGTGTACTCAAACACCGAAGCAGGACTTATTGTATGTTGCTACTCTGGCAGTTCGCTGTTGCAGGTCGCCACAACCGTTTTGTCATCGACTGCACCTTTTACGAGTACCTAAGACTACCGTGCGTCCATTTATTGACGTTAAACAAAGTTAATCAATATGCACCCAGTATGACGCAATAGATGTTTCTATTACTTTTTGGAAAAGATAACTACATGTTGCATGTGTGTCGTCCGCCTAACCGCTGAGCCGATGAGCAAACACACACATACAGATCGATTGACCGATAGCTGATTCGTCCACTCTTTTCCCTTGTGCTGCTTGGTTCCTTTTCGACTTATTCATCTGGTGTAACCCACAAGCTATCTATTACAGTTTTTGACACGTCCCGTCCGGTGTGTGTTCTTATTCACTTCTTGCGCGGACTAAGGGTCCAGGTGCGATCCAGCAATACTCGAGTAATACGTATCAGAATGGCGACGGTTGCTACGAGCCCTCTTGAGGGACTGTCATGTCTGTGGCCTGACAGTGCAGAAAAACCCTCTCTACAGTCGTGGATACAGTGGAAAACATCTTTCCAACATCAAGTGACTCTCTTTCCTGTGTTAAACACCTATATCGTGTTATCCGATACCCATTGGATTATGTTATTCCGCCAAGCCCTTGGATCAGAAGGACAACGTCATTTTGACGCTATGAACTTGATGGCTAGGATCAGTATTGTGCACGTGATCCAGTTGTTTGAGGAATTGTGGGGAATCCAACGAAGTGTGTTTTCCGCTCGTTATCAGTTTTTCAAGCTACATCAACGATGCGGAGAAAGTGTAAATGATTTCATTGCCCGCATTCATCAAGCTACACCGGAATGCCGGTACAATGCCATTCCCTCAAGTCGGTTTGAAGAAGTCATGAAAATCCAGTGCCTAATTGGTGGAGTTACAGATGATGGTGCGAGGGAAAAATTATTGTCACAGGAGGAAGAAACCCTTTCCTGGAAAATGGCGTGTAACCTTGTACGTCAAAGGGAAAACCTAAAACCCCAACTATCCACCTTCAACCCTCCTCAGCCTGTGGAATGTGTAAACAAATTGTCACCACGGTTATCCTCTGAAAACAGGGTACGGAAGTTCGCCTGCTACCGATGCGGGGATCAGCACACTTCTCCCACCCAGTGTCCTCATATTCGTACAAAGTGCAGAAATTGCGGAAAACTTGGCCACCTGGCACGTGTTTGCCGTTCCCCACGGTCACAAGTCTCGATCAAATCATTGAACTCCGACGACGGTGAGTGCCCAGATTCCCAGCTAAATTTTATGAACCAAATAACTTCAAACTGCTCAGTTATGACGAAAGTGTCTCCATATAGGATCACGCTTCATGTTAATAACGAACCTGTTTTATTTGAATTGGATACTGGTTCCGCGCTGACATTGATTAGTAAAAACGCGCTCTCATCGTTACCCGACCTGGAACCAACTGATACCGTTTTTAGAACCTATACAGTAGAAGTGATTGATTTACTTGGAAAGTGTCAGGTACGAGTACAGCATCAGGGTAAATCACACAGTCTGGCACTTCATGTCGTGCATCAGGCTCCAGCCAATTTGCTTGGTCGTGATTGGATGAAAATGTTACCACAAGTATTAAATACTATCCACTCTGTTGGGGAGGATACCTTTGAGTCGGTCCTTAAACGATATCCAGAAGTGTTAGACGAGCAGCAATTGGGCAGACTCAATAATTTTAAAGCAAAAATCCATATGTCAGACTCAAGTACACCAAAGTTCTTTAAGGCCAGAACACTGCCCTGTTCCTTACGACTTAGAGTGGAAGACGAGCTAAAAAGGCTTCAAAGATAAGGTATAATTGTACCAGTCCAACAAGCTGAATGGGTGGCCCCGATAGTGCCTGTACCTAAGCCCGACGGTAACGTACAAATCTGTGGTGATTATAAGCTTACAGTAAATCGAGGTGCCATCATAGACCGTTATCCATTACCAAAAATTGAGGATTTGTATGCCAACTTGTCTGGAGGAGTCAAGTTCACTAAATTGGATTTGAGTCACGCCTATTCGCAGGTAGAGTTGGATGAGCTCCCGACGTCTTACGACGATCAGTACAGATTTGGGGCTATTCGAATACACTAGACTGCCTTTCGGGATTAACTCAGCGCCGGCGATCTTCCAAAGGATAATTGACCATATCGTGCTTGACATACCGAACACTTGCGTATATCTCGATAATATCCTTATCACGGGTCGCACAGAAAAGGAGCAGTTGTACACGTTGGACCGGGTGTTGCATAAACTCTCTGAACACTGTTTGCGTTTGAAACGCTCCAAATGTGCTTTCCTAGTTGATTCAGTTGACTACTTCGGTTATAGACTGAACAACCATGGTTTACGCGCGTGGAAAGATAAATTACAACCCATTATTTCTACACCCTCACCTCGTAACGGAGCCCAGTTACGCTCGTTCGTTGGAATGCTTTCACATTATCGTCGGTTCCTACCAAATCTTGCTTCTGTTCTAGCACCACTTCACAACTTGCTGAAGAATGATTCTAAGTGGGCATGGGGCGAGGAATAGCAACAAGCATTTGACAGAGCAAAGTTCTCCTTGCTTCTTCACCAGTCTTGGTACATTACGACCCCAACAAACCCCTCATCCTGCAGTGTGATGCTTCGACTTTTGGAGTCGGGGCAGTGCTGGGCCATAAAGTCCACGACGGAACAGTTCGCCCTATTGCTTTCGCGTCCCGCACATTACAACCTGCTGAAAAAAAGTACGCACCATTAGACAAGGAAGCACTGGCCGTAGTATTCGGAGTAAAGCGGTTCCATCAGTACTTGTGGGACAACCAGTTTGAGATACAGACTGACCATAAACCACTGTTATCAGTTCTCGTTAAGGAACGAGGCATAGAACAACTTAAGGAACCCCGAATGGTACGCTGGGCCCTCCTACTTTCTGCTTACAATTATAAAATCCGATACATTGCCGGTCTTCACAATAATGTCGCTGATGCGCTCAGTAGATTGCCACAGATTGACCAACAGGAGGAAAGAAGTGACGCGCCCTACGAGTTTGTTCAACTTTTGCAACACCTGAATACTACACCCATATCTGGCGACACGGTTAGGAAAGCTACAGACAGAGATCCCGTTCTATCGACTGTGAAACGTATGCTGCTGCGTGGCTGGGGTTCGCGAGCCCCTGGTGATCTGCGTCCGTTTTTCAATTGTAGATTTGAGCTGAGCCTGCATAAAGGATGTATCCTACGTGGATCTCGCATCGTTATTCCATTGACGCTCAGGTCAGCTGTACTGAAAGAATTACATGATGCACATCCAGGTATTGTCCGCATGAAAGCCCTCGCCAGATCCTACTGCTGGTGGCCAGCGATTGACCGAGACATCGAAGCACTTTTGAGTACTTGTAACACATGCCAAAAATATCAAAGAGATAATCCAACAGGCCCAATTCACCCTTAGCAATTGCCCGACAGCCCATGGGAACGTGTCCACGCCGATTACTTTGGCCCGATCGTAGGAAAAATGTTGCTACTTTTAGTAGATGCTTACTCCAAATGGATTGATGTGCATGTTGTTGCAAACGCTACTGCAGAAGCTACAATCAATGGCGTACGCTCTAGTCTATCTACACATGGCATACCAAAAACATTAGTCACTGACAACGGTCCGCAATTTACGAGTGCAGCGTTCAAAGAATACCTGCAGAGCTACGGCGTTCATCACATGACTTCCGCACCGTACCATCCAGCGTCAAACGGTTTGGCTGAAAGAGCGGTCCAAACCGTGAAAGCTGGTCTTCTAAAGCAGCGTAATAGCTCGTTACGAACCAAACTTGACCGAAATATTGTTCGCATATCGGATCACACCGCTAGAGTCTATCGGAAAGAGCCCTGGGGAGGCAATGTTTGGGCGTCGACTACGTACGAGGCTAGACCTACTTTTTCCAGACCCTCGTCAGACCAGGCGTTGCCAGCAACAACGTATGCATGACAGTGGACGCGCACCAGTTAAGCCCCAGAAGTCGATAGTGGAACGTGATGTTTACACGAACCTACCACATGCGCAGTTATGGCAGCCTGGCACCGTACTTACGAGCTCAGAAACGGAGGCCGAAATACAACTAGAGAGTGGAGAGACAGTACGCAGACACAATGATTTCATCCGGCCCCGCACCCCAGTCACACCGTATACTGGGGAAGAGAAAGTGGTTCCAGAAGATCTGGAGGAGACAAACAAAATCCAAACGGAAGCAATCGATCAGCCGATTGCTATTCGGAAACCGCACCGCTCACCTAAGCCGATAGAACGTTACATTTCACAACTGTGATTCCATCTGTCACGTGAGGGGATGTTACCCGTGTGTCGTCCACTCTTTTCCTTGTGCTGATTGGTTCCTTTTCGACTTATTCATCTAGTGTAACCTACAAGCTATCTATTACAGTTTTTGACACGTCCCGTCCGGTGTGTGTTCTTATTCACTTCTTGCGCGGACTAAGGGTCCAGGTGCGATCCAGCAATACTCGAGTAATATGTTTCACCTTAGTCTCTGGTTGAGATTTTACAGCATGCCGGAGGAGGCCATGTTGCTTTGGACTTTAAGGGGTCGCGATCTCAAGATAACCGACTTCGAACGTCGCAAAACTTCCTGCTCAGCTTAAGTACGCTGAAGGCGAGAACCCAGGTGGTGTGTCCGGGTACATGGATAACCATATTAAACAAACGAGTGACTTTTCCGTCGTAATAGCAGGTGCGTCCACCGAAGGTGATGGGCCTCACTGTCAACAGCCGCATAAACAACCACGGTGACCCAAAGTCTTGATTGTTGCTTCGTTTGCGGTAAACCAGTTGCGGAGGCCGGCGTTCATTTCGTGCACAATCGGTTGCTGTGCTACTGGAAATATTTGATGGTTGTGCGGTTTACTACATAAACCGGCAAGCCGTTACCATGAGGAAAACCAGGCAGGCAGTAGTAACATGGGTAAGTGTGAATCGATGAGTTTAATTTAAGCTTCGGGCCCTCACGCCATCTCCGAACCTAACGATATAATTGACTCCATTAACTTCCCACGCATACGACGGAAGGTGTCATGCATTTGTGTTTAACCTTCTCACACATAGTACGAGTGGCTGTGAGGAGGTACCATGCTGCAGCCATCAATCTCTGTCAGATAGTACAAACAGTGCACACCGTGTGATATTGCGTTTGCGCACATTTCACTTACATTCAGAGGAAAGGGAACAATCAAATCGTCGGCCGAGGGGGAGCCTGTTTGCAAACCTGCATTTATGTAGTTCATATTACACACTATGGTTTGTATGCCATTCAGTGATCTGGATTCTACAGCTAATGGCTCCGTGGCAAGAAAGACGACCGTTTTCCTGACGATTTTCATTTGTCTCCCACCTGATATGATGTCGGCTTTTATTGTTATTACACAGTTATAGCCCGTGCCTAGATACATAGCATTTCCTTTTACGCAAAGCATAACCTTTAGCGGTATATATACTAAAATTGGAACGATACAAAGATTAACGTGGCCTCTGCGTAAGGGTGACACGGAAAATCTTGAGAAGTTCGATGTTTCCGTCATCTCATCAAATCCTGGCTCAATGATCCACTCAAGAAGGAACACACAGGGTTCTCCTATGGTTTCAGTCAAACCTGAACTTGAACAGTTCAGTCCTCCCACTGTCTTCAACGAGCAAGCTGTACAGAAGCAATAAAGCCATAACCTGTTTGTCATCAAGGTATAGTGTTTCCAACTTCACAAGAGAGAACTTACATTTTAGATATGCAACATTTCCATTTATGCAACTCATAACCGTCAATCCTCTCAGGATGTCCGACTATAGTTCGGACAGAGAGATATTAACCACTAAAAGTTTACGGCCAATAGGATCCTGGTACGACTACTCACAGTCAGGTAACAATTGGAAAAAATCAGCAAACTTGCCCGCCGGCGCGAACGCAGAAATCGAACACTGATCCCCAAACGGAGATCCAACAACCGATGCGATGCACACTCACAACAATCCATAGCGACACGGCACTACCAACGCTAGAAGACGAACGAAATTTGAAGAAGAGTTTATCTGGATGTGTGATTTAAAACAAATGTACAAGAAATGACAGAAAATAGAATATGAAGTTACAGTGAAATATGTGAAGGATTTATAAACACTACACTACGGGCAGTCTGGACGGAAGCAACACAGCCATCAAACTATTTGTTTGCCGTCCGCGAGTGCAGCGGTCCGACAATTCTTCGTTCACTTATGTTTAGGCGGTCGCTCTTCACTCGGCTTCCAGAAAAGCAGCGGCCTGTTTCTTTGTTTTCAATGGGGAAACGAGGCCGGTACATATCTCTTACTCACCAGATAGTCGTTTCTTATCTTTCTCAAATATCTACGCCGCTACAATTTTCATTAAAAGCAAATAATCGGATCATCGTTGGATCGTTGCATTATAGACAGCAGAAGGGAAGTCCTTTGTCAGCTCTTTCACTTCCCGATCGTCGCATAGAAGCCGTGAATCATTGCAAAACGTTGTTCCACAAGGAGCCCCAACAGCTACATTGGAAGCACCAAAATCCAAGCTTTCTCATCAAATGAGAATCCAATGGTCGTTTGAAACATTCCTCAGTCCGGGCGTCGACTACAGGTTTCGGCAAGTCGTTCTAGTCCTTTACAACGCGGATTGATAACACGAGAGCGGAACAAACTCTGATTCTTCTGACTTTGAAAGGTTTCCAGGTTTGACCCCGAGTTGAAGTATTAGTGTTGACTTGGAAGAATGCTTGTAGCTTCATTCCCATCTGTCCCATCAGCATTTGCCTAGTAAAAATCAGGTCACAGCGACATCGACGACATTCCATGGAGAACAGGTGTATCCACTGTAGTCCTAGTGAGTAAAGCAAGTCCCTTAACTGCAATATGGATTTCGAACCACGCTGCTGGACCTTTTCAATCATATCACAATCGAAATTGGTATGAGGACAGGTAGTGAATAGTCCGTATTCGAAGATCGGGCGCAGATAGGATGTAAACAGGCTTCTGAAGATTTCCGGAGTCGCTTGCGAGAAAGCTCTCGGTATGGCATGGGATATTCTGTTGGCAGCGGCAACCCACCATAGTGTGTCTTTGTGGTCCGTACATAACGTGTGATAAGCACATCCTGATTTGTCTCAGCGATGATGACCCTGAATAACACACCACCAATATGGTACTTCCCAAACGGCTCAGGGGCGCCTATGGGGAAAACTGAGCATGTTTCATGAGTTATAGAAAATCGTCTCTTGCTTGACCACTCGTGTATCATATTCATTGATGCCTGCAATCACTCGGAATCCTCGAGACAGGATACCTTATTTCAAGGCTTCTTGTCAGCGGCGTAAATCAGGCAATTCAACCGATGCTTCAACGTGAGGTTATTGGTGAATATCTTGCACAGTTCTGGACCAAGTACCAACCCTCGCGGAACACCGCTACTCATGAGCACAAGGGCAGTGTGGGGTTCGTTTAACCTGACTCCCATGGTCCGACCATCCAAGAAACCAGTGATCCATGAATGGACACGCCCAGACACCGGTACCTCGAGGTTTAAGAAGGAGCCTTTCATGGGGGACCTTGTCAAATCCCTTTCTGAAGTCTACAAAACAAACACATGTAGGCGTTTTCCACCATCTAACGACCACGCCCAGTTCTCCCTAGCAACAAGTAGGTTCAAGGTACAGCCAAGTACCCCAGAAAGCTATGTTGAGCACAACTGATGACGTTGGGGTTCACAACGTGATGATGAAGAGCCCGCTTCAGAACCATTGCCATTAACTTGCAAAGTGCGAATGTTGAGCAGATAGATCGATAGCTGACAAGATTTTGACGACCCCCTCCTTTGTATATAGGTTTAACGGTCCCCAATTTCCAAGCAATCGAGAGTCGTCCAGCTTCAAGGAAGTGAGGCAATATCTGACAGACGAAAGAGACAAGGCAGTCCACAACGGTCTTGAGGAACAGCGGGTGCATCCCATCAGGACCCGGTGTGGAGTTCGAATCTAATTCAGCAAAGCTTTTGGCAACAGCATCTTCACTTCTTTCTACTTGCTGCAATGGTCTGGTGTGGATTGGCGCAGTGTCATCGGGTAACAGAGTCTCTATCGATTTGACGGATGAGTAATGCTGGCCAGTATGGTTATTTCGCCGAGTCCTCCTCAAGTAAACTGACCCGCTCCGAGGAAACAGGGCAGGAATGCCATCATCAGCTCTGGTACCTCTTTTCAGGTAAGTGCCTTCGGTGTCGTCCTCGATTCCACAGCCAAACTGAGTTCGTACTGATGACATTGCGGATGCTTTTTCATGACAGGCATTTCTGATCACTTTATACTCCAAATAATCACGCGCGCAGTGAATGAGCTTTTATCAGTCCCATAATTTGCGTCTTGTGGTCATTAGCCGCATACTTCTCGGTCTATCCATGGAGTGCCTCTAATAAACGGCCTCATTTTGCTGATAGGAAGGAGCTGTTTAGCAAGCGAACTCAGCTTAGACTAACAAAGTTTCCACTCCTCAGCTGGATCCAAGGGTTGAGGGATATTCCAGTCCACAGCGTTAACAACCGTTTGCAGGTGGATGGAATCGACACGTCCGAAATGTATGCGGAAATTATCTTGGTTGTGGAGTGAAAGGCGTCGAATTTAGAGGAATGAAACCGCCCAGTGATCACTTTTACCAATAGGCAGAAGAATGGTGATGTCTGCGGCATCTGCTTGTTCCGGAAAAAGCACAAGCTCGAGAAAATGGGGTCCGTCCAACAGATATATGTATAAGCACAGTAAAATGTTGAAATAAGGTAAACTCAAGAACTGTTTCCAAGAGGTCCGCAGAGAAAAATTCTGAAGAATTATTAAAATGCAGCAAATCCAAGTCTACATCTGGATTATGAAAACCCCACTAGTACACAGTCATTTCCTCTGCCATGCAATTTTAATGGAATCATGCAGACAAGCTTCAGAAACCAATGTAGCTCTCTAGACAACACCGATCATCAGGGAGCTAAATCCATCAGGAACGTGGCACCACAGAGCTTCTAAGTCACCAGTACCACCACAAGTAGCTTAAACTAGGTAAGCCTTGCAGTCTGTATTCCAGTACAAATTCTCACCGCCACCAGATCTCCCTCTTTGGCAGTCAGCCTAGTAGGGATGAAGTCCGGGGATCAACATCCCCGAGGCCTGGATATCAAAAGCCAACCTGGTCTCGGGGAAAGCCATTAAGTCAGGATGAGTCACTGAGCTAATAGGTTGAATTTAATCGGATTTGTTTCTAAGAGTCCGCACATTAGCGGAAATTGCGCGGAATTCGTTTTCTACATCTAACGCCCGAGTATGACAAGAAATGGCCTCCAGTGCACTTTTGGCATTTTTCGGACTACGCGAAAACCCAAAATCTCTAAATCTTTCCCACCGTTGTCTTAGCAGGATCTGAGTTCATCAGTCGCTTGTTTCCTTTTTACTCGAACCTTCGTGGAAACTCTCGCAATAGATAAAATGATCCACTTTTAAGACACGAAGCTCGTCGAAGATTAAGATGGGCTTCGTCCTCATTTTGACATTCGACCTTAAGTGAACAAACATTTGAGGAGTTTTCCTGTTTCTTGCCAAGGCGGAATGCCGAACCAATTATGATTCCGAGTTTACCTTTATTGAACAGTAAAGAGATCATCCGTTGAGGGAACTTCTGATCATCTAGAATCCTTTCAGCTGGGTTGGCCTTCGTCGACTCGGCTGAATTTACGATGATAAAGCAGCGATCGCGAGAGGGCGATTTTGCATTTGCATGGATCGTCGGCTTATGAGCCGGCAGACGCTCCTTAAGCAGATTTTCTAGTTGACCGACTCTATCGAGAACCAGTTAAAACTGCGATTGTGATGATGACGACTTGAATTTCAGCCTTACTTTTACGTCTAGCATATCATTAGTTTTTGGTAACCACCTATACGTACGTCAAGATCTTAGGCTCTTCGCTCTACTTAACAACCGCCGGCGTCCCCGAAGGTGTGGTGGACGGTCCTTGACTGAGGGCATTCGTTTGGGTACGTAGGCCAGGAGCACGTCATATAAGGCAAACAGTTGGTGGTGAGACATCAGCGATGTCCGTCACGGTTTGAGCAAAAGAGACGAGTGGACTGAGCGCATTCAGTCCGTCAAGACATCGTCTGTTGCTTATCATAACGCGGTAGAGATCGCGAAGGAATTCTAGGCTCGGGAGATTGAACCGCGGGAGAATTCGTACAACTCGGGACCGACTCCACAGCAAGCTATGTGTGTCAACCCATCGTAGAAGCCGCACTACAAGGCTTTAGAGCGCGAAGTAACTCCCGTACAATGTGATGAACATTTGGAAGCCATAGAAGTTGAAGTCAGAATATTCAACAAATGATTCTCCTAAACCACTTTTAATCTTTTTCCCTCGATCAGAAGTCCTCGATAGAACGGAACGCTCAAGGGAACGTCGCTACCTAAATGGTTACCATTGGTTACCGCCATCTTGGTGCCTTAAAACATTGGTTTTAAGATAATTCAGACCAAAAGCTCATAATCTTCACTGAGTTCTGAACAGTTCCATGCAACCGGCTAGCGTGGCCATCTTAAAACCACAAGCTTTCCACAATCATTACTGAGTAGCGGAGTGAGAGGCAGACCAGCAGTACATAAAAGCACCTGCGAAACATGCAGATAATGGTTAAACTACCGCTTTCGTGTTCTAACTTCTCTACCTATGTCCATAGTAAGTGCGAAAACATCAAACCAAGCGCGTTTCAGCTGAAAAACAGGAGGACAGATTCAATTTGGTCCCGCGCAAAGTGTACTACCGTTCCATTTGTTTAGAACCTAATTGCACTGTCGAAGAAGTATGGTAGACTGGCAGAAACGGCTAGGCAAATTTTGGGTAAGAAATTGCTTTATGCTTCCAGCATAGCAGAATGCTTGACTCATGCCTCTCCAGTGAAATCTACTGCACGCTATTTCCACAACACCGGACGTTACACCAACAAAGTGAATCCTGAAAACACCGCCACTAATCCAAATCGCCCAAGCGTTCCCAGACACTTCAGGTCCAGCCCAGCTGCAACAAGTTGCCCCTAATCCATTTGTTTCCAACACACTTCTCCGAACGTACACAAAATTGCCAATATCATTGGCATCAGGGCAGTAGTTGCATCCAAGAACCCACAAAAATCAGCAACTGCTTATAAGGTTGCCACTGAGAAGACTAATATGGGGCAAGGCTGCACTGGGGCGTAACAAATCTCCCGGTCTCCCAACAACGACCATACTCCAAGGCAAGACACAGAGACAATGAGTAGCCCTATCCACAAGATGTATCAACGTTACAGAGTCAACGTCGTTGGAAGGAAAGCAGGTGGATGCCTTGAGTCAATGAGCTGCCATGAGCAACTTGCGCGGCATTCCGACTAAGTCCACCAAATTGACAAGAATCAACAGCCACACGGATTCAAAGCACTCTGGTGAAGCCGGGCATTTTCGGGTTGTGCTAAACTCTGTAAATGAGGTAGAAACAGGTTCGCTTTCGACAGCTTGTCACCAGGACGGATACCTTTCATAGGGAGAGCGCATGGAAACGAAATGGAGCTCAGAAGAGTTCCGTCTAGAAACAGCAGCCAGAACCGTTTTTGTGCACGGCTTCCTCAGTCTCATGAGGACGATGATTGCGAAACAGTGGCTCATAAACAGGAGCAATGGCGCCATATGCTTGAGACTGTGCTTTGGAATGATATCGTAACTATTTCTTTCTCAATACTACCAAGCTAAGTGAGGTGCAAAGATTGTGGCTTAACTATAATTAACGTTAGGCTAAAATCTAGGCGGATGGCATGCTGTTACACACTTCGGAACAGTCTGCCAACCGAGCTTCGATTAAAAGCGGTGAGAGAAACTGTCGACAGTCTTAAAGCGCCAACTCAGCGGATCAACGAAGCGGGGACTCATTCGAACTTCGCACTGGTAACATGTCTGAAAGAAGTGAGGATATTCCTATGTACTCCAGTAACCGCTCTGTATGCGTCGTGCAAACTAAGTTGCCGGAGGGGCAAATTACGATGCCACCGAACCTAACTGCACGCAATTCGCCGATAATACCACCCAAACTGCTGGTAGCGACCGACTTTATAACCGTCGTCACAATCTCTCATCCGAACCACATGTCTTTCGGATCACTGCTGGGAACCAAACCGATTATCTGCAAATGCACCAATGCCCAAGGCCTCTGCAGCAAACTTGCCGAGCTTCGGTTGCATCAGGCAAAAATTGTTTGGGATATCATTCCCGTGACTTAGTTGCACTCATAGTTTACGGATGCCAAAATCGCGATCCAGGGAGGTCACTGTTCTGACATGATCGTCCCAGCAGGGAAGGTGATGTAATTCTATACCGTCGCAACGACTTTTGATGCGATCCATTGGATGCTCCGGCGACCAGGGTCACCGACACACAATAGTTTATTTTGTGTCTCAGTTACAATGACAACTGATTCATTACAGTTCTTTATCTTCCCAATCCTCCACTCCAGAATTGGATTCCCGCCTAATATCGGCACTGACAAAAACCTTACGCACAACTTGCAGCCACGTTCGTACCTCCGGCGATTAAAACATGCACCACCTAGGCGCTTTGTCATCCCTCAGCGTAACGTTCAAGGCCGAACTGTAAGGTTTTATCACGAGTACTCTACTATAAAATCATGTCATCTCACCTAAGAGGTACAGAGCTGCTAAGAAATCATCAGTACTAGACCTCGTACATGCAGATGAGAAACATGATTGACAAGCCGTTAATAGACACTCCGCTAGAGCTAAGTTCTTTTACAACCATACTTTATAACTATGTGTATTACGCTAAATGTCCGAAAGAGCTCACTGAACTAACAAATGCTACCACACGCTAAACATCCTGCCGGATTTACTAGCGCTTGTGAATTATTAAGATAGCGGCTCCCCTGAGAGCGCATGGATTCAGTTTGTTGGACGCTTCAGCAATCTGATCGGAACTGCCTTAGAAACCGAACGGGTTCGTTCTACCAATCCATTGTCGAGCATCAGAAGTCGAACTCGAAAAGGCATATCACCTAGGACTACAGCTTGGTATGCTTACATAGTCCGTCCTGGTCCCGAAACTTGAAGCAACTACGTGACCCCGCGTAACCGTCGTAATATGCTTATCAATGAGGACTAATTGGCTCACCAAAAAGTTTAGCTTGTAAGTTTGCCAACAACGAAATGCTCCTAAGTAAACGTATCAACACCTGACATTATACCAGGGCTGCTAGCGAACAGCCACCAAGCAAGTCAAAACGTTTTTTACATTCCAAATCAACGTAGGCTGAAAACTAAGGTTGTATATTAGACAGTATCGGCTCATATGTGGCGGCCTACTAATTACAAACCCGTCTGCCGCCACCTACTGCAAATCAGTCACAATACGCATTTGAGGATCCACCAGCTTACGTTGAACACGTAACACAGTCGGCTAAAATGTCGGCGCCACTTTTACTCGCTTCGTGTCTGTCAACCATGGAACAACCTACAAATTTATGTTATTTCCACCCCTACTTCTGTTTGATCAAAAACTCAGAAGTTGCCCTAACTCATCTACTTTAAGAGACCTGGTCTCTCTACACTGCCAAACTATATTATGTGATGAACATCACACAATCAGCATTAATCCACACAACTGAGTATGGCTCTTTTTTATGTCTCTGTGTGAGTACTATGGTGTGTCAAACGAAACGAGTTTCATTTAATCATTTTGTACTGGTTTCACCATTTTTAGTTTTCATTCTGCCCACCCTATGGGAGTTGTCAAGCATTTGTGTTTTATCCGTAACATACCGCTGTTCCGTTGCTTTAATTTCACATCTCTGGTCTGTTCACGAGGTAGTGTAGGACGTAGTGAGCACATGAGTTGTAAGAGAGTGGATGCAGATCAATGTAAGACATGCACGATGATGCGGGATGTGCAAAGAAATCTCCCGGCAACTGGTGTTGTGCTGTAAACGTGCTCTACTTGTGCATAGCGCAATTCAACTTTGATGCTGCTGCGAATACATAAGAACACAGGAGAAACGATTTCACGACCAGTAGGGTCTGAAGTTAAGCATGACTAATGTCTACTCTACTATGGAAGCGTTAAACTAATCTGCTGGCTGTAGGATAATAGGCTGTCATATAAATACGGTAATGACGTAAAATATTGCAGTTGGTGTCGAATCGAGGAGATTTGAAAGACGTGCCCTGTCGGTTGTCATAGTGGATGAGCATCCGCATTACGAGTCCCAAATATCCAAGAAGACTCGGATAACAGTCTCGTCTGTGCAGTCTGTTACGAGAATGGTATCTGACCATCTGGTGAAGCGACAGTCACGTTTAAGAAGGTATGTGAATCCACGCGACGGTGTCAAAAAACCTACCCGGTCCATGTGTACATAAGATAAGCGAGCGTCTGGGGTGGGGAATGAGCCCAGAGGAATATGTGTATGCCGATCTACTTTGGAGCGCCGTTATTGAAGGCAGATGCAAGAACAAGTGCAAACACATTTGTCTACGCGTGGCCAAACGAGACGTGTACTGATGAGGTTCAAAGGTGCACGGACATCGGGATGCGATAGTGCATGGAGTGCGTCTGGAGGAGATGGGCAAAAGGGTCTAGAACAACACGTGGGAATATCACAGATGGTAATTCCGTCCGTGGTTTAGAATGGAACGGGTTGTGCATGCTGTGGAGTGGATTGCACGGCGTGTTGAAGGTCTTCCTTTTGAGTCTGAGAGATGCCTTAACGGCAAGTTCGATAGTAGACGAAGTGTGAAGCGTGAGGCTGACGCACGAGTGAGCGTCGGCGACAGGCTTGTTGACACCTGAGACATGACGTATGTCAGCAGTGAACTCCGTGACAATGTCTAAGTGTCTAGTTTCCCGTTGTGAGTACTTGTCGGAGTCTGAGTTGAAGGCAAAGATAAAGGGCTTGTGGCCAGGGTAGATTGAGGAAGCACTACCATCGAGTTTGCCGGAATTGGGGTGTCGCTAGGTAGATGGCAGATAGTTCGGTGCTAACCGG
Organism: Dicrocoelium dendriticum; assembly: GCA_944474145.2. Taxonomy (NCBI): domain Eukaryota; kingdom Metazoa; phylum Platyhelminthes; class Trematoda; order Plagiorchiida; family Dicrocoeliidae; genus Dicrocoelium; species Dicrocoelium dendriticum. The sequence goes on from OX104067.1 coordinate 30,667,851, forward strand.
GCTGTAGCACAATAACGCTGGTTGTGGGAGTGTGGAGAAGAAACGGAAAAGTTGCCATTACCCAGTGACATGTTTTTGGATGACAGCTCCTAACACGACGTCTGAGGCATCAGTCTTGATAGAGAGAAGTGCAGTCGATCCGGAATGACGAGGATAGCTAGGTTGGAGATAGCATCCTTGAGCTCGGTAAAAGTTGGGTCTGCTGTGTTCGGGAAAGTGAACTTATGTTCATTTCCTCTGAGAATGTCAGTTAAAGATTGCTTGAGCGGAGCACAGCGGTAGGATCATGCATCAATAGTAGTTGACTAGACCACAACATCGACAGAGATACTCGAATTAAGTAGGATCTGGGAAGTCCTTAATTTCCTGAATCTTATCAGGAAAACTTCGATCCAAGACTATGAAACGATGTGACTTAGAAACTCTACCGTTGACTTGCCGTGTTCGCCTGTAGTCGGATTAACTGTGACACAGTTTTGGGTCAACCACCGAAAGGGAGCTAGAATGTATTCGAGGTGCTCTTGTTCCGAAGAACTGGCTGCTTTAAGGTCACGAGGTGGTCTAGACCACGTGTGACAACGTGGATAAAGCGTTGGAAGTTTTGTGCGGCATTGCACAGCCCGAACAGCATTCTTAAAATTTCGCACAAGCTAACGGGAGGGATGACGGCTGTTTTAGGAATGTCTTTTGCTTCCACTAGGCTGATGCTAGGCGCGTACAAGCTCGAGTCGACAGCATCTCATCTTATCTGTGACGCATGCGGTGAGATCATGCATATGTGGAATGGGGTACCTAGCTGGGACGGTTAGTCTACTGAGTTCACCGTAGTCACCGCATGGGCGCCAGTCACCCGATTTCTTAAATACCATCTGCAGTGGAGAGCATCAAGGGCTGTGGGAACGGCGCATTTTCCTGGCATCGAGCATGTGCTTAAAGTCCGCGGTAGGTACCTTAAATTTTTCGGATGAAAGTCGACATGGACGGTATGAGATTGGTGGGCCATTCATCTGAATTGGGTAGAGTGACTTGGGATGCCGCCGGCAGAGCTGTGTTTATTGGCTGAACGAGCTTTGAGTACTTGGAGGATAGCTTGGCGTTGTCTGGCAAGCTCTGGGGAAAGGTGTAGACCTTGGTAATAAATGCGATGTCGGCGTTGATGCCACGCAATCTAAGTTTTGTTGCAGCATCGACTATCGCCTGGCGTTTCACATCTACAAAGTGGTTGAAATGCCAGAAGAATTCAGTGTGGATGATGGCAAATGGAACTGCAGCAACGGTGAATACCCAACGGAAGGTTCGCCGAAGACTTAGTTTCAGTGTAAGCGACCGATGACCGTAAGTGACTATTAATATATCACTGGCCTCACTTAGGCTTGCGGACAAAGAAATGGTTTGCTCAGTTGTGGTAGGGATATTAACTAAGAACTGGGTCCTGGAATCAAAATCCCTAATGTGGATGAGATGACAATGGGTTTTGAAGATACCGTTAGTCGCCGGCTTGAACGTTTCCCCGCTTTGCTGCGAAATAACTGCATGGCTGCTCGCACTTAGGGGCTCGGTTACCATTGCGTTCTTGTTAAATGCAGTTACGGATCGTACCACGTAATGCGCGTCCGCTAAGCAGACGATGATAGTCAGTGCGCAAATTGGCTCCGTGTACGGCTCCAGTACGCTGTCTGTGATGTCAGCGATTTCCGATAGCGGTAGTGACTTTAAAAGGCACAAGATGACTTGCACATGTTCGGACAACGTTGCAGATAAAGTTTTCGAGGAAAATTCGGGCATGCTTAAACCTCTTAGGAGTGTTGACGAGTGTCGACGATTTCTTGATTTCTAACCAAACCGGAAAACGTTGATATAGATGAGATCTTCCTGCTGGTGCGCACCTTTTATTACGGCTTGTTTCAGAGTGGTGTACCAATTAGTTGAACCAGTCGTCACAATCAGATCGCGGAGCTGCACAATGTGATACATAGGTAGATGAGATAACAAGTTGTTGGACTTATTTAAATCGCGTGTGACACTTTTATTAGCGAATTCTGCTTATAAGATCATGTAGCACAAAGCCGTGTATACCTTCATAAACGGGGGAACTACCAGAGTGACTGAATGAACAGTCAGCTTGTCCCCATTATATTTGGAAACGTAGCTCATTGTAAAAGGACAGACTATCATTTATTGAAAATGGGCCAGAAAAACTTGAAACGGACTCACCAAAAGCAGTGTGGAGACAAAATTGTTTAAAATCGAAGTCACCAAGTTAGCGAGATTGGCCGGCTCATGCTAGCAGATTGGAGTATCCGTCTAACTGTTAGAAAGTACCGTTCCAAACCATTTAAGAAAGACATGGAAGTGACGAGAGGAAGATGTATTGTTCGAATGTAAAATAGTCACGTGTATATTAGAAACATGAGACACCAGACGAAGCGTAGCTATCTACGGAAAGATGCTAGGGACCTTGTGATTGAGCGCCGCGCTAAAATCCAGTCGTGGCGCGTGTGTATCCATCGGTATGAGTTGGATGAGACAAACTCACCATACATTTCAGCATTCTGCAAACAACCTACAAGTGTAAAATAGGATGCTCATTTTATTCAGTATTTTACAGACCACAGTCTGACAAACCGTAAGAATCTGCAGACCGATACAAGCCTGCAATTTGCGAACTTGCAGCACATATAAACAACTTTGATCTTGACATACAGGAAGTACTTTGCATTTATTCGCGTTGAACGGAAGTGGATTCAGCTTCGACCATTCAGCATGGCCATCCAGTCATCTTTAAAGCAAACCATTGTCTGAAAAGCGAGCATCCGCCACAGCGTGATTTCAACAGAAAAAATGGATGGTTGCGATGACACACATGAGATTCTTATTGAAGACTATGTATATGAGTGGAATCAGGGCCGGATCAACCAGGCTCAACCAATTTACCCCGAACCCACATCGGAAGACACCACTGTAGAAGAAATATGCGGCTTTCTTCAAGGACTAGGTTCGTAATTCCGTACCTTTGCAACCAATGTAGTACAAAGCAGTGATTTAGACGTTGAGGAAGTTAGATAAGCAAAAATGCTTCCGGTACCAATACCTGTCTTTTCAGTTCAAGTACTCCGTGCAGTCAGTAGATTGGAGCTAACTGAATGGATCAGTACTACATCAGCGGGGATCGTTTCTGTTGCAGAAATCAGCCCCTCGGGTAAAAGTGTTTACTAGCCAAAGTTAACTCAAAAAATTCCGGATGTTTAACAATCAGAATTCCTCGACATGTATTGTCCGTGCATTTCAAAAACAGCGATCATTATAGATAGATGAGATTCCTTCTGTGTGAAAGAATTCACCGTAGGGCATTTGACCATCGGCCCACCGGCGTTCCAAGATTGAATACGTCGCGTTCGTCTCCGATTGCTTTTCTAACTAACTCCTTCGTTCCATATACGAACGAACGAGATTAACGAACACGCCGCCCACCTGAGACGCAACGGCGCATTACCTGCACCATTGCCGAATTCCGATACCTGAAGGCAGAGCTAATACAATACAGTTGGTTTGTAGGCTGGATTCTGTAACGCCATCCTTGAGTATCACTGATAGTAGTTGGAAACTTAAGTCATATTATCCAGTTTTAGAACTTCCTAACAGTACATGTACCATATAAACACCTCACCGAGTGTTCTATTTAGAAATGCTTGCTGGCACTGTGAGTACGGGAAGCCCATAATTTAAGTCGCAACTAAAATCAGGAACCACCGTGAGCCTCACGGATGTCACGGTTACTACTCCATCTGTTAGTGATGTAAAAGTGCGACGTTCAGGCAAAGCTACAGTTAATGCTAGACCACCTAAGAGCAAAACGAGGATTAGCCTCAAACATAACCGAAGTTCAGTGCGGCGTACCTCATGGTTCAGTACTTGGACCCCGCTCGTTCCTGGTCTTCATAAATGATCTCGCGAGCGCGCTATCTTCTAACCGTTTGCTATTTGCTGATGATCTAATGGTATGGCGTACTATAGCTGTAGTGGAGGATCACACAGTGTTACAGGAGGACATGCACAAAGCGCACACATGGTCCATTTAGCACATGCTGCATTTTAACGTCAGCAAGTGCAAAGTTCTCAGCATACGGCACAAGAGTATGCACGAGTACCGCCTAGGACAACAAATTCTACAGCGGGCTTCTCACGACTGCGATCTCGGTATGCTAGTTCAAGATGACCTCAGTTGTTTGAGGCAGACTAAAATGGCACTTACGAAAGCAAACTAGTACCTCGGCCCTCTTCGCAGAGCTTTCGGGAAGTGTGACTCTTCAGTCTTACCAAAAATGCTTAGTGCGTACCTGAGGTCGCAGGCGGAATACGATATTCAAGCGTAGCAACCCTGGCTCAAGTACCATCTCACCGCGTTCGATACCGCACAACGTTGGGCAACGAAGAGCGTCAGAGGTTTGACCAGCCTCCCCCAACCACTCAGGTTGAAGACACTCAAAATATATAGTGGACGTTATCGGCGTCTAGCGGCGTCAGTTTAAGCTAGTAACGCAGTACAGCCGACTGGAATATCGACGAAACCTTTTCTCCTTTCGAGTGTCACAGTCTTGGAACGCCTTCCCGGAACATGTAATTAATGCTCCCACCCTATCCATTTTCAAAAAGCGCCTTGATGAAACTCTGTCACGTTTACACTACGTGCTATAGCCCATGAACACCAAATGCTGACACTAACGCACAACAGACAGTAGACAACGCCATAACCCTACTCGAGATTGACTCGCTTCAAACCCCTTGGACACAGTCTGATAAACGCTACTACTGTAGAAATTGGATTTCTCTATCCCGTTGACCCAAGATAGCTGCACACGTGTAAGCGTTGTCCTTGCTATTTTTCTCGTCTATTATGTGATCAATATACACTCCCCTTATTGATTTGTGTGCGCACATTCTAATTACAAACCCCTTACATAGCAGTGCAATTAAATCTGTAATCGCCCGAACCGACGATTCCATTATCCCTTTATCTATCTTTTCTCACTCTAATTACCCTACGGGACATGTCAAGCACATGCATTTTACCCCTTATAAATCATTTTCCATCATTGTTCATAACCGTGCTGGCTCCCCTGACCATGTCCTTGGTGCCAGTAAGCATGTGCAAACCCTTCCTATTGAACTGCATGAGTTAAAAACCAAAATAACAACTGTTGACGGTTTAGACTTGGCCCTAAACAAAATTGAACCTTTGACTAATCTACAGCAGATACCAAGCAGTACAATTGCATAATATCCAATTCCTGCGGAGGCATTTGTTGTTACGATAGTCACAGAACCATTCAATAGGGTGCGGTGATCAAAAATGCGGTAGTCTTTATTATTTTAAATATTTGCCATAACTTCCATACGAGATATTTTGCTTCGAGCTGCCGGTATGTAATGTGCCGTGCGTTCGCATGAGGCTGTGAAAGCAGATTCAGCACCGCCCCTGTCCCATACTGTTTCCATTTGCAGATGCTCTGACTGCCACCGAGTTTATCGGAAAACGCGACCAAATTTCTGCTAAAACTACGATTAGGTAGCTAAAAAATTCAGCAGATAAAAGCCCACTACAAAGAGAACTCTGGCGAAGACAGACACTTTCTCACGTACACCGAAAAGCACCATTCAAGAGTCTTTTTTCCTTTTCATCAGCTGCTGTGGCTGGGTTGTCTGCAATCACACATTTAGTTAAGTAAGTATTCTTAAAGATCCGTCGGCATTTGCGAGTAAAACTTTTGGTAGAAAGACGACACAATCTAGGCAAATAAGTCCTAAGGTGGCCGCTGGAGGAAAAAACAGTAAAATGTGTCCACTCATTGGTAAAATTGGTTAAGATATTTTCAAGTATTCGTCCAATGCACACTAGTCGATCTATAGAGAGAGTCAGACTCATTTTTAGAAAGAAAATAACAACCACCAATCCAAGGGGAAACACCAAACATCACCTGTCGAATTCTGGTCAAATGGTGAATCGATAACGCTCGCCCAAGACAAACCAGGCAAAAGTCGCCACCATACCAGCTTCACCACTCCTGAATCTGGTAGCATATAAATTACGCAAGTGAGAAGGTCCACCCAAATGAATTGTACGAGAATTCTCCCCCAAAATGTCATCCATATTGTTCTAGTCTACAACATTCCAGACTCTATGGATATTCTTAGGGCAGCGCACGCCCTTTGCGTTGCTTCCGGCATACGACCGAGCTTGTTCAAGGACATTAGAGTGCCCAAGAGGATCCATCCTTTTCCAGCACCAGTTAGGCTGAGTTCGACAGATCAAGATACTTTAAATGCAATGAGTAGTAAACTAGCTTTTATCTAAACAATGCCAAACCTAACAAATGTTTTCTTTAGTAAACAGTTGTCTCGACCACTGGCACCTACCAGCATGAACAAGGATTCACTAAATAACAGCAGTAATCAATCCACGCAGTCATAGTGACACTGTCAAGACGCCATCATCATTTTTTCTAGGTGCCCTTCGCGAAGGTGTATCATGTAACCAACGGAAACCACTTAATGAACTAGCTGGTGGCGTTGCTACAACAAAAGGGTCAAAACGAGTAAAATCGTGTATATACGCTACTGGCACTCAATGTCCCTGATTTTATGAGCATAGACCAATTTGTTAACATCATAGAAGTAGTACTTAAGTTGAGTAAGGTTTACCTACGCGCGCAAAAACTAAGCCGCAGATCCCCTCTGCACTCTTGCCCAATACTAATACAGTTAAAGAATCAAAATGATGTGAACCAGTTGTTAAACGGAGAACACAATATACGTCAACTCAATGGACTCTAAGACCTCATCATCCAAAAAAGTGTGGCGTTCACAAACGTGCCAGATACTAACACGGCATCTTTACCCATATGCAGCGCCTGTCGCTAAGCTGCCGTTATGTTATGGGCTTGACTCTCCGGTCCTCAAAAATATGCAGACTTCTTAGTAAGTATCGGCATAACAGGTTGGGCACAACAGGTCACCTCTTCCCAACGTATGAATAACAGCCTGGATCTGATATTCACTCTTGGTCTTTCATGTGTCGATGTAACTGTCCAGGGTACATGCCCGGGCAGTGATCATACCATTGGTAAGTACTGTATTAACTATACCTGGAACCATGAAAATTGTACATTATTGTACCGTCCCATCCGATCTGTCGATTGGTCTCAATTTTCAAGATTTCAGTCTCTCAACTGGGATAATCTTTTGCTTTACCAGCAATATCAAAGAGTCGGTGTCATAGCTTCTGACAAATATTTTAAGATGTATAGACATCCTCGCGCTAATGAAACGAATGTTAATTCCAGCGAATAGAACCAGCTGCAAATTTTCACCCAGAGTATTTCGCAAGCTACTCAAACTTCGAGTTAGGTATAACAAGACCGGTGAGTTCTCCATAATCATACATATACGTAGTCTTTGCAATAAGATCGCTACAGAAAACAGTCTGCGACTTATAGCTGAAGAGAGTCCGGCAATTTCCAATTGCTTTAAGACACCCACTCTTACACAACTGCTACAGTCACGAAATCCTAGACGTACCGACGGGATCCCCATCTCAACCCGACACAAAGGTGTAAATATCACGGACTCGCTTTGCATGTGTGAGGCATTCAGTGAATATTTTGCTTCCTCACTTATTAACTAGCCTGTAGATATCAATCAGACGAATTATACTGACCGCATACTGTCGATCATAAGTTAAAGATCGCAGACGTTACATCCACCCTAAAATCAGTTCGACCCTCTAATCTTTGCGAGGCTGAACGGTATACTTCCAATTTTACTCACGCATGGCGACGAAGACGTCCCCATTTTACTTTTTAAAATGTTCAGCCTTTCTCTAACCTATAGCCATTTTTAACCCCAGTGGGAACATTCTATCGTCATTTCACAACACAAAAGCAGTGCACGAAACGAAGTGGGTAACTATCGGACGAGCAATTACCGTTCCATCATTTCTGGAGTATTTGAAAGAGTAATAATTTACTTATGGCACAGACTTTTAAGTTACCAACAACATGGATTTATGAGTGAACGCTCATGTAACACCAGTCAGTTAGACTTGCTAGATAACATTACGTCGGCTGTACATGCCAAAATGTCGGTACTGGTCATCTTCCTTGATATGCATAATGCCTTCGATTTTATTCCGCATAAGCGAGGTTTGTTGAAGCTTAGGTCATCTGGAGTCCGTAACTCACACCTGGGTTGGTTTACCTCCTTCTTAGAGGGTCGCACTCAGACTGTTTTACCAAATAACCTGGAATCACAGTCACGTGCAATAGCGAATGGAATACTGGTAGGTCGCGTACTTGGTCCCACTCCCTTCCTCATCTATATCAATAATATTTTCGATAAAAGCAAAGCTGCTAAACCGATTTTATTTGCAGATGACATGAAAATTGTCTGCACATTCTCGCTAGAACATCTAAAGATAATCATCAAAACTATTCAACCGGATCTGAATTCCCTTGAACTCTGGTCAAATGAACGGTTAATTAAATACTCCAGGCACAAGTCCCGCGTACTCTGTCATATATTTAGCATATCACCAGAAAGTATAACTTTAAATGGGGAACCAGTCCCTATCACTCAGCCCGTCCGTGACCTGGGCTTATGCTTCACTAAACTACTAAACTTCTCAAGCTTCGCTCGACAACAGTTATCAAAGGCAAGACGTGCTTTAAGCTTAATCAACAATTCAATAGACTTATTCAGAGCCAAGCTAGCTCTTTATTTGATTTGTGTACACCCACTTTCGGATTACTGCCTGATCATATACAGTCACGTGTGCAAGAGTAAACTCTTATCCCTGGAACGTCTGCAGTGTTCATTTACTAAAAGTCTTATGATTGAATCATGGCTAACAACGTATGACGATAGATGTAAATTACTGAGCATCGATCCTCTGCGTTTACGATGACTGAAGCTGAACTTAGTTTCCTTTCAAAAACCTCAGCTTTAGCACAGGCACAAAGTTGAGGTTTAGGAATGCTAATGAATGCAACTTAAGGAACAGAGAATTTATTCTCCCTCAGCAAAAGTTCATGTTACAACTTCACGCAAACTTCTTCATAGCTCGATACTCAGCTATCTAGAACCGACGGCCGCACTCAGTAAGAGCTAGTCCGACTATCGGTTGGTTCAAAACGGAACTTAGTCAATGCCTGCTATTACCTAACATGGCTACACTGTTTACTCGAGATAGCTACCGAGGAGCTATGTTTTCAAGGACCAGGGAATGTTTAAATAAAGGATCACAAAACGTGTTACTCAAACCGTTACACACAAGCTTGCAGCTTGGAGTTTATGCTCTGCTGTTCGCCAACTCAGCACTCCAATGGCGATAGTCTAGATGGAAATTAGTATTGAAGTTTTATTATCCCAACGCTTCGCACGTATTTTTCCCTACGAAATGTCCTCTGTTATTCTTTAAAGGAAATAAACCGGGTACCCGCAGCACCCATCACAGTAATGTAGGATGACGTTACGCAGCCAATCTCTCCTTTTCGAGCATCTACACTTGTCGGTGCCATCGCACTATTCATCTGAGAAGTCTCCTTTAAATGAATATTTCGGATGTTTATTTGTTTTCTATGATCCCTATGTACATCTTAAATTGAACCACCAATGGTCGCTCCTTTATTCTTACCCTTTTTCCCAGCTCGGTATGTCCCTGTTTGCTTTTCTATATCATTGTTGGCCACTCCTGGGCTGATCTCCTGAGATGACAGACTGAAGCTTCCTACTAGATAGTATACCTACCCAAGGCGAATTGCCACGTATTTACTGGAGCACTTTTAAAGTGCTCGACACGAAATAGCTGCATGAGAGAATGGGCTGTGTCGGGATTGCCTCGAAACAAACAGCTGTCTAAAAATATTGAGTAAATATGATGATCGCAAAATCGTACATGACGAGGCAAAGAAGTCAACTTACTGGTGGCCTATTTGTTTGTAGTAGAGGTCAAGAAAAAAGTGCCAACGTAATGAGAGGCTTTTGCATATATTTGCAGCCAAACAAATGAAATGTTAAACAAGTCAAAATAGCGAGGTTTATCTGCTGTAAAGCCCAACAGCACATGGCCACGGGAAACGTAGAATTGCGGATGAAACCTCCCAAGGGACTACCTCGCATAGAAACAGGTCCCCAAGGGACGGTTACAAGGATGGCCGTGTTATGTGACTTTACCTGATGACGATTCTTACATTAAGTCTTACTATCAGCTCCTACTTGCGCTACCTTATTTGACAGCAAACATAACACATCAGATGAAGCATTGTTTCACTGAGACAATTTTCTTTACTTTGTGATTATCTTGCACAATATGATCAGACAGCGCAATCGGTCGGCGTCTCACAACGTCGAGCAATACACCATTTAGTCATTTATTTATCTGCTCATTTCGATAAAACATTGCTGTCAAAGCCTCCATCACCCATCGCAAGTATTGGTAGGCGGGCTGCCAGGTGACAATTTAAGGGTCTAAAAGTGATAAGACTTAATAACTGGAGTACTAATACCTGTTTTGATATAGTAAGGACCGCGGTTCAACTGGAAAGTCACCATTTAATAGCTCCAGAGCTAGATGGCTTTCGTCAAAAGCATTCGTGTAATACTAACCTAATAATTGCGTATAATAGCTGGACTGAAGCTGTTGTTGATGGAGCAGAATTCGAGGTCATCTACCTGGACATTTTGAAAGCGCTTGATCGCTTAGACCATCGAATTCTGTTTCAGAAGCTTCGAAACTACGGCATTGGCGACCCAATCCTGAGTTGGATTAGCAACATTCTACACGAACGACGGCTAGAGGTGAGAGTCCGAGAATCATTGCCCGATGCAATCAATGTGGCGAGTGGAGTACCAAAAGGTTCGGTTCTAGGACCCAGTCTATTCTTGGTGTTCATTAACGATTTGGCGAGATCAATTGCTTCCGATTTCCTATTTTTCACGGATGATATCAACATATGGCGAAGGAGCAGAGAACTGGACGACCACGAACGGCTCCAGTGCGATCTTAACACAGTGTCGAACTGGTCAGTTCAAAAAGCCCTACCATTCAAAGTAGACAAATGTCGCGTTGTACGATTACGCCATAGACATAACTACACCTATTTGCTTGGGACAAACGGATTGCAGACGAGCTCCCAGGAATGTGACCGTGGTGTGATCGTACAGAACGACCTTAACTGTTTAAAACAGGCTGAGTTAGCTGCAAAAAGAGGCAACCAGCACGTCGACATGCTGCGAACGGCATTTCGGAGAGTTGACCCATCAATTTTCCCAATGATGCACAATTCCTACGTGCGCCCCCATGTTGAATACCCTATCCAAGCTTGACAACCTTGGTTGAAGCGCAACCTAGAGGCGTTAGAGGCACCACAAGGGAGCGCAACAAAGAATGTGAAGGGCCTGCGCTATCACTCTTACCACCGAATGCTGAAGTTGCTGGGAATTTTCAGCGGACGCTATCGAAGGCTGCGCGGAGATCTCATATTAGCATATCAGATATTGTGTGACCCAACCACGTCTGCCACCATTTGCTGAAACTTAGCCACAACACGCAGCTCAGAGGTAACTGCTTAAAATTGAAGGAACAACATAGCCGTCTAGAGTGTCGACGGAATTACTTTTCCGACGTGTTTGTCAACCCTGGAACGCACTCCCAGACTCAGTTGTATCCTCCCCTACCTTGGATGTTTTCAAAAACCATTAAATGTTGGTTTTAGCTCCCAGCACTTTGTTACCTAAAGTCCGCTATTGTGGATTAAGCCAAGCATGCTTTTCTACAGGATTTATGTATCAAATGGAACCAACTGAGCGACCATATATTACTTCTCCCAAGCCTTATATCAACGCTCACTGCACCCGTGTATTCCTGAACGTTTACGTTCGATTTTTACTTTTATACTGATGCACTTTATCAAAGTGTTCATCTCGGCAGACGTTCGATAGATGACCCAGATATATTTTGATTTCATCACATTCACCCCAACCATCCTACGAGAAGTGTCAAGCACTTGTTTTTCCCGTGTTAAATCATCGATCATTGTTCATTGAATGTGTAGCTGTTGGTAGCGGTCATTTCCAACTCTTTCGAATGAATGTAATTAAGCAGGATTGTGGTTAAGCAACGGCACCAGCTTCCATCAAGTCAGTGAACTTATGCTGACAAGTGTAAATCATAGCTTCTGGGTTATTGAAACAGGCAAATGGCACGGTTTGGAGACACTTCGGAATGATGGAGCATCTTGCAGGGGAGTAAGTTCTACTTTAACGCTTTGTGTTCTTTTGTTTAGTTAGAATAGGGGGAGTTGCAAGGATTTACCTCCCAAAATCTATATACATGCTTATATAGTGGCTAGTAATTTGTCCTTACGGACAAATTTAACACAACGATTCTACTGTATTAAATACTTATTCTAGGCGCTGCAAATAGGGTTGGTTATGTACGTACACTACGTTGCGTTCATCCTTGAAATGCAAGTTCGGTTTATGCTCCTAAAACATGTGGTGCTCTTGTAGATTACGTAGCTTTGTCTCCGACGCGGATGTGGTTGTTTTGTTAAACTTGACAACGAACTCCAAATGGAACGCCAATGGAAGCACCATCCAACCACTCCAACTTACCATCCACATTATTAAGCTTTTGCAGCTTACATAATATTAATGTAAAATACTATGATAAACTAGGCGCTTTCCTAACGAGTTTTGATGTAGCCATGGCCCGGATCAACCGCTATGATGGCTCGCACGCAGCTGTTGTTTTCTATGCACATTAAACCTTGTACCCATATTTGCTTTGGATCCGGTGTGAATAAATGGAGTCCCAAAGTTCCGGATGTCCTTTGCAACAACCTGCTTTTCACTACAAATCTTCTGGACATACTTTTGTGATTCGGCGACAGTTGGGAGAGTGGAATTAGCCCTAATTGCTAGTATCCCTATCAGTATATGGTCGATTGTAGTCTTTCTATTTTTAGTCTTATATATGATTGCACTGATCTGATGATGAATCATTGAAAGCAATTGCTCACTAAACGGTCTCCTTTTTCTCCTTGACTGTACTTAGTTGGTATGGGCGTATATGGGATAATGTTGGTTTTAAGAAATTGATGTTCGTATCTAGAGGCGAGGTGTTTTAACAGGATGCGCGCCACTCCTCAAGCTTGAAACAAAGCCTATTGGACAAGAGTGAAGCCTATCCGCTGCTCTGCATACCATCCAGTAATGTCATTTGTATATTCGCTATCTGGTTAGTCATTGTTGTCACACTATTTGATCCTGATTACTGATGTACGCTGTTTAACAGTGGAGTGATCATAAACACTGCGTACAAATAGAAAGGACCTGGTTTTCGATAGTGATACCCTATCTCATAACAGTTAAGCACATGTAAAAAGAATATTGGTAAAGCCGTTAAAACATCAATTTTTTCTGTTCTGGCACTTCCTTAGCATAAAGCTATATTACTAACACTTTTTTGTCAGCATAAAGCTACGCACGGCGCCTATTGACTGTTATCAATGGACACATGCGATGTCGCTATAAACGCGTAGTTACATGCCAGCTGGCGAAGCCAGAGGTCCTGAATGTGTATCAAACTATGCTGGCACCTGGGCTGCGTAAGCGATCGCTGTACACAGTAGACGGCCACTAGTCGCACACTCACTAGACGTTATTAGCAGCAGTCATGTATACCTATGGCAATGCAAATCCTCAACTCGGACTTTGGGTCACTATGCAATCTCTGGAATTTTTGAATGTTTGCTGGCACATTCCGGCTGGGAACGAACACAACGAGACTAGCAATGGCGTCAAGGCGAAGCTTCTTGCTAGCCTGAAGAGAGATCGCGAGGTCTGGTGGTATCATCGTGCATCGGAGTTGGAAATGGCTGCTGCGTTTGGTAACCATCGGAAGTCATTCCGTTTGATAAGCAGAAGGAGACCTGGTGTCATCAAGACCATACGTTAGGAAAGTGCGTGGCCGCTCTCAGTTTGTTAAAACGCTTGGAGGATTGGACTGAACACTTTGGAAAACAGTTCAATCAGTCAGAATTGCCAGCTTCTCCATCAGCCAATGAACGCCGTTTTCCCTGGTCTGTCCCGAGACCCGCCTTCACATGCGGAATTCGGAAGTGAGATCGGTCTGTTGTAAGTGAATAAGGTCACAGGGGCTAATAGAATCCATCCAGCTCTCTTCATGCTCTTGTGAAGCATTGGAAGCAGGGAACTATTCCAGCAGATTGGAGCCGCTTCGGAATAGTCCTAGTTTTCAAGAGAAGTTCACGTACAGATTGCGGTCATCATAAGGGGATTAGTCTGGTCTCAATCGCCTCTAAAATAGTCGCTTTTGTTATCCCTGATAGACCTGCTGGCACCCGGGAAAGCCAGATTCCTGAGGTGCAAGCCATCTTTCTTCCCAGTCGCGGATGTTTTGCTCACAGCTTCCCAGTACGTTAATTGTTGGAGCACCACCCTATTTATCGGCGAGCCACCGTAGTTCTGCTCATCGACATAAAAGGAGTCTTCAATCCGGTTGATCAATGTGTCCATTGGTGCCCTCTACTTGGGAAAGATGTGTTCGAAAAACATATTAGAATAATCAGAATGCTTTATTCGCCTTGTTCGGGCAGAGTGAGGGCTTACAGCAAACTGTTACCGCCTTTCAAAATTTCCAGCGGTGTGAGACAAGGATCCCAGCTTTCACCTTTCCTTTTTAACTTCCCCATTGACAGAGTCATGAAAATTGTGTTCACTGGATATGACCTGCAAGGAGTGAAGCCGCTCCCAGGTGAACCACTTCTTGACCTGGAGTACACTAACAACATAGCCGTTAACTTAAACATTTCTCAAACGTGTCCAATAGCACTGGACAAATATGCATTGTGTGTCAGTCGTTTCGGGCTATGCTTTGCACCCTCTAAGTGCAAAATCCTTCTCCGAGATTGACAGGGACCTTCTCCTGCGCTGACTCTTGGGGATGATCATCTAGAAATCGTCATGCAAGTCAAGTAACTAGGAAACGATATCAGCGCCAGCGGAATGGAAGAAGAGATCACAAAACATATAGTAAAGGATCAAGGCGCTTTCGCCTAACAGCCACCTGTGGCACCGGCGCGACATCATCCTCGCCCTGAAGGGCAGAGCTTACAATGCAGCCGTCCGTTCAACCCTACTGTATGGTTTCGAAACCTGGCCCATCAACTCGTCAGACATGAAGAGGCTAGTTACCTTCGATCATGGTCGTTTTCGTCTTAACTCATGTCTGCTGGCAGCACCGCATAAGCAATGAGCGTGTTCGGCGTCGCGTATTCGGTGTAGCAAGTGCGGATAAACCACTCAAAACGTTAGATCACACACCAGGCTCCGATGGCTGGACCACGTGTTGCGCATGCCAGCATGTGGACTGCCGCGACGTGCGTTGTTTGCACGCCGAGGCTGTACATGAAAGAAGAGGAAGGGAGACCGACCGATGACTTAGCCAGTAAGAATGAAACCTCTCACTACGAAATTGGCGTCGGTTGTTGTGTCCCGACTGCATGGCTGGGATCAGAAGAACGAGGAACACATTAGACTGCATACACTAGTTGGCCTGGCAAGAAGCCGACATCACTGGCGTTTGTGTTGTGTGTTTCCTTATCCCCTCATCCCCCTATTCACCTGCCAACCGCGATCTCCATCTTGATTCATAACGCGTTACTAAGTATTGAGTTGCATGTTTGCATTCGATTATGTTAGCTATCTTGCTTTGTCCTACGCCTCATCTTTGTGTATTGCGGCGCAATAATTGAAGTGTGCTTGTCGCCCCTAGCTAATGTGTACTGATGATGCTGGCGACGATAAAGCCTATCATATACAGAAGCACCAGATAACAAGTATCCGACCCATACGGGAACCTTGCCAGTTGAGGATTACTTCACGTGGCAGTTATCAAGTCGGTAGGCAATTTCAGTGGATTTTCGGAAGAATTCGTTTTCCCTAAGAACACGTTCTTCGAGAAACGTTACAGGGCTCTCTCCATGGGTCGGATTTGCAGCATTCCTATATTGTAGCAGTAAGATGCCAAGGCCTCCTTCGTGCTTCGCAAAACTTGTTAGCTTGAGGAATGCAAATGCGTATTTAAGTACATGCACAAAATGTTCCAAGGTACCCTTGGAAGATGGATGCCAGGAAGCAGCTTATACTTTTATGGGCACCTTGGATGCTAGTCGGTGTGATGGCACGTAATAAACTGGCCGAATACGAAACGGTAGAGAAGATGGAAACAGATGGACCTAACGTATATAAAGGCCACGGGGAATGGATGTAAATCAGCATGACAGTCACTACGCAGCCAGCACCTCACCGGACAAGAAATTTGTAGAGGATATACAAGCACTAAAACATATGTGGAGTTGGAACTTACAAGAACTAGTAAAATACAGTGTCCTGAAATATAATATTTAAAGGGAACACTTTTCATGTTCACAGCCGCATCACACACCTGTAAGCCAATCATCCAAATTTTTTACGCTGTGATGGCTACCAGTATGTTCAATAGTTCAATAGTTCAATAGTGTATGATGGGATAAAAAGCATTGGCTTTACAGGACCCACAGGATGGTAAATGCAAAATAGATAAAAATCATTAGATTCCGACATGGAACTGAAATGCCAATAGTCTAAACCTAGTACATCACACCACAATGTGTTGTTTGTCACTCAGATGAATGTCTAACAATTGTTTGAAGGCTGT
>OX104067.1:30684857-30752381 GCA_944474145.2 Dicrocoelium dendriticum
TATAGTGACGTTGGGTCCCCATAACACCCCCCTTTAAGTTTGAACATACCGTTTGAGTTTAGGGTCAATCTGTATTCTTTCGGTTGTTCGAAGGATGCGTTGTGATCTGCGAGGAGGAATCGGCGGTGTGAGTTTCACAGTTTCCGTCTGTTGCCCTGGAATTCCAAAAATACCCAATAGTATGTGCATGGGTGTTTTTGCGGTCGTCTGAGATGGTTTCTTGAGTGTTCCATTTTGCGGTCGAAGTTGGGTTTGATGGCGAACCCAGATGTCACCTCTTACAACGATATCATGTAGCATACTACCACGCTGGCCCGTTACTGTAGCTTCGATCCAGTGTCGATGACCAGCCCGGTAGTCACGGGCAGAAACCGGAGCTCGAACAGCGCGTCCCTTGCACTTGGTTTTGATTTTGGATTTCACCGGTGGCAACTTTGTTGGGATTAGTACCTCGTGTGTTGTGCGCAGTTTCCGACCCATCAATGCTTCGGCGGGTGACTTCCCTCCTGGAACTGCTGGATTAGGTGTGGTCCTGTAGACGAACAGGAAAGCCTGAATAATGGTTTCTGTATTCCCCTCCCCTCGAGCCTTTAAGAGCGCTCGCTTGAAAGTGTCGAAAAACGTTCCGCTTGACCATTAGACTGTGGATGATAGGGTGGTGATCCGAGGTGCTGCACGCAGTGAGAGCGACAGATATCCTCAAATTGGGCTGACGTGAACTGCGTTCCGTTGTCGGACGCTAGAACATCAGGAAATCCATGTTGACCGATTATGCGTTGGAGACAAGTTATTGTTGCGGTGGTAGTTGGAGAATTAATTGTTACGACTTCAGGCCATTTAGAGTACGCATCAATCAGGACCAGATATGAGGTACCATCAATTGGACCAGCATAATCGATATGTATGCGAGACCACGGTTTCTCTGTTGGTTGCCAGGGAACTGGTGGTTGTTGCTGTGGCATCTTGGCTGCTTGTTGACACCTGGAGCAACGGCGAACCAAACCTTCAATGTCGCTGTCTATCCCAAGCCAATGGACGAAACTGCGAACGATTGCCTTTATTCTGCTGATACCAGAATGAACAGAATGGAGCTGACGCAGCACGGCTTGTCGATGGTCGACAGGAACGATGACTCGATCAGTGGTCCTAAGGCAGGAGTCAACAACAGAGAGGGAGTCCCGACGCTGGGATAAGCGCTTGAGTTCTCCTGAGAAGGTAATGTTAGGCCAACGTGTCTGAACGTAAGCGATAGCTTGGCAGAGGACAGGATCGTGTGCAGTTTCGCGACGTATGTCGGCGGCTGTAAGAAGAAGGCTGCGGATACTGTCTGAAGGCTGATGACGAACATCTTCGACGGCGACAGCGGCGAGCACGATACCTTCATTCACGGTATGTTTGGGGATGAGGCGTGAGAGACCGTCAGCTTGACCAAAATCCTGAGTGCGGCAGAAACGGATTTCGAAATCGTAACCGAGAAGGATGGCGGCCCATCGTTGAAGTCGAGTGGCTGAATACGTTGGAATACTCTTCTTGGAGCCAAAGATGGACAACAACGGCTTGTGATCGGTCAATAAGGTGAAATGTCGACCCTACAGCATTATGTGGAACCTTTTAACAGCAAAGACGATAGCCAAGGCTTCTTTCTCGATCTGACCATAGTTCATCCCTGCGAAAATCAGCGTGCGGTGGCGTGCATGACCGCTTTCTCGGAACCATCGGGGAAGCAATGGGAGAGAACCGCTCCGATTCCGTAATTGGAGGCATCGGCGGCGACTGGAATAAGGAAGGCTGGATCGTAATGTGTCAGCAGCAGGAGAGAACTGAGCATATTTTGCAGGCGCGTGAAGGCATTTTCGCATGCGGGGACCAGTGCCAAGGAACCTCTTTTTGCAACAGTTGATTCAGAGGGGCCCGTACATCGTGTAGTGATGGTGAGAAAGCACTGTAGTAAGTGCTGAGACCAAGGAATGGAGCGCAGTTGATGAATATCGTTGGGAGGTGGCATCTGGTAAATGGCTTCGACTTTTCCGGGGTCGGGATGACGACTATTAGCATGGAAGACAAAGCCGAGATATTTGATTGACCGTAGGAAGAATTGGCATTTATCGGCCCTCAGGCGGAAACCATATTCCTGGATCCGTTTAAAGACCGAGACCAGACGTTCTCGCAATTCTTCTGAGTTGCGACCAACAATGAGAAGATCATCCAGGTATGCGGCCGTTCCTGGAATGCCAGCGATCATTGCATCCATTGTCTGCTGGAATAGGGCTGGTGCGAGCTTGACACCAAATGGCAGTCTGGTGTACTGAAGGAGACGGCGATGTGTGTTGATCGTCAAAAGCGGTTGCGACTCCGGAGCCACTTCGATTTGTAAGTATGCGGCTGCCAGATCGAGTTTGGCAAAACATGTCCCGCCAATGAGTATGGTAAAGAGGTCGTTTGGTGATGGTAATGGGTAGCAGTTCGGTTGTAGGGCGGCATTGAGGCCCGTAGAGAAGTCGGCACAGATGCGAAGGGATCCATTTGGTTTCTTGTCAACAACGATTGGGGCTGCCCAAGCAGAGTAGGACACCGGTACCAGGACACCCATATCTTCCAATCGTTTAAGTTCGGCAGCGATCAATGGTAAGGCTGCGTATGGGACCGGCCTTTTATGACGGAATACCGGTTGAGCTCCGTAAGCAAGCTGTAACACGGCGCGGGTGCATGAACAGCGGCCAAGAACATCTTGGAATACTGAGGCGGACTGTCGTATGAGGTCACCGGTTTCGTCAGTTGGTATGGTAAGAGATTGTACCGCACTGCAGATGGTTCGGAGAGGTGGATCAGCCATGCCAAGCTGTTCGAGCCAATCGAGACTAAGTACATTGAGGTTTGCCCTGGCGATGTAACAGATCCCGTCGAAGGTGACACCTTGAAAATAGACGGAACAATGCAGCTGCCCAGTTAGCTGCACTTGGCCACCACAGGCGCTGGTGGCGGATTGAAGGGTTGACTGGACTGGTGGACTACCAAGGGTCCGTCAGGGTTTCTCGGAGATGATCGTGATGTCAGAAGCAGTGTGCAACTGCAATCGGACGGGATGGCCATTAATGTTGACCTCGACGAACTTTCTGCGATCCGCATTGACTTGGAATGTAGCCAGCAAGCTCACGGAGCCGCCAACCGGGCCAGTGTTGGGTTTGCGTTTGGATCGTGACCTCTTCTTTTGACTGTGGGTGGGGGCCAGCCCAGGTTTGGCTCCCTTGTGTGACGTAGGATAGTAGTATCCATCACGGTGCCCCACCCTGCCACAACGTTGGCATCGATGCTGTCGGAAGTTGCAATCTCGGTGGAAATGGCCTGCACCACAGAATCGGCACGGATAGGGTGGGGACTTCGCTCGGTTGAGTTGGGAGAGCAGTTCAGAAGGTTGCGACTTAGGAGCTGCGACTACCTGGACCAGACCAGGCGCGGAAGCGTTCTGGATCATCGCGGAATCGTGTTGCAGATTGATCAGCGACTGACACTCCTCGGCCCGGTTGTGGAGTGTGATCGTGCTGTCTTGCTGCAGCTTGGATAGGAGGCGCGTTCGGATGTCGGCATCATGGGCGGACCGGAGGTCAGAAATAAAAAGCAAGCACTTGAACTGATCTTCTGGGAGGGAGCCAAGCTGGAACCGTTCGCATTCCCTATTGACGATGCCCGCGTATGTGACGAAATCATCGGCAAATCGTTTGGTCAGCAGCAGACATTGGTACCGGGTGTTGAACAGCGAGACTGTTCGCCAAAGATCTGCGACAACGTGCGGACCGTTTCACTAAAGGGAACATCGCGGGGCTTCTTTGGCAGGATGACGTTTGTATAACGTTGGTGCTCGACCATGCTCAGTTTGCGCAGAAGCAGCCGGATCTTCCACGCCTCAGCCTGGGAAGCCAGGTCAACGGTGAACAAATCCTCGTACCGCTTATACCAGGACTCGAAGGTAATTTGAACGCCAGGGTCACACAGGAATTCGGAGATGCTGCTGCAGGTATTACCAACCGAAGGAGTGCTGCCCGTGGAACCTGATTGAAGAAAAGAACGAGAGTTTTTTCGTCATGGCAGTCATTACAGAAACCTGGTGCTCCAAAAGTAACTTAAACTCATTATAGGCAACTGCCACGGGTTCAAATACTTCGTCGCCATTGTTGAATACTGCCTCTTGAATACGCCGGGTTCTAACAATGTGATACCAACTCTCCTAGTCGGATGAACGAACAAGACTCAGAATTATTTTCTCGCACAGCACGGTAACTGACAATCTCGAAGTCTGTGGGTTCTCGGAACTTAGCCGCGAAGATTTAATTCACGCGAGTCGAACGGGTTCCTAGACTGAACGCAAACTTCTACGCTCGATTTCCCAACCCAAGATTGAATCAAGAACAAGACAGGCCTTTTGCCACAGGCGCTTTTACTGGCCAAATCTAAGGCGATTCTGGCGTTGTACAGCCTCATTTTTAAATCACAAAACGGTGATGAAGAGGGTTTTCCCTTAGAAGGGTTTGCTTACGCAAACCCTGGAAACATGGTTTTATGTAAATATGCAAAGTCGGTAAACTGAGCAGAAATGTTGGAAGTTTGGCGAGAGTTGTCTGGAAAATAAATGTTGCTTGGATAAAACCATGCGTGTTTGGTTGGAAACAAAACTGTTTCTGGGTGCAAAGGCTAAACAATGTGAATGTTTCACGAGTTGGAATGCTGCTTGAACGTGCGCGTTTTGTCTGATCCGAGTACATGTGCACCTGTGTGAATCGGGATTTCAGCCTTCCGTAATTTAAGCCTGTAATAATTATAGTGACGTTGGGTTCTCATAACAAGTAGCAATAGGATGGAGCCCTTGAAATGCCGCTCAATAGGAGTTTCCCTTAAGCTGTCGTAATTTATAGTGGGCTTTATCGTAGATGTTCTCATGGATGTTTTGAGAGTTGCAACATTCTAGTGTCACAGCAGCACGGATTCCGCAGAAATGTTTCCCCTCTACAACGCTGTTGGTAGCCTGATTATGCGGTACAAAATCTCTTAATATCAAAGTATAATTCAGGTATTTCATCGTGGTCCACTCCCAGTCAGCAGTCTTTGGCAAGTCTGGAAACGCAACAGACACCGGCGTTTTGACCTTTTGTGTTTCGTCAGTAGTGCGCTTTCTAATGAACCCCTGCCGGGTTCCGTCCTCATAACTTTCGGTTGCTAGAAGCTAGCACCACTTCGCCATGCGCAACAGCTGCGGACCTGCGTGATTGACAGTTGGCTGTGATATAGGCCGGCTCATCTTCCACTGCCATGCCAGTTACGACCTGTGTAGAGGACGTTATCGCCACGAGCTGGGATTTTCCGCATAACACTAGTAATGTCCAAGTAATTGTTATCGTCTACCTGGGTTTTTCAAAGGCGTCTGGCCGCCTGGATTATGCCACTCACCTTCACAAAATTTTAAGCTATGGAATAGATTACTCTCTCCTGATTGAACCGGACCCTACTCGTCCTCCTGTCTAGGTCTCGGCGCCCTGGCAGTATCTCAGCCCACATACAACCATGACATCTTCAAACATAAACTTCATCCTGCATTGGCCGTCGCGCAAATTATCAGGGGTTGCCTTATCTCCTTCATACAGCAGGGCGGATAAGCAAAAACATGCTCCCTTCCTTCTTTTCCACCTTTTCTCTTACTCCCATCCCGACGCTCATTACTAACCTTCCTTCTATAATTCCCAGCTTAATTGACAGCAACCGAAGTGCTACTGGAGTAGAACCATCTGCAGCCACCGTCCCACCGAAACTATCGGACGCCTATCGGCAAAAGTCCCTTATAAGTCCACGCTGTCTCGTTTTCGTGGCGAAGTTCAACGTTCGCACTCGAAGACAAACAGGTCAGCAAGATGCACTCACACGCACCTTGGACACACTTGCTATTGATGTGTGTTGTGTGTCCGAACCCACGATCAATGACCCTAACGGGTAATTGAATTAACTGCACCCGGCTCATCCTCTCGTTGTTGGTTGCACGCATCCGGAGACGCCGATGCAGCACTCACGGGTCAAGCTGGTGTAAGTATCATTCTGAGCTCCAAGGCTGAGTCGTCGTTGGATGACTGGATTCCGGTGAACAGCCGTTTATGTGCAGCCCGTTTGACGACATCAGCTTAGGTTGATTCGCGAATCAGTAAAAGACGCTGTTTGTTTGTGATTTCTGTTTATGCTGCCACCGACTGCAGTTCTACTGCAGTCAAGGACACTTTCTAACACGAACTGAACGCGCTACTACGCAGTGCTACTAGTCCAGATATTATAGTATTGCAGGGGATATGAACGCACAAGTAGGGCGTCTGAGCTCTTCAGAAGCTCAGCTGGGTGGTAATTGTGGACCTAACTCCGAACGGACTGACAACGTTGAGCGTCTGCTGCAACTGTGTGCGGAGCACCAGTTGTTTCTTAGTAGCACTGCTCTTAGATCCAGTGGGCGCCAAAGTGCCACTTGGCCTCCTCCTGTAGCTGGCTAGCGATGGACCCAAATTGACCACATAGCCATAAGTTGCAGGTGGCGTGGTTCCATCCTGGATTGCCGCTCGTACTGGAATACCTTCGGTGACTCTGATCATGCCTTGGTACGCTGTCGTTTCTCCATGACCTTTACCGGGAAGCGCACCAAGTGTCCCCTGCGATTGGCAACGGAGAAATTGTCTCAGTCCACGGTCAGGCAAACCTATCAAGAAGCACTGCATAGCGAACTTTTGCTGTCTTGTCCTAATGACACTGAGCTTCAGTGGAATATGATCTCGGCCGCCATGCACGACGCAGGAGCATCTACTTGTGGCACTATCCATCGTCATCGCACCAGTCACTGGATATCCGAGAGGTCGGTGAACCAGTTGGAATCTAGAAGACACCTCCCGGCTGGCGCTGTACACAAAGTAACCAGATGGGCTATCAGGCGAGAACCAAAGCAGAGCCTACATGCTGACAAGGAAGCCTGGTGGACAAGTAGGGCTCAAGAAATTGAGGAGGACGGAGCAGTAGGCAAGTACCGCAAGCTCTTTCAGCTTATCCGCACCACTGGTCCCAGAAAACCAGGCGTCAGTGAGACAAGCAGAGACAGCGCGGGTGCGCTGATACACAATAAGGAGCGCCGTATGGCTCGTTGGGTTGAACACTTTCAAGATCAGTTCAGCTGGCCCCATGCTACTGGACCTCTTCCTACTCAGGTGATGCAGGATGTGCCATGGACGGTTAGTTTAGAGCCTCCGTCGGAGGCCGAGGTCCGAAACGCGATCACAGCCATTAATCGTTTTCGTGTGGCTGGACCGGATTCCCTCCCACCTACACTATTTACGGATGGAGGCGAGGTCCTTTGCAAAGCACTGACCTTCTTATTCGAACGTATCTCCAAGGAAGAGAGTGTCCCGGCTAATTGGAGCGAATCGATTATAGTGGCACTATACAAGGAGGGCAGTCGCACAGACTGCGCGAACCAGAGGGGTGTAAGCCTAACGCCAGTTGTGGCAAAATTATTGGCCTCGGTTCTCGTTCGTCGCCTCAATGCGAAACAGGAATCGCGGATTAGGGAAGATCAAGCTGGTTTCCACCCAGGATGTGGCTGTATAGACCATATATTTACTTTGCGGCAACTGCTAGAGCAGCGCCACGCATACCGCAGACTGACAAAAGCTGTGTTTCTCGATTTCAAGAGTGTGTTCGATTCAGTCGATCGATCAATCCTGTTCGAAATACTTGCGCGGAAACGTGTTCCCCCGAAATATGTGAACATCTTTCGTGCTCTATACTCGAACACTACAGGCTGCGTCAGGGTCTATGATGTCCTATTGGATAGCTTTCCGACACCAAGTGGCGTTCGTCAGGGTTGTCCGATTCCCCATTTTTGTTCAATTTCTTCGTGCATTCTATCATGGGGTGTTCCCTAGCAGAAGTTCACGATGTAGGCGTTGAAGTGCTGCCTGGTGGAAGATTGGTTGATCTAGATTGTGCGGACGATATCGTCCTGCTTTTTGACGATGTTAGGACGGCACAATCAACCCTGGATAACCTGTCCAGAGTGGTCCCATTATTTGGTATGCACTTCGCACTTTCAAAGTGCAAAGTGTTGCTGCAGGACCCCGAGCCACTTGATGACCCTTTGACGCTTGTCAACGAGATAATCAAGGCGATTGATCCTTTCATTTATCTTGACAGCTGCATCAGCAATGATGGGCACATAGAAACTGACGTCAGCTCACGCAATGCAAAAGCCAGAGCTACCTTCTTGAACCTGCGGTATCTTTGGCGACAGAAGGGAATTTATCTGCGTCTGAAAGGTCGTGTACTCATGACCACAGTGAGAGTCGTTCTGTTGTATTGTAGTGAGACTTGGCCCCTTCCTCTGAAGATCTGGGGCGCCTTCAAGTCTTTGATCATCGTTGTCTGCGTAGCATTGCCTTAGTCGAATGGCACCATTGTGTCCGCAACGATGATGTGCGTAGGCGAGTACTAGGTAATGAGAATCATGCTAACTTCCTAGAACAACAGACAGTACTGAATAAGTTGCGTTGGCTCGGGCACGTGCTACATATGCCTAGGCACCGTTTACCTAGGAAAGCCTTGTTCAGTCTACCAGGTGTAGGGTGGCGCAAGGTTCGAGCTGGACAGAAGTTGACTTACCAGCGGGAAATGAGGTCACTGACGACGAAATTTGGTGCCGTTGGTCCGTCTCGCCTTCCGGGCTGGAGTCCGCGTGACTCACTTTGTGCTTGGCTCAAGACATTCCAGGACATTGCTCGTAGTAGACACCAGTAACGCGGCTGCTGCCGTCTCCTAATCGGATTGCCTGTTTAAAGTGTGTTTGGTGCTGAGTTATCTGCGGGGTAATGGCTGATTATGACGCATGGCAGTGAAAGCCGCAAGGGAGCTGTCTCGCCGATGCCGTCTTATCTTTGCATGATAGCCAGCTGTTTGTGACGGCATGTTGTCTATACAAGGTGTAGGCGCCTTGACCCTGAATGTTTGCTTAGGGCATTAAGGTTTTCAGGTAAGTCCCCCTTCTCTTCCTCTTCTTATTCTTTATTCCATAGGTCCTCATGGTTGTATGGCAGCGAAGCATCAGTTTAAATGGCTGATGTACTGCTGTTGATGATGATTGAATAGGCAATGTGCTCCTTGAAAACCAGTTGAATGTGAAGGTCCGCAGTGCGTTTTGCTGCTCAGTTGAAGAATCCCACTGCTAGTCTTCTTAAACAATCTTGTTAGTTTACTCCAGTCAAACTCCTTACTAGTTGCGACACTGCATCCTCTTTAACCCTTTATTGAGAAAGGAAAGAAGACATAAGTTTTGCTGTCATCATTTCATTTGCTCTCATAAGTCCTATATGCAATACATTTAGGTATCAAACGTAAGGGAACATGTGGAACACAAAACGGAACAAACCTATCCTGCACAATCAAAACCAAAGCAGTCTAATAGATGACTTCAATTGTCTTTACACGCATGACACCGGGTGGTAATTTGTGATTGCCAGTATCTCTGGGTTCCAGTCGCGAAACACAATTCTGAACGCGGTCGATTGGTTCATGTGATGGTGAGTCGAGACGAGGTGATTTGAGATGAACGAGGTAAGGCTGCGATTCTGCACAACTTTGTTGCTTCACCGCTTGCCGTAACCAAGTTGGGACGTGTACAGCCATCTTTAGGGTCCTGCTGCAGTCGGTTCTGTTTACATAAACGTTACTGCAACTGCAGGTAAACTGGTACAATGCATGTGAGGCCGTACTGCCTGGCATACCTATAGGATGGTCGTTGAGGATCAGTCTTCCTCTCCGAATGAGCTAACTATTTTATACACATGGTATGTACGTTGGGGGTTTGAAGAGACCGCGTACAAACAGATGGATGGTGTCGCAATGGACGGACTATTATGACCAGTCTTGGCGGATATATTTCTGAGCCTGCTTGCAAGAAAAATGGCTGTCAGCCTCCGCGAAACTAATCATACAGACGTTACATCTTTAGTAGAGACGAACAATTTAGGCGTCATATTGCCCTTCCAATTTCTGCGGACCATAACATCACTGTGACACACAAAGAGAAACGGCTAAGCCGTCTAGTTTTTAAAGGTTCTCAGTAGGCGGTTGCATGGCACACCTCAGCGCGCCGTCTGCCGGAAAGCGATTAAGCCTGATAGAATGCTCCTACAGAGGTCCGTCGGAGGTCTACCTATGTTAAATAAATAAATCGTTGATTTCTCGATAGACTTTGCCACAAATGGAAAGCTCAAAATATTTACAGATGTTTTTATTTCGTCCCTTTTACATATTAGATAGGAATATGCATTATGTTATATCCATATAACTACCTTCTACTGGGTGGATTCTACCTCATTCCCTTCCAAACCGTTTTGGAGGGCATGGTGGGATGTCACACATTGAGCCGGCGTGCATTCTGTTTAAATGCCGCATAAGCCCGATGACGATACGGCTAACACGCAAGTCCAACCCGCTATAAGGTTGACTGGCATTTCATTAGACCCGACACAAACCCTTTTTACCCTATGGGTCATGTAAAGCTCGAGCTTTTATTCCCATGAAATACAATGTTCCAATGATCCATCTTAGTTTCATGCATGCACGTTCTTCAAGGTGAAGAACAGCAGATTGTGCTGGGGTTATATCCTCCATTAGCGGATGTCCCCTCGATCTGAAGCAGCGTAGTGTGAACAGAATGCGGAAATGGGACTTTCGCGAATGAGCTGTGCTCATTTCCGCACATAAGTTTCCGGTCGCGGACGAATGGGCCAAACTGAAAGCAGTTCACATGATGAGTAGGAAGTTTGCAATGAAAACTCTTGACGTTAGTGCTCCGACGAGCACAGGAAGAACAAGGAGATCCACACGAAAGGTTTATCAAGGCATTCGACCGCGCCACAAGTTCGGCAAGAGCGTACATAAACAGCAGTCAAATAGACCGAAACCAATGTATAAGAGGATGAATCAGCAGGCTCATATAAACGAACAATAATGAACGCAGTCAGAAGCAAGTCGTGGGGTAGTAACATCCATCGATCATTTCGGTTTGGATGTTGATACACTACCCCCTACGTCGTGAAGGCACAGTCCCCTGTGCTACAGGTCAACAAATTGCGCAGCATCCAGATGATTCAACGCTGTGCTGAATGGGGAAAAGAACGAGTCCATCAGGCGGCCTGCCATGAGAGCGATTAGTGTAACTCGGTACACTGAACAGCACAGGCGGAAAACGCAGGGTGTTCTTCAAACAAATCATATCTATATGGATGGCGGAATCCGGTTTCAGATATACCTGTCAATGTGGCAGTTGCAGGGACAGCCACAGGACGCCTGCGCCTACAGAGGGACCATGGGTAGCTTGCGCCGCACCACGCACAGTTCCAGCTTCACCCCCAATATGCAATGTAAACCCGAAAGAATAAGACCGGGAGGCATGTGGATGGGAGCCACGTGTCATCAACGGAGCCAGCCCACACTCATTCACAGGCAAACGCAAACACGCTGTGTTTGGGAATCAATTGAATACAAGGCGGTAGATGGACCGTGGTCCGCTCCACACTGGGTGTATGGAACCACACTTCGAGCCTAGCACGACCACAAGGACCGCGCACCCCGTCCCCTCCAGCAATGACCAACTGTCTCCTAGAGCCAGCCAGGATGATCGAGGTAGTGGGTAATAGACTAGTAAGCACCTTGTCAACATGCACATCAAGTGTAGACACACCGGGGATATTAAGCAACAGCCAAATACTTTAAACGACAATATCAAATAAAATAAAGCGAATAATAATTACAGATGCAGCGACATAACTATTTTAGAGGGTCGCCTTCACCGGCAGCTCAAAGCGCGATTCGAAAAGACAGATCGAGTTGCAGGGAAATTTTTATTGGTACTGTAAAAGATTCCCCGTTACCTAGCTATAAAGGAACGACACCGTGGACGCTCTAGATAGGGGAACGGAGTATGCACAGCACCCAGGGCAGTTGCGAGTTGCAACCGAAACGAGCGCCAAGCAAAAATGGCGGTGAGCAAGTCAAGCATTCGAACTCAGCAATCAGTTCAACAAACCACACCAGTTGCCTAGGTGTACAACGAAATAATTTCAGTTAGAATTTTACACAGGCAAACCGGGGAATCTCCAGACTGCTACATAGCCCTCTCCCAGAAGGGACTGTGTAAGCAGTCCTTCGATCTACGTGAGGACTGTCCGTTGCGGGCCAGCCTTCTGCGAGACCAGGTTGTGAAACCTGATGCAGCTGCTGAGGGAGAACCATGCAATCGGACCCTAGCGGACTCCCACCCGTGTCCTCTCTACGGTGTCGAAACCGTAAAAAAGCAGTTTGTGGGGGGACAGTTAGTAAACTTCACGTAGGCGGTTGAGCAGGAAGTTCGCTCCACTTCCATTTGACGCGCGGGGATCCAGTGGAAAGTGAAACCGAGGTGCAACCAACCGACGGTGTATATGGAAAGCAAAATGCAAAAGCAGCATAAATGCATAGCAATACACAAAAGAGCGCAATGCGAAAAACGTGCAAGGCTGCTTTTGGATTTTCAAAGGGTTTTGCGTTTTGGTAGTTTCAAACATTTTGCTCTTTTTATGTGGATTTTCGTTAACTTTTGGTAAGAGCAGAAAATTTCAGAGACACGTTCTATGTAAAATAGTAAGTGCGAACGAGGTGGGAAAAACGAACTGGAAGTTTGAGCATCATACCACCTCGATTGATAGTAGGGCGAGTAAGAGTGCAGTCGCCTGCGGTTGCCGCTTCTGCTGAAGCGAACTGACTCATCTGAGGTTGCGGTGCAAGCTGTGATGGCCCAGGCTGTGAAGGTGCTTGTTGCACCGAAGAGTCAGATTTGTCGAGGAGTGCTGACTTGAGGCGATCGACATTGATCGTCTCAGTCTTACATATGTAGTTAATGGTAAACGTCTTGTCGCTTCTGCGTAGGACACGGTACTGACAGAATAAGGTGGTTGAAGTGGCCGGCGTACGCTCAGTGCGAAAGAACACTTGTGTGCAAATAGTTAAGTGTTATTCCACGTTGGTACGTAAGCTCAGTGCTCTGGGTTGCACAGGCTGAAGCTGTCGCATGTGATGATATAGGCAAGCTGCGTAGCCGCCATAGTCGAAGGTTGTCAGCGCTTTTGGTGAGACGAGTTCATTAGGTAAGCGTTGTGTGCATCCAAAGACTAGCGACGATAAAGTGGCGCGCAAATCCGCTCTAATCGTGTTTCTTATGCCTAAGAGAACGAGCGGAAGTGCTTCGTGCCAGGATGTGCTAGATTGGGCACAGAGTGAAGCGTTGAGTTGCCGGTGGAACATTTATACCATCCCATTAGCTGCGGATGGTATGCGGTGGTTCGGTTATGTTGGCAACCAAGAACGTTAGGCAGTTTGCTGAAGGATTCGTCAAAGTGCGATCCTCTGTCAGGGATGACTACGCTTGGGCAACCGAATTGAGCTACCAAGCGTTCCAGGCAAGCTTGCGCAACTGTCTCCGATGAGCAGTTGCCTATCAGAATCGCCTCTGACCAACGCGTGAATCGGTCGACACAAGTGAGCAGGTACACGTAGCGTTTGCATGGTGGCAAAGGTCTGACCAGATCGACATCAACGTGTGCAAAACGAGAGTCAGGAGCGGGAGAGACGCCAAGTGGGCTTTTGGTGTGTCTGTAGACCTTGGCGCGCTGACACTCTAAGCATGCGTGTGCCCAAAAGCGGACATCGCGATTGACGTTGGGCCATACGAAGCGTTCAGTTACGAGCTTCTGCGAAGCAAGTATGACGGGATCAGACAAGTCATGTAAAGCGTTGAAAACTAGTCGACGCATCGGAGTAGGAACTACGTGTCGGGGAGAAGTTTGTGTGACGTCACAAAGAATGGTCCCCTCAGATGAAGCTAGTGGAACTTCGCGGAGCTTCAAACAGTTGTTACATCGTACCTTGTCGATGTCAGGATCAGCTTGTTGGGCAGTTGCCATAGCGGCTAGATCAATGTTGGTGCCAGGGGATAGGCTGATTTGCTGAATGTGTGAAAGCGCATCGGCGACGGGATTGAGAGCACCCGAGACATGTCGTACGTCTGTCGTAAATTGAGAAACATAGTCTAGGCGTCTAGTTTCCCGCGGAGAATACTTATCTGTTGCGCCATTGATTGCGTAGATCAATGGCTTGTGGTCAGTATAGACTGTGAAATGTCGACCTTCGAGATAGCGACGAAAATGTCTGATACCTAGGTGGACAGCTAACAGTTCCCTACCGTAGGTGCTGTAACGCGATTCGGCAGGTTGTAAACGTTTCGAGAAGAAACCTAGAGGTATCCATCGATGGTCCATGAGTTGTTGAAGAACTGCACCGACGTTAGTGTCGGATGCGTCAGTTGTCAGGGAGAGTGGTGCAGATGTGTCTGGATGGGCGAGAAGCGCTATGTTGGAGATAGCGTCTTTGAGCTTCTCAAAGGACAGTCTAGCGTCGTCTGCAAAATGAAAAGACCGTTGTTTACCGCGGAACAAGTCAGTCATTGGTTGAACAATGATTGCGCAGTTCGAAATAAAGCGTCTATAATAGTTGACCAGGCCAAGGAATCAGCGTAACTGTTTGAAGGAACTGGGAGCAGGATAGTCCTTTAGTGCCTAGATTTTGTCTGGCAGAGCTTCAATACCAGAGGCGGATATGCGGTGGCCAAGAAACTCAATGGAACTTTGGCCGAGCTCGCATTTATCGGAGTTGACGGTAACCCCATGTTGCTTCAATTGTTGGCAGAGTGCGTCGAGTTGATGAAAATGCTCCTCATCAGAAGAGCTGGCGATGAGTGTCTTCTAAATAAGGGTAAACGCCTTCGAGTCCTCGCGTTACCTCAGGATAGAAACGCTGAAAAGTTTGGGCAGCGTTGCTGAGGCCAAAAGGCATTCTGAGGTACTCAGATAGGCTGAATGGCGTGATGACTGCTGTTTAATCAATGTCGTCTGACGCGACCGGCATCTGATGGTAGGCGCGAACAAGGTCGACTTTGCTAAAGATAGACTTGCCAGCTAGAGCTGAGGTCAAGTCGTGCATGTGCGGAATGGGGTATTTATCCGGGACGGTAACTTTGTTAAGTGCCCTGTAGTCAGCACAGGGGCGCCAGTCACCGGATTTCTTCGGTACCATGTGTAATGGTGATGCCCATGGACGTTTGGACGGGCGGATGATTTCCAGTTCGAGCATTTGCTCGAATTCTGCCTTAGCAGCTTTGAGCTTGTCCGGAGCTAGTTTGCGAGAGCGAACCGAAACGGGTGGGCCCTTAGTGCAAATGTGATGCACGACGTTTGACGTCACATGAGGCAAGTCGTTCAGGATGCGAACGAGTTTAGGCTGCTTGTTAAAAAGTTCTATAAACGGTTGTGAAGCTTGAGGTAAGACACGAATGGGAATGCTAGCAGCCAGGTTGGCGCTAGTTCCGATAACACTGAGCTGTGTCCTAGAGTCGATAAGCTTCTTCCGTTTAGCGTCGACGATGAGTTCGAAGCGTTGAAGAAAGTCTAAGCCTATGATGGCGAAAGGCACGGCAGCGATTATGAAAGGCCAGCGAAAGGTTCACTGGAGGCATAAATTGAGCGTTAGCAGCCTTTCACCGAAAGTTGCGCTTGGTGTGCCGTTGGTGGCACGCAGCTTGTCGGCGATCGTGAGATGGCCTCATCTGCGCTACGGGGTATAACGCTAACTTTGGCTCCCGTGTCGACTAGAAAAGTGGTGCCGGAAGTTAAATCCCTAACGCGGAGGAGGCGACTTTGGTGTTGGCCGGTCGCGTCCGTCGCCGTTACGGACCGGCCGAGAAGTTTTCCTGCTTCTCGTCGAAGTTGCAAGGCCTGACACATTTATGAGCTGCGGTACCAAAGCGTTGATGGTACCAACAGCTAGCCTGCGGGTTGCCAGACATGGAACGTTTGAAAGGCGATTTTGAGCGGCTATGACAACGATGGTTCATAGTAAGCTGTTGAACCTGGCGACTATGTGTCGCAACTTGTGTTTGCAGGGCTTCTATAGTTGACTGTGAGTCAGTGATAGAAGTGGCCTGGGACGCGACGGTTTTGATCTTGCTGGCGTCGGCATGTGGCTGTGATCGTTCAATAAATCGATCCGCTAAATCTGCTAGTTTAGTGAGCGAAACGGAGCTCACTGTAGGGAGAATCGCTTGCGTGTTTTCCGGTAACCGCTGTAGCTATAGTTCGCGAAGTAATGGTTGAGGAATCAATGAGTTGCTGCATCTCTCGTAGCGGGATTGGGGGCAGTTTGTAACCCAGCCGCCGATTCCTAAAAAGCTGCTGCAGGCGAACTTCCTCAGAGGGCATAACACGCTTAATCGTAGTTTCCTTGAGAGCCTAGTTACGTTCGACCATCGGTGCCTTCGCAGTTTGGAGCACATATGGTGGGAACACCGCGTGAGTAACGAGCGTGTTCGACACATTGTTTACGGTCCAGGAAAAGGATCTGAACCCCTCAGCACCGTTATTTCCCGCACCAGGCTTCGATGGCTCGTTTACGTGTTACGCATGCCAGCCCACCGACACCCTCAACGTGCGTTGTTTGCTCACCGGGGATGTGGGTAGAAGAAGAGGAGAGCTGGCCAAGCGATGACTTGGTCCAGGGGAATAAAGTCCCTCACTTCGGAGCTAGCCTCGGTTGGAGCCTCACGGCTCTCTGGTTGGGGTCACAAAGACGGTGAACACGTTTGGCTGGATACACTTGCTGACATGGCAAGGAGCCGACCTCAGTGGCGTTCCTTCCGTGGGTTTCTTTGTCCCTCCCCATCCCTTTTAGCCTCCCCTCCATCTACGATCTCATTTCGCAGGGTAAAACATAATAAATTTTTTTCTTTTTGCCTAGTAGCTGGCTGGAAGCTTACCGGAACGATGCCTATCCGTAGCTGGTAGCTCAGCTGGCATGCAACTGTTGTATCTACTTTTCCTTTGTGTATTGTATTATGTGTATGTATGTATTACCTTTATGTATTGCGGCACAATAGCGGAGGTGTTTTCCCACCTCTAGCTGATGTGTATAATGATGAT
Organism: Dicrocoelium dendriticum; assembly: GCA_944474145.2. Lineage (NCBI taxonomy): Eukaryota > Metazoa > Platyhelminthes > Trematoda > Plagiorchiida > Dicrocoeliidae > Dicrocoelium > Dicrocoelium dendriticum. Next base: position 30,701,933 of record OX104067.1, read on the forward strand.
GGTGATACTTGAGAGCCTCATAACGGTTTTCGGTCTAGGAAATAATAACGTCACGAACCTGCATTGATAGCTCCTTGGGGAGGTAGGACAGGAGCTTGCTACACTTTGCGTAGTCTGAAGTGATTCTGTGGTTATAAAACTCAGCCTCAAGAAGGGCGAAACACAAAAGAGGAGCAATGTCCCAAAAACGTGGCACAGAAAGAGATAGAAGGCTTAGCAGAGACTCCACCCTAGGACCTACCTAATCCATGGCTTAAAAATGACGCAAACAATAGACTACCGTATGGAGAAATAAACCGCAAAATATGAAAAATAAATGGAACGAGCTCACCGGAGAAAAGTTCGAAATATCCGGCGCTGAGATTCTTGCGGAGTCGTGGTCACCAATTTAAAGGTTCGCCTGTACCGGTAGCCCAGAGAGCGATTCGAGAAGACAGATCGAGTTGCAGGGAAATTCTTATTGGTACGGTAAAAGGTTCCCTGTTCTTTAGCTATAAAGGAACGACTCCGTGGACGCTCTAGCTAGGGAAACGGAGTATGCACAGCACACAGGGCAGTTGCGGACCGGGACTCTCACATCTGAAATTTGGCTGCCCGGTAGTCGCAGACCTAGCAGGGTACTTTAAGGATGGTGACGTTTGTTGATTGGTTCAAGTTCAAGTTCAGTTGGGACCGGAACGATAGGATAATCCCTTGAATGTTCCTTCTTTTGCGTATCGTCGGGTCGGGAATTGTCAGGTCTGCTTGAGATGTTGAAAAGCCTATAAAAAAGACCGCATCACACCTTGTCCAACCAATTACTGCCCACATTTTCCTGCCCAGCAGTCCCTGCCAGGCCGGTTTATGTGAAGTAAAAGAGTGAAGGGTAAGCTAAGAAAAAAGAGGAGGATTATCAGCTAAATAATGATAATATCAAGGTGAGAAAATTAAAAAAGAACGAAGGGAAAGTTAAAGATACAAGTCGGTTAGGAGAAGGGGAAGATTTGGTACTGCCACCCAAGAGCATCTAACTGGCGCACGAAACCCTCTACCGTAGACTCCCTAACCACGTGCGCCTGAAGCGAGTTCCAACGTTCAATAACTCGACGCGACAAGCGAGTTTCCGTCTTTACCCGGTCAGAACGCTGTTTGTGCAGCTTCAATGGGTGACCTCAGAGACTAGGCTGCTTGGCGGGACTAAATAGCCAGGACAAGTCTGGACTGATCTTAACCGTTAAGATACGGTAAGTGAGAATCAAGTCTCCTCTAATTCTGCGGTAGTGCATTGAGTACATACCCAAGCTAAGCAAACGTTCGGGATACGTTTGCCCCCGTAATCCTTGCACTAATCTTGTACCCACTCGCGAAACCCTCTTCAGTTCCATTTTGTCCCTTACAAGACAAGGTGGACAAGCCTGGATACAGTACTCTAAGTGAGATTGCACAAAGGCTGAGAACAGCTTCACAAAAATATTGGCCGTTAGGACACAGAAGGAGCGGCGAATAAACCACATCATACAGAACCCTCTACAAGCAGCCTTTCTCCAATTGTCCCCAGAGTGAAGCAAGGAGGTACGGGTGACACCTAGATCAACCTGTTGAATGACAACAGGAAGTTCACTTCCACCAACTACATAGCGCGTGGGGGACTAGCACCTCCAATGCGGAGGACAGAACATTTCGCCTGATTCATGGGCATCATCCATAAGGTTGACCAATCTAAGAGCCTATCCAAGGCACTCTGAAGTGCCTCAGAGCCACCAGGGATATCCACAATATTCCAGAGCTTGAGGTCATCAGCAAACAATAGCGACGGTACTCCAAGCTCCTGCGGTAGGTCATTGACATAAATTGCGAAAAGCAACGGCCCTAGAACCGAGCCCTACGGAACGCCACTAAGAACAGCTCGTCTAAGCAAAAGGCTACGCCCCACGCGAACACACTGTTCACTGCCCTCTAGCAAAGCAGGAACCCATTTAAGGGCGGCTCCAGATATCCCATACGATCTCAATTTCAATGAGAGTCGTTGATGTGGGACAGTATCAAAGGCTTTCGAGAGGTCAACGAAAAGCACGTCGATGGCGTGACCGTTGTCTACTGCCTCAGCCCAGCTTTCAGGAGCTACAAGCAAATTTGTCAGACATGAAAATCCCTTACGGAATCCGTGTTGGGCCTCACTGAGAAGGTTAAACATAATCAGTTGATTCTCTACCGAATCCCTGACCAATTTTTCAAACAACTTAACTACTACACTTGTTAGGCTGACAGGCCGGTAGTTCGCAGGCAGAACTCTGTCCCCGCCCTTAAAAATCGGACAGATGATTGCCTTCTTCCATTCCGAAGGTAAGGCACAGCTGTCGAGTGATATTGTAAACATGCATGTCAGAGGGCCACTTAGCTCAGCGGCCAATTCATGCATCAGCTTCGGATGGATTGAACTAGGGCCAAAAGCTTTGGAAGGATTTAGCCCTTGCAATAGTCCGAAGACTTGTGTCTCCGTTATGCTTATTTCAGTTAGGCAAGAATCCTCCGGAACTTTCGTGACCAGCTCAACCTGAGGTAGAGAGGCCTCATGAGAAAATACACCAGTATACTGTTTGCTAAGTATACAAGCATTATCAAAGTCGGTGTGCCCATGGGTCCCGTCCGCTTCAAGTCGTTTTAACTCAGCTCCGTAAACTTCGTTCTGCGTCATTCTAATGACCCCTACCTCTGCTTTGTTGAATTCATCAAGAGTGGTCAACACCGTGCGCCGTATGTCATCATCGGTTCCGTTTACGCGATTCTTCAAATACCTTACGAATCGTGTAAGCCACACGACTGACCTTAACAATTTAATGCAATCAGAGCACCCGCGAAGCAAGGCGGACAGTGGTATCTTGCTTGAAGTAGCAAATACTTGGACAGTCGAACGCTTAACTTCAACTTCATCAGGCTCGACCAGTGGAGCGAAATTAGGCTATCCATCTTCGTCGCTCGCCAAGAACCGCGGTTCTGTAAACCAAATATCCAATCACACCGTGGAGTACGTGCCTCTCGATAACGGATCGGCTGGATTACATCCCGAGTTAACGTATCTCCACTGACAGTGTGTAGAAAACGCATGAACGTTCGACATTCGATTGGCCACAAAAGTGCTGAACCTGCCAGACGTGTTGTTAATGTAATATAAAACTGTGGTGGAGTCGGTCCAAAACCCAACTCGCTCGAATTTCATTTGGGCTTTTTCACGAACGCTCTCAAACATTCGGATAGCGAGAACTGCCGCAGACAACTCCTGCTGTGGTATAGCGATAGCTTTCAGTGGCGCTACACTAGACTTCAAATAGAGTAAAGAACACAGTGTGAGATCACCAGCGGGAAATCTGACGTACTCGACTGCGCCATGCCCGATCTCTGAGGCATCGCAGAATACATGTAGTTGTGGCAGTTCAACAGAATCTAAGGAGTGGTAAATACATCTTGGAAACTTTAGGACTACTAAAGCTCTTACCCCATTTAGCCAGGCACACCAGGCTTCTTCATTCTCTCCGGCGACTTGACCATCCCAACGTAACTTGTCCCGACATGGCCTTTGCAATAATGATTTAGCAGACATAACAACTAGTGCTATCAACCCCAAAGGGTCATAGATAGATGCCACTGCATACAATATGCCTCTTCTCGTAGGACTCCTTTCTGCCAATCCGAACTGAAACAGAAAGGTATTCTAATCGGCATTCCACCACAAGCCTAGGGTCCACCGGATGAAACCTAATATTACCGCTATCGGTTTGACAGGTTCAGCAATTTCTACTGGCGGAACTGCTTTATACACGTCTGTTTGGCTGCAGACCCATTTTCACAACTTGAAGCCGGCCTTACTCAACCTCACTCTGATTTGGACTACAAATGGTGTGGCTTCCGACACCGACGGCAACGCAATTAAAAGGTCATCGACATCAAAATTATGGCGGACCGCCGCTGCCACATTGGTATTGTAGTGAGGTCCTCACATAAAGGCGGTTTAACACAAGGCAAAATTAGTGCAGAACGGGGATGAAGTCGCGCCAAAGGGATGCTCTGTCATTTGATATTCCATCACTTCTAAACCGATATCGTCATTTTTCCACCAAGGAAAACGTAACGCGCCCCTGTCAGCTTCCGGCACTCCCACTTGCATGCAAATATCTTTAATGTCAGCGGATATAGCTACTCGCTCAGTCCTGAAGCGCAGCAGTATACTGACCAAGTCCGCAGTGGTATCGGGACCTTGCAACAACTGGTCGTGTAGAGAAACCCCTCTATATTTTGAGGCACAATAAAAGACCACACGAAGCTTTTCAGGTTTCTTTGGATCGATAACGGCGTGGTGTGGTAGATACCAACTAGGAGAATAGTGGGGCTGCAATTGGTAGGGAAGCACAGGAACGGTATAACCTTTCGTAATATTCTTCTTCATTGCTGTCACATATAGATCTCGGAGATCCGGATTACTCAACAATCGTCTGCTTATGCACTGCAGTCTGTACCGAGCAGATTCGTAATTGTGTGCAACCACCGAGTTCTTGTTTCTCCAAGGAAGGGCCACTTCGAAATGCCCATCTACAATCCGTACGGAAGTTTTCGCTATCGACAGCGCGGCGTTGTCTTCAACGGAGATTGCGCGGGCGTTCGAGCCAACATCTTCGAATCCAGCGTCATACGAAAGCCTTAACCTCTCTTCCAGCGATAACTCATCCTCTCGTACATGATTTATGGACACGTAAGCTTGGCTGCTCCCATCTACCGGACCCAGCATTATCCATCCAAGTAGGGTCCTTGCCGCGAAGAGCTGACCATGACCTCCAAGTCGTGGTTCTATCTGCCAATGTGCCTCTGGAACATCGACTCCCAAAAGTATTCTAACGCGGGAATCCTTCAGACCGTGGAAATCAACGGTCGATAGCTGTGACCATCGAGCTGCTACCTGACCAACAGGTACTTTAACTGATCGCAAGGGCAAACGGTTCAAGCAATAAGCATGTCGCACGTCAATCGACTCACTACCGTCCAAAGACACCAAACGAAAACTGGTGGCGCCGGATTCCAGACAACTAATACCGCTCACTGTTTGTATCTTCAGCAAAACCGGATTTATTTCAATACCAGCCGCTCGCAGTAGATCGTCCTGAACCAGACTGACGTCGGAGCCGCTGTCAAGTAAAGCGTATGTTTCAACAGAAAGCAAGGGGTCCTTCTAGCTGCACTAGTGCAATTCCCAGAGCAATTTTCACGGCATCAGCAGAGACAGTGTGGCAACTGCCAGGGTCCTCGGACGGAGAGTCAGATACGCCTGCCGTTTGTCTTGACATTTGGTCTGTATGTACCAGTGTGGTGATTACCCTTACAATTGGCTCGCCAGCATCCTTTACTCCCATGACAAGCTACAGCTCGGTGACCGAAATTGAAACATTGATAGCATCCGCCCTTAGTTCTGATGAGCTTCCAACGAACGGGAACCTCGGACGCCAGGAACCTTCGGCACGATTCCGTCCTATGGACATCGTCACAAACTGTACAGACATTTCGGCTGGACTGATCCGCAACAGTATATAAGGCGACATTGCACTCCATTTCTTTATCCTTCGCTCTGGACGGTCGCGCGGTACTTTGATTTCTCAAAGCGCTGGAGTTGGCTATTTTCCTAAATTTACTACGGGCGACTCGGGCTTCGGCAGCTACAAAGTCAGCAAAATCTCTGAAGAGAACCTCTCGACCCTCTTGGACGATTACATCCGCTGCCCTTGCCCACCTTGATTGCAAGCTGCCCGGCAGGGGTGAACCAGCCGCTCGATGGTGGTCACAGAGTTTAAAGCTGCGACAGCGCAACATAGAAATTCTCCATCTTTAGCGACAAACGAGACAACGCATCTTTGTCTTTAGATAACAAGCTTAACCCGGAGAATAAGCTACCAATCAATGATCGGACTACTATGTGGGACTGGCCGAAGACTTCACGAAGTATGTTTCGAGCCCTCTCGTAAGCCTGTTCCGGGGGGCAACGTAACACACTCACTGATAGCCTCTTTAGCCCTGCCCTTACAATAATAAATCAAACACAATAAACGCTGACCGCTGTCATTGACACTATCCTCGACGAAGTACTCAAACTGTTTCACAAATTTCCAATATACTTATTGGTTGCCATCAAAACTTTCAAGCTCGACCTTAGGAAGTTCTACAAATGGTCGACAAGGCACTTGTGACTGGCTTGCAAAGGGCTTATGGATCTCCTCAATCGGCACGCTATTTCCACAATCCTCCAAAATCGGTTCACCTGCTTACGTTTAGCAGGGGAGAGCGCTCAACGTCATCTAACTCCTCCCCGCCATCTGGCTACAGTTTCGCTATCTCAAGCTCAGTTTCAGCCTTTAATTTCTTGAATTCCGCTAGCTTAGGAGCCCTTAACGCCTTGTGCAAAATTCTTCTGGATTTACATAAAACACTCTGATGCGATACAGAAGCAGAAGAGGCATCATCATCAATGGGGACATGTTCAACTTGCCGCGGGTCTTCAACAGAAGGCAGGATATTCGCCGATCTTTTCGTCAAAGGCAGGGCGGAATCCAAACGGTAATTCAATCCTGTCGTCACCATCCGAGTGCTGGTCAAACGGGTTCATCAAATCAAATCGTTTGAGCACTGTAGTCGACAAGACGCTTCGAAACCTTGAGCGTAACACACAGTCACCGGTTGGTCGAGTTCAACAACTGGACGGATCAATTAGCCCCGAGATGAGCCAAAATTAAACGCCGGTGTAACTGAGGTGCTATCAATAACAACATTTATTGTCAACAAGGAACAAACCTCAAACGGTTTCTTTACACAAAAGCCAAACGAAGACAGGAACAAAGAGCGAACGAGCGGCTAAGCCGTAACAAAAGTAAGCACCTCGAGACAAGGCAAGAAAACACAATGACTGTCTGAATGTACACACACAGGCTAGGCAGTCCGGAAGGTCAGAGATGGAAACAATTGGCAGGGTAAACACCAATAGGGTGAATTGAAAGAATGGCCCGATATGAACAGACAGGCAGGTTGTAGCCGCTGATTGGCTAAGTGTCTGCCCCCGCACAGTCCAATCGATCGGGCTGTGAACAGACTGCAAGGGGTGTGAACAAACCAAGTGAGCAAAACAGCGTTTGGAGAAGCACGGAGGGTAGGCTGAATGCGCAAAGTCAAAGGTTTGATCAATGTTCATAGCGTGAGTAGAACAGTCAACTTGGGTTTTGGCATATGTCAAGGGAAACAATTTGTATAGGGGGCAATGGGGATTTGAGATTCCGACGATACATGGATAGAGTGGAGGAGCAATACCATTTCTAATCACGTTAACTTTTCAAAATTAGGTATGCATATATTTGTAATTAAATATATGCTTTCCGTTTCTGACAGCATTATATACATAAATGTACGCCTTATCAACCTATATATATATAAGGTTTCATCAACCATTTATGTACCCTAAGAAAGCTCATTCCACCGTTATGAGCATTTAGCCACCACATTTTGACCAGGGACCGACATGCATTTTCACTTCTCCTTCACCTTAGATCACTTAACTTACCTCTCCCCAGGCCTTCATATATGCAACTGAAGCTTTCGCGTTACTTTTCCTTTATAAATACGCATTCCGTAACAAGTCCCATATGTAAATAGGTATGCGCATCTCGCATGGTTATTCCCTGGTAGCACATGCCCAGCTCCTGTCCAGTTTAGCATCCGAAACGTTCCTATGAGAGCGTTAGGATAAACTGAACAGGAACTGCTACCGGGAGACGGATAAAAAGGGATTTTGTCCAGGTTACGGAGGGCCAATGAAAATGATGCTAGCGTTGACCAATAGAAAATCACCACTATGCGTGAAAATCCGGTAGTTCCAGATCCCGTCATTGCCTACCCTGGGTATCCGATTACGGACATCACACGACTACGCACTTAGCAACTAAATAATATATGGTCGTTTTGGAGCTAACGTTCACCCAGTACCTGTTACCGTAGTTCCTGGACGTGGGAACCCACCTAGGGGACGCTCTAAGCTGTTGGTCAGGAATCGAAATGGATATTACCGCACACCTGAGAATATAACAAGGCGGCAGAAAATGAAAACTGGGGTATAAAAATGTTATATGTACATGAAACGGGGTAGTACAAAGAACGTTAGTATCAGAAAGCGGCATTGTCCGTATGGTTAATCCGTTTCCGCGAGTGTCAAGGTAGGAGGCTAAAGTTGTGCATAAGGAAGCGGGGGAATCACCTCATCCGCACTGCATACTTTATTTCGCTCAACAGGCGGTCTCTTGTGCCGTGCGGAAATCAACCACGTTTTGATGTGGCGCGTAATGTCAGTATCCGAGGCTGCATCATTCGTGCGTTGCCAAATTTTGCCTTGATAGTATTTATGGATTACTGTATGTCAACCTACCTTGTAATAGGCAGTTCATATTTGTTCGTCTGAATGCAAACAAACCTCCTGCGCTGGTGTAATTCATCTCCGCGGCAACTGACCTTATCACTAGCCGCTCCATGGTACCCCGGACGACGATTTGCCCGTTAGCACCGTGCACAGCACACAAATGTTTGACCTGAAAGTCGTGGAATAATAAGATGAAGTTACGAATTTGTTTTTGAAATCTTGGTCCTTCAGCCGTTCATCTTATCTCTTAAGCTCACTGAGAGAGATGAATGGCAGAGACAGTCCCGGTAAAAGGCGTTGGGACAGTCGTTGCAGCATCTGCAACGTTGCTTCGGACATGCGGCGATGGCCGACCTGTTCTGATCGCATGAAACATAACTCATCTAAAAATAAAGCTGAGTGCAATGCAATGCATTTGTGACGTGTTACATTTTATGGCCTTCATTTCCTGCAGCACCTCCAGATTGCATGATGCAACGTCAGCAACAACAGGGGTGCGATTACTGTTTATTAGGGGCCTATGAACGAGTTATTTACGGTTGGTTGTTGATGGCCCTGAATGTGCTGGACTAATGCCACTGAAGAGAGACGTGAGCGCAAGTGCGTATGTTGCTGCAGCACGCCTTTTAGGTTTGGTGGGACCCGCGGCATCTTCGACATCGGAGCTGGAACGGACGGGCCGGCGTCTAAAGGGAAATAAAAACACCATACTCACATTGCACGCTTAGCTGGAAGGCCCATCGGAATTGTATCGTCTGTGGATGGCAGCATGCCGCGCTCTGATTGTCGTTCCATTTCTCGGGCATGCTTGAAGCTAACTAACGATGTGGGTTAATATAACAAAGACTTACTCGTGCTAACGGTGATGGACACTGCAGTGCTGGCCACGTCGACATCGGGCGCAGTGTGGTTTTTCACCGCTGCATAGTAGTGCATAGCCCGCGCGGAAGGTAGTTGGGCGTACGCACCCTCTTCTCTAAGCCATGTATTACTGACAATAGTTATCAACTCCTCGAAGTCGAGGAGTTTGACAACGATGTATCCTTGAAAAGCCATCGGTGCTGTAAAAGAAAGACGTTAATAGTTAGATTGTGTAAGTGTGCGGCATAGGGTAAATTACAAGGCAATCTTTCAAGGGAAAAGTGATACACTTGAATAGGATATGACAGGCTGAGAAGCTACATACCTCTGTTGACAATTGCGATGCACGGAAGGTGTACGCTGTTGAGGAATCCATGCTATGCGTGAACAGAATACGGAGATTAATAAATACCCGGCATTGCACGACCATGTTCCCAGACACTTTCACAGACACGTCTGTTAACACTCTCGGTTTGCCGTCGATGATAACCACGTTATCCGGCTTCACTGTGGAAAACAAAGTGCCTTGCAAACGAAACGCTTTTTGACCCTCATGTTTACACATCTACACATTTCCACCAGTGCTTGCGCTGCTGAAAGTAGGAGGAAGCTGCTCCTCTTCCGACGTACGTCGCATGGTTTGGGCAACTGGACGAGGGGAATTGTGAATCATGCGCTTGATGGAAAACAAGTGAGACTCAAACGGAAGTGCTGAGAAGCTGTCTAAAATCCCCATCTTCTGTACGTCAGCTGGCAGATGAACCAGTGAATGCACGTTCCACGTCATCTCACTGGGACCATAAAGATCAAAATAATCATGTAACAACACATGAAGTAAAGGAACAAGGAACTGAAATAAGGCAGTGTGAAGGTGAGGGTGGCACATAATATAAATAACGAAAGGGAGATCGAGAAAGTTGTGACAGAAGGCCTCAGGCAATACCCCGATTAAGCCCGCTGGTCCGGCGTAGAGCAAAAACTGACGCAACTCAGTTGCCTTCCAAGCTCGGTATTCATCCAATGATCGAAGCTTAAGTGGAAGGTCCGATGTCCAGGAAGGTCCGAAGTATTGCAACCGTTCTTTTGCTAAAATCAAGCGCTCCCTGCGCAATCGAAATCCGCTGTCCACGGGCGGAGTGAGCCAGTTTTTATCAACCGGCGTGTTACACCCAAACATACCGAATGCATATAGTCAATTGGAACGTTCTCAACCAAATCTACATTCAAAACAGCAAAAGGCGACGGTTGGCTGGCATTCCTTCGAACGAATGCATTCGTCTGCAGTGTGCTATCCGTAAGTGGGTATGTCACCTTCCAGCTCATATATACACCACGTTGAGTACATTTGTCACAATTGTGATAACCCGAGTGCTTTTTCTTTCGTTTCACATAAACGCGTGCAGGGGTATCACTGATAACGGCTTTCAGGTGGAATAATCCTTCGCTTTGCAAAGAATGGATCTCATCAATCGTGTCCTACAAATAATCGTCCACGTCATTCGGTTTTGAGGTCCCACCCTAAACACTAACAATGAATGGCTTTGTGAACACTGGCTTCACGACACGACACAAGATAAGCCATATGTGCATCTTGGATGCATTAAAAGGTTTAAAGCCTTCAATATGCAACTGATAGTCAACAGTGTCATCAGCGGCTAGCGAAAGAGCAGAGCATACACGCTGTAAACCTCTCAGCAGACCTACGTGACCGTAAGTGCCCGGTGCAACAACGCGTATGCGGGAGTTCCGTGGGGTGCGCATCAGCGTCCGGTAATCCTTTAGCAAAATTGGCATCCACGGTCGCACAAACCCCAACAGTGGACGAATAAATGATGCCGGTACCTAAGATTTCGCAATCAACTTTCTCAAGTTATGGACTACCTCATCGGGGTCCCTGTCATCTTCACAGAAGTTGGTAATGTTAGTAGATGGCTGAACTGTGTAAGCAATGATGTCTGCTATATGTTAAACATCCGCTTACCCTCCTGTCGTTTAGCTGCTGACAACAGAAGCACTTCTTCGTAGCTGAATCCTGATGGCATTGTTTTTACTGCACGGTAAATGATGCTACGAGACGGAAACTGTGCAGTTACTTGTTAACTTTGTCGACGTGACATGCTGAAAACGAATACATATGTATTAAACAATCTATAACAGAAAAACCTGATAGGTGCGCCTGCGGAAACGCAGTTTCAATGGAGCTAAACAATAGCACGAGACCAAGCGGTACCAGCGACCAAGGTTACAAACCGAAACTGGCCAACTAACACAACCTGCTGATGCATTTAAACCACTGGGGCTATGGTCAAATGATATCAAATATAATGCATACCAACCATTGATTTATTAACAAGTGTCAAACTAAATGCATTTAGCTGCAAGTAATGCATTAATACCTGAACTGGACATCTGTCCAGTTTATGTCCAGTTTGCTACGTTTAGTATTACGTTTGTGCTACCAGGGTTTGCCTATTCGTGCCACGTCCGTACAACCCGTTAGTTCCATATTATTCTCACAGTCATTTCTGTTCTTGTCCACCTAACCATGCTGCCCAGTCGTTTCCCAAAAAAGAAATCACATAGAAGCATGTGAAGTAAGCAAAATATTCATTTCCCCTTCAATTTTAGTGTATCACTCTTTATATACTCCCTTAAAGTTGCTATTCTTCAGTTTCTGACTAACCGGGTGCACAATGTACTTATCCAATAACATAGGTCCAATTTAGACCCAGTTATGCAATTGGAAACTCTGGGCAGCTGCTACCAAGGTCAAAGTAAACTATGGTACTATAAAAGCTACAGGGCCCCGATTCCTTTATACATCCGCTACCGGTTTATTTACAATATTAACAAATTATTTACCTACATTTCAGTATCCTACGCTACCAGTATCCTCCCAGCTGTGCCGGTTAATCGTGGCCCGCAAACCCGTTCCCGCCAGATGCGAGAATCCTGGTCCCGGGCAGTTGCGAGTTGTAACCGAAACGAGCGCCAAACAAAAATGGCGATGAGCAAGTCAAACATTCAAACTCAGCAATCAGTTCAACAAACCACAACGGTTGCCTAGGTGTACAATGAAATAATTTTAGTTAGACTTTTACACAGGCAAACCGGGAAATCTCCAGACTGCTACATCTCCCATTTTGCATGAATTATGCATCAAACATGCAGGGGTATATGGATTTGCACACAAAGTTTGATTCACGTATGCATTTCTTAGTTATGAACATACCATTATTCCTTACCGCCTTCATTAACCTAAATATGTATACATGTATAGGCATACACGTACTATATATATATTTCATTTAAGAGCAGGAGACACATTTGCACACAAGCCGTCAATTATCTAACAATTAATAATTATTTTGGTCACCATTTCGATTACACGGTTATGACTTCCACAAGTAATCTCCACTGCAAACAAATCCCTACTTACAAACCATTTGCTATACATCGACACTCGCGTAGTTTGGAAAATTTACCATACATGCTGCCACTTCGTTCATTTTATGGAGACAGCGCGGCCAGCCCCAAGCGATATTTTAGCTTCTGTTCCTTTCATTAACCATTTGCGTACAGTTATATATTAACGCTTCCATTTTTATACAACTTTGCAATTAAGCATGGTGCAGTACAGTTTTTAGCTTTTTGGAGTTCCTGACCTCATTAAAAACACCTTTCGCGACAAATTACCCCAATAAAGAACTCAAAAATCGATTGTTCTGATGAACAACCGGGACGTCCTATCCGCCACTTGGAAATAATGTTCTTTCGGCAGCGCGATTCCGGTACACACGGTTGTTGGTGGTAGGAGGTAATTTTTGAGCCACTGAACCCATAGTAGTTCAAGTTCAAGTGGGACTGCAACGATAGGATGAATCTGTAAGTGTTCATTCTTGAACAAGTCGTCGAGCCAGGAGTTGATAGGGGTGCTCCTACTTCTTGATTGGTCTAATAGGAAAACGCCCGAAAAAACACCCTGGTCCACCAATTTAATGCTCACGTTCCTTATATTAGCTGTCCCAGCTATGCCAGTTACGTGAAGTAAGTAAGAGAGGAAGAAGAAGCGAAGGTAAGAGAGTAGGGGAAATCAGTTAAAAGAAGAGAATAATACCAATGGCGAGGAAAAGTAAAGAAAATAGAATCGAAGTATGAAGATGGGAATTTGTCAGGAAAAAGGAAAGGTTTCGTGTTGCTACCTAAGAGTGTCTAGTTGACGCTCAAACCCCCTAACCGTAGATGCCTTGATAACATATTCTGCCAGCAGGTTCCAGCGCTCGATGACTTGATGTGATAACGGTGTCTCCGCTCTAACTCGTTCGGACCGCGGTTTGTCCAGCTTCATACAATGCCCGCGAAGGCCAGATAATCTAGCAGGACCAAATGACATGGACAAAGCAGGGCCAACCTTCCCAGTCAAAATACGGTAGGTTAGGATTAGGTCCCCTCCAATCCATCAATAGGGCATTGACTGCATCACCAAACTAAGTAGACGTTTGGGGTACGTTTGCCCTCGTAATCCCTTGCCCAACCTAGTACCGACACGCAACACCCTTTCTAGTGCCATTTTGTCCCGGACAATGCATGGTGGACAGGCCTGGACGCAATATTCTAGGTGGGGTCGCAGAAACGCTGAGAAAAGCTTCACAAACACATCAGCGCTTAGGGTCCCAAAAGAACGACGGATAAACCACAACATCCGGAACCCTTTACCAGCCGCCTTCTTTCAGTTGTCGCCAGAGTGTAGTGCGCAACCGTGGACGACACCTAGGCCAACCTGATGTGTCACGTGAGGAAGTACAGTCCCATCAAGCACATAACTTGTGGAGGAATCAGACACTCCAATAAGCAGCACTGAACACTTTGCCCGGTTTAAGGGCAGCAACCACAAGACAGACCATTCCCAGAGTCTATCCAGATCCCGTTGCAGAGCCACGGGACCTCCAGGGATATCAACAATATTCCAGAGCTTTAGGCCATCAGCAAATAAGAGCGATGGTACCTCAAGCTCCCCCGGCAAGTCATTCAAATAAATAAATAAATAAACTTTTATTCCCGACCATGCGAGGCACACCTTTACAGGCATGATCATGTTTGGCCAACATAGTGTTATCAAAAATGTAAAAAAGGTACATGTTAGGCATAACAGCGTATGTAAGTGTAGGGGTGTGTATACGTATGTAATTGTATATGAAGGTAGCTTGTGTTTTTGAATGTGCCGCAGTAGTTCTGACCGTTTGTGAGAATGTGAGAATAAGCGATTGATGTCCGTGGGTTGTATAGCATTTTCCGGATATCCACCGGCCAGTGACTTTAGTTGTGGCGAGTCACATCCGCCGCGTCGCAGGGTTGATAAGCAGACGTATGTGGCTTTTTATAGGGAGAACGCTTGCCAGGCGAAAACCCACCACGTCCTGGAACACTGCCGCCGAACCATTTGCTGGAACGGGATTTACCCGAACCACCCAGCTGGCACCACGAGGAGGTTGTTCGGCTAGCCAGCCTAGACGTAGACTGAGAAAAGCAGCGGACCTAGAACAGAGCCTTGCGGAACGCCGCTAAGTACAGCGAAACGAAAGGCTGCTTCCCACACGAATACACTGTTCCCGTCCATCCAGGAAAGCTGACACCCACTGGAGAGCGCGACCAGCCATTCCATACGACATCAACTTCAGTGAGAGTCGCGAATGGTGGATAGTGTCAACGGCCTTAGTGAAGTCAATAAACACCACATCCACCGCATGTCCACTGTCTACGGCTTCAGCCCAGCTCTCACGAGCTACCAACAAGTTCGGCTGACACGAAAATCCTTTGCGAAAACCATGTTGCTCGACACTAAGCAGGTTAGACCTATTTAAATGGTTCTCCACTGTATCTCGCACTAATTTTTCAAGTAACTTAACGACCACGCTAGTCAAACTGACAGGCCTGTAATTAGCCGCTAGGTCTTTGTCACCGCACTTGAAAATCAGGCAGACAACAGCCTCTTTCCATTCGGTAAACAATATACAGCTGTTGAGTGACTTCTGAAACCCACAAGTCAGAGGTACACTGAGTTCCCCTGCCAATTCGTGCAACAACTTTGGATGAACAGAATCTGGCCCGGAAGCCTTAGTTGCGTTCTCCTCTTTCAGCAACTGGAGAACTTGGGACTCAATTACAGGAATTTCACCCAGACAACAGTCCTCAGAGACTCTTGAAGCCAAGTCTTTGTATGGCGTACTTGTTTCGCGGACAAAGACGCTTGAGTACTGCTTACCAAGCACGCATGCCTTGTCATAGTCGCCATAGGCATGGGTAGTAATGCTTATTAATAATGTAGCATGCTTTTTGAAATACATACCGCGAACTTTCTTAAACCATTTTCTATATTCCGTTTCCTCTTTAACAACACTGTTATATTTCAACTTTTCCACTTTTATCCAACTTTGCAATTAGGCATGGTACAGCTCAGTTTTTGGACTTTTGGAGGTACTGACCTCTTTACAAACACGTTGTGCAAGAAGTTTACCCAAATAAAACCCTTATTTTTGGGAACCAAGAAACCGGTTGTCCCGATGAACAACAGCCCGCATTCAAAACCTCGCCAGTGGCGGAATCGACGGTCCCCACAGCACACACGGAAGTGGCGGACCGGGATTTTAACCATTATGTCATGGGTATAGTATGGTGAGGGTTGCATGGTACGCTAGGCTAAAAGTTGGTTAGGTTGATATTGAGGGTATAAATGTATAAAAGGAAAATGTGTATGGCAAATACGTCTGCGTGATTATATAAATGGACGGCAAATATAACTACTCCGTTGTTGTTCAAGTGGATAACACTGGACAATAAATCGCTGTGGCGCCACGTTAGAAGCTGTCATCATGGCGGATACATGGCTACGTTTTAGCGTTTGTTGCGTTCCTTTTCCCTTAAATTTGCTGACATGAAGGAGCAGGTGAAGAAATTTTAAGTTGCAGCTGCGATGTAATCCTACAAACGGCAAGTGTTGGCAATTCTTGCCCTCAAAATTGGCTGGTAAATATCTTCCTTACGGCAGGGTGAAAACTTAACTCGGTTCCAGCAGTTTTAGGATCGCTGTCATCATGAAGAGCGTTTTTTGACTTACCGTCAAACGTTTCCAGTGTCACGTCGGTGAGCCACGTGGAAAAGAATCTTTAGAAGCCGTTTTCGGTGCTTTACCTTATTGCTATTCTTTCTTTCTCTAGTATAAACGCAAGAATCGATTATCACCTCGGTGTGTTGGGAGCTATTCTCGCTTGTTGGAACACGACACGGGACTCAGGTTGAGCTAAAGTTTGTTTTGTCCCCGGATCCTCCGTCCTTTGAGGTTTCTAAAGCCTTGGATGCTTACTCGTCTTTTGATCACAGGACGTTAACCAGGCACTTACCGCTTGCAAGCCATTAATCCTTTGCAAAAGGCGCATTTACTTTGACTTCTTGTCAGTTGATCATTGCAGTGAAACTGGTCTGCGCGCCCTCGGGTTCTTGGTTGTTGTGCCTCTGCTGTTTGGCAAAGAACCTGTCGTCACATGCTTGGAGTTCACGTCGACCTTATTATGCCCGTTACTATTTGGTGCGTCCATGTCAGTACATGCGTAGACGCTTGGTAGTTCCGACTGGTCCTTTCGTCGATTGCACACAATGTCACCGTAAATCGGTTCACAACTGTTGCTTATCTCGTACTTTTATTTGATTTTCTAACCCTTCCGTCGAGATGGTTTTGAGTGCAGTCCTAACTCTTCGTGCCCTTCCGACTACTGGTTTGTCATATGGGGCAAAGCTGAGTATCTCAAAGCGGTTACAGACTTGACCGGGGGCCTGCAATGCTGTATTTGTTGCCGTCGGTTCCTAATGGAGTGTACTGGTTTGCGTCTGATGCAGTATGCATTTGTCGCTAGTAGCGAGAGCATACTGTACAGTTGTGTTGCCTTCTGTGTGAGAAGAACTGAGCCTTGTACGTCAGTAACTAGCAGTCCGATGTCTCTGAACATCTTGATGTCTGCTGTGTTAGCTGGAAGGGAAATTTGGTTGCTTTGTTAACTTTCTGGAATGTTTAGCTCTGCGGCAGGGGCAGTGGAAGATACAATTTCCGGACCCGGCGTTTGTTCGCTCAGTCTACTCTCAGTACACAAGTTGCTAGAGACAATGTTGGCAGCGAACCCTCATACTGTGTTTGCTTCGTCTTTTGGCCAGGGAGACAGTTGGGCATCTGCTTTTGTTAAAGTAAAGGGGAAGAGGGTTAAAAAGTGGCAAAACCCAAGGCGGATTTAGCATGTCCGTCTGGTGCCGTATCCCCATTCCCCTACATTTCTACTGCAGCTGTGTCAGCCAAGGTTGATCCGTTTACGATATTGGAGTCTAAAATATCGACGCTAATGCGAACCCGCCAACGTCAACAGAGCGTTTGATAAGTAATCCGCCTCGTTCAATTTGTATACTAATTGCAGCGTTATTTTCAGTATCGCCCCAAAGTCTGGCTGCTCTTCTAAGGGAGTATATGCTAGACGATCTTTATTTCTTTAAGATCTTCCACGCACATTCCATGCACATTTGATATCAAGGAACACGACAACGGTGGGCCGCCAATATATGTGAAGGTGCTCAAACAACTGACGCGAGGTGAAGCTATGATCGATGCAGCCACGACCCCGACGAAACCTGTCTTGCTTCTCACGAAGCTGGCTTCCCCGAGCGCTAGTCAGTCTGAGAAGAATTATGGAGGCGAGTAAGTTGGAGGCGATAGAGATCAGACTGATTCTTTTATGTTTGCCGCATTCCGAACGCGAGCCTCCTTTGAAGAGGGGAACAATAACGGGACGGATCCGGTCGGTTGGGACAGTCTCCTGCTCCCACAGTTTCACTAGTAATTCATGTAAAGCATTAACAAGAGTAGAGCCGCCGAATTTAAAGATCGTTAAAGGAAGACCATCTGGTCGCGCGGCTTTGTTCAACCTCAACAGTCCGATCTCACGTTCGACTTCTAAGCGAGAGGGGATCCAAAGGGACAGCCCACTGAGCAGGACGATCACCAGCCGGCGAAGAATCGAACAATTCTAGCGGAGTAAATTGCTTTCCAAAGTACTCAGCTCAATGCTCCAAACGTTTTGACAAATTGTGAATAGGCTGTCCTCTCTCGTCACTTACAGTATCACTAACACCAGGTTTCCTGCTGCCCGTTTCCCGTATCAGACGACATAACTTACTATGGTTGCCAAGGGCGGCAGCCACTTCCATCTCTGACGCACGATGAGACCAACAAGATTCGCGGTCTTTCTTCAAGGTAGTACGAAGTCTTGCCCGGAGCTCTTTGCGAATTTCACTATATTCGCTTCTAGCCGAGATATGCTGGCGAGGGTCGAAAAGTTCCAGAGACCGCGAAGAGACTCAATATCCATGTAAGCTATTAGACATACCACATGAGGATTTGCCTGCTGCTAGTAAGGTCGGGTGAACATGTGACCAGTGACCATCAGTTGTCTCCAGTGAGCGCTTACTAAACGAGCATGTCCACGTACTTCGATACGCATTAAGTACAACTGGCTTTGTCAGCTGTTTGGTGTCAATACGCTCACAGCGTCGTCGTGGGCGTCCGCCAAAACGCATCTGCATGTCAGCACATACCAATGCATGTTCGGTGTCCACACATGTGCTCCTAATCGAGCGACATTTCCGGATGCAGCCTTTCCAGCCGTAACTGATAGCGATGTGATCGATCTGCGTCCAAGGCTGGTTCGAGGCTGGTAGGCGTCAAGTCACCCTCCGGCGGGTGCGGAGTCGGAAGTTAGTGCTTGCAAGAAATAAGCGGGCATCTTCACACAAATGAAGTAACCGCTCACCGTTATCATTACGGGAGCCTAAACCGTGCTGACCGCCCAGGTGCATTTAATCAGTGGACAACTTTCCAACTTGTGCGTTCAGCGCCCCATCCAGCATAACAGTGTCCGTGCTGCTTCTGTGGCGAAGGAACTGGGTCCGTTGGCGGTAGAAGTCGTCCTTTACCGAAGCATCGCTACAGTTTGTGGGCGCATAGGCAGCGATGATGAATAGACACCTATTAGTCCCGCGCAACTTCGAAGCTTTGAAGGAGCCAGCCAATGGGATCGCACACGTCCGACTAATAATTGGAATCCAGTCAACCAGAGAAGCTTCAGCCCGGGGACTCAAAGCGATGCCAACACCAGCTTGGCCGGTGCTCGAAGCTGCGTCGTCACCGGATAGACGCAATAAAAAAATACTGCTTGCGTCACTTGAAGGAAATCGCAGAGTGAGAACAGAGCTCGAGTCTTACAGGTGGGTCTCCGATAAGCGGCAGATGTCGATCGAGAGCTTCTCCAATGTTCGTGCAAGTGCTGCCTTTTGACCGATCTGTAGTAACGTGCGTACATCGAGGCATGCCAATCTGCAGGAGGATCCAGGGCTCCAAATGGAAGCCGATGAACTGGAATGGACCGCTTGGTTGGCCATAAGCTTGTCGACAGTAGAGACGTGACGCTGCGCGTTAGAATGTGAGTTGAAATTAGAAGATAAATGCCTAGCAAAGCATGTTGGGGGAGGGCCAAAAGTCGGTGGTTAAAAACTGTGGTATATAAGTGAACTTGGAACGGGACGGTAAGATTGAAGAAGCGTAAGAGAGGGAATAAGAAGACGGGAAGGCTTGAGCAGTAGCATGCAAACTCCTAGCCACCCTGCTCGATGCAGCAGATAGGGCCCCGTTGATTATCCTCTGCGGTGGCCAGAACATCAAGAAATTGTTTGACGAATGATTCATAGTATTGCATCGTCAGGATACTGTCAGGTTGCCCAGGCCTAGATGGGAGAACGATTAAGTTTCTCAACCGAAGCCTTTGGTTCACAAAACTTACTGCAAGGCAGAGAGTTTGGTGTTAAGCCACAAGGAGTCCGTTTTAAGGAATAAGGTGCCACCCTGATTCCAACCCTCAACCTGGATGACCAGGAGGTTGAGTTTGTCTGGCGTCGAACCACTGATCATTCTGGTATGAATGACTCAGATGGTGCAAAAGCACCACCCAGCATAGTTCAATGGATCGCTGAGGCGCACAAACCATTGCAACACGGTAAGGTCTAGCCTTATTTCGATGGCTCAGTGCACGTACATTGCTACAGATCGATGCACAGGCAGCACTTGCACGAACGGTAAAGACCCTAAATGTGTGGTATGTGCCCAGACAGAGGACGGTTTTAAAGAACGATGGGACAAGCACATGCTGGGCATGCCTGGATTCCGCTGCTTTTGCTGCAGCTGTAACAATCCCTCGGGGAACGCACTTAAGCATCGACGCGTCATCTAGTCAATGTACGGAAAGTGACGGAGCGGACACAGGTTTTCCCTTCTGCTCTCTACAACTCTATAAACTTCATCGATATCAGCTGCTTATCGGGGACCGGCGGGCAATACTCGAGCTCCGTGCTCATTTTGCGAGTTACTGCAGGTGACATCGACAACACTTCCTCATTGCGCCTGTCGGTTGACGATACAGCGTTGAGCAGAGGTTGGTATTGCCCGGAGTTCCCTGAGCCCATCCGTTACTGGTAGCTCAGCTGGCATGTACCTGTTGCATTTCATTCCCATTTTTCTTTTAGGTATTGCGTCACAGTAGCTGAGGTGTTTCTCCTCTCCAGCTAACGTGTATGATGATGAAAATTATGGGGTGACTGCACCTTCGATCGTCACGCAGGTGACGTCGCTCTGTGCGTCAACTAAGTCCTTACTGCCTTGAGGACGTTTACTTTGCGCACTCGCAGATCCTTTTTATATTTCATCCGTGCAACTGAAAGGGGTGTTGGTCGATAGAAGACCGATAGAGTTGAGGTTGGTCTAGCTGATTTCATCTGTAAACTTTCGACGGATAGGTGTTTAGTGGTGATGAAATTTATTCGCCCTCACCTGAACTGCCAGAATTTCTCCTGCGATACTGTTTCAATTTGTTTTGAAAATGACTTCTCTATCTAGTCTTGCATGCTCCCTGCATCCGTTCGTTGAGTTGCTCACTAGTTATGTGATGGGACCAAACCCGTCCCTCTTGGTCCTTTGCTAATATATTCCTTGACATCGGCAAGGAAGGTGGTATACAACTTAGAAGTCGAAGTACCGGGGGCCATTGTTTGCTTACCTGTGCATGAAAAAGGACGCTCGTTAAGCAGAGGCCTGTATGGTCCTTGGAACCTGACTTGACCTCTCGGTGCTAAGGACCACTCTCGTCAGTAGCTTAAGTGCGCGTATGACGAATAAGCATCTTCACGAGATCCATACATATGGCTCCCCAAGCAGAGAGCTTAGTCTACCCGAGGCATTCATGCTTACACTTTGTGGGGTGTAGGCACTGATGTCAAACTGACGCCTAATAGCCACGCGCGACTTCAAACCTTTGAACGAGTCTGCCGGTCGGACCGCACACCCCCGTCGACTGATTGGGATGCAACTGTGGCTGCCAAATGTTATCAACCTACAGTGATCCATTGCGTACGTCGTCCGCTTCACTGCAGATAAGTGCACCATATATATACACCTGGCTTTTAGACCGCCAGTAGACATAGATCGCCAGGACTCCTTGTTTGGTGGTGTAATCCTGTCTCGGAGTGCCTGATGCTCTTCCTTTCACGGGATACAAAACATATCTCAGTGTTCAAGTTTTGTGGGTTATGAGCGGTTTACACGCTCACCCGCAAGGTCGGAAACATTTGGAAAGGTTTGAACGTCATAATATATTACTGCATTGTGCTCCAGTACTTCGATTAGCCCATTCCGTCAAACATTGATTATAATGGAACACTTTACTATGTCTTTCTGATACCCCTGTACTTGACGCACATTGGTGACCGGCATCATCTTGCATACACCATTGCAGTAATCCTGCCTCACCTTTATGCCGTCTAAGTCTAGTGATTTGAACTACATCTTCCGTCGGTCCGTAATCTAGCGGCTAGCAGCAATGAGGTGTGGCAGAAATGGACACAACCTCATTTCGGAACGCAACTGCAGGTGAGATTGTCTGCTCAGAAAGTTCGCACATGCGGTCTATTTTTCTTCCATGTTGCACACGCCCAAATGTACCCTAGTCACAGATTGCCAGATGGCACGGCCATGCTAGGTGAGCATGTGCTTCTCATCGAATCCAAAGGCTTTTATTTCCAGATAATTATCTACACATAGATATTGTGCAAGATGCACACCGACTGCCTGGATGTGCAAGACCTCGGTACCTCTTGAATCTGCAAGCCAACCTTGCGTTACATCGGTGCATATTGGTTTCCTCTGTGTTTGTGGTACAATTTGCAATAAATAAATAAATAAATAAATAGTTTATTCTCATCACTACGATGCACACTATCAAGGGCGTGATCGTGTTATTACAGGCATGTATGATCAGCAATTGCACAAATTAATACATTTTGACCCATAGCATTGGAATTTGTGTGTGGTGAGATGTAAAACTATGTGTATTTGGAAGGGGACATGCTGTGTGAGTAGTTAAATGTGAATGTGTGTGCTTTTGTTCGTTGCGTTCGCCATCAAAGTGGGCATCAATGGAACGCTTTGAATCAGATGACGTCCGTGATGTGTGAATGATCCTCCGGAAAAGTGAAGAGACAGTGACTTTATTTAGTGGCCATTCACATCCGCCACGTCACAGTGCTGTTAAACGGATACTTGTGGCTTTTAATAGGGAGAACGCTTGCCAGGCGAAATCCCACCACATCCTGGAACACTGCCGCCGAACCATTTGCTGGAACGGGATTTACCCGAACCACCCAGCTGGCACCACGGGGAGGTTGTTCGGCTAGCCAACCGTTCCTCAGTGCTTGCGCGTTGTGGGTCAAGAGCGCAGAAAACGCTCCCTATAAAAACATGAATATTTAGAATCGGTACAAACGTCTGCCTTGAATTTCATGGCATGTTTCACTTGTATTACCATGCTGCATGGATTAGGTCATATTTCAGTGATTACGCAGCGATAGGGATGTCAAACATTTGCATTCCATGACCCGAATAATAAACTTAAGTTTGAGCCGCGTAAACCTTGTACCAATGACATTGATAAAATCCATTCCATGCATGCTTATGTTGGCACAGTAAACAACGTTTATTGAGGCTTGTGAAGTTCAAAGTATGTTTTATTAACAGCGGTATTGATGACACCGCTGTGCCACCAACATGGGCTCCATAAACGCCGGTCGCGAAAGTCTGTGTAGCCAGCAATATACGCTACGCTAGTCGCCATACTGAAACAGATACTATGGGACAAATATAGGATAACTACGAATAGCTCTAGACGGACTGTGTAGCCAAGGTTTGTAGTTTACCTCATAATATTAATGTCATTGCCTTGGGACGTATATGGACTAAGCAACCACCGTTCATGGAGGCTGGTATAGCTACCGGCAATATTGCTGTACCTATGTTGCACATACATAGGCTTAAGCTAGTGAAACCAACATGGATGCCGGTTAATTTGCGAGCATGCCACCGTTGTTATGAAGCCTATAATACTTCTCCGTGCACTGGTCATGCGGGAAAGGCAACCAAAGGCGTCTCCTCGAGTGCCGACGGTAATGCCACATTTGTGGAAGTTATGTAGGCTTATTAAGCGCCCACCACTTTGGAATGAATATCCAACTATATAGCATCATGTCTCCCGCTACTTGCAACCTGCCACGTCCCTGTACTTCATTCATCAGTGCTCCAGTAAATGACCACGTGGGCAACTGAGAGTGTGCAGGCACCTGCTTTACGTTTATTTCGAAGTACCTTGTCTACCGCGCCTCTAGCTTACGTTGGTCGCATGCTACACACCGTTATTTATCTGCCGCACTGCAGTGCCACTCATGTTACAAGTGAGTGGTGCTGCTCCAATCATTTGCTTTTCAGATTAAGGACGCTCGCCCATGCTTCAGCACTTTACAGCACATTCCGCATATAGCATAACCAGCACTCAGGTATCACAACTGCCAGCCACGACGTTCGCATGCCCCTGGTTAATCCGCACTGTTAACTGACTCCGCCTTCCAATTACTCCGAAGGCCCTTTTCAGGGTCATCTTATGTCCTACAGCCTTTTGATGTATTCCTACAAGCCATACTGCCCACTCATATGCTCGCATGCGCCTCACCACTTGGCCGCTAGTTCAGTGGATGGGTCTGTAATCGTAGACCACATTTACAAACGCTCTGTTACGCTTCCGGCTCTTAAGCAGAGCCCTTCTATACCGTGACCGAAAACCATCAAACATTTTCAGTATTGTCGCTTTGCGGGTTAAGAGCACTTTGAGCACTCCGAACTCAGACGACAGTAGTCGCATATCGTTTGAATGTCTGTTCCCACACCCAACAAAAACAGTCCCAATAATACATAAGTCTCGATCTGCTGTGGAAGTTGTTAGTCACGTGAAACCCTAGCAATTCCATTCCATTCAGCGTCGCCAAAGTGAAATTAAAAAGTGCGCGCCTGGTCTCTTCGGTAAGTTACCCGTTGTCTTGCAAGCGCTTCATTTTCGCATAATAGGAATTCACCACACTGCGTTCATGCGTGTACTAATACGCCAAGCAGTATTATAAGGATCGTAAGCTCTGTAAACAATGAGCGTACATTATCCAACCAATTATTACACATCAAATTATTCAGTGTTCTTCCGTTGTGGCCCCGTGAGCAGATTTCCGCTCACATAATATAAATGTTTACTTACCTAATTAACTTTTGTAAAAGGTTCAGTGCAAGTTGTCCACCCGAAGTCAGTACACATCGCTACATTGCAGTTGGCAAGTGCATGTGGCAACAATTATGTCGATGGCCTATTATTATGCTGCATGATGATTACCAGTGCTGACGTTCATCGAAAGAAAGATGCCTCCCTACATAGACAATGCCCGCAGTTACCGAACGACGAATGTGTTGCCACATTCCCAATTTAAGTCACACTTGCAAACATCCATATATATTCAATTTATATTAAATTCGTCTAACTATTTGGACATGTGTTAGTGTGGTATATATATATAGGACTATTGTCTAAGAACACATTTATATCTTCATCTAATTTTGTTCAACTTTTATCCTTTCTCTTATCGTATAAAAATATGGTATAAAGAAATAAATATACGCTTATATGTGTGCATTTCGGACGATAATTATATCCAGACTATCTGGGATATCTGGTATTTATTTTTAATCGCAGTTTCACATCGTTACATATGCCCTTTTATTTATGCATTATATACCATGCCGTTACCACTCATCATTAAGTTTGCACCACCTCTGCGCAGTATGCCTACTGTATGGCCGGCACATTAATAATTCGTAATAAATTCCGCGTCAGTAAGTTGCGGATACTTCAACAAAATACACAACTGTCCAATTCGTATGAGTTCACACTACCCTTGTCACCTTTTCAGCAGCTACTTTATGCCGGTCATTACGTAGTTCTGTGTACTTCTCATATGGATTTTCCAAGTTCCAATGGTTCATTGCATATTTCAAAATAATAAGCCTTCACGATTCCCCTGACCGGTTGACATTCAACAACACTACTATTCCCATTTCATTTTTCTGTGGGATTTCATCTATTTCACGTTGCGAATTCCCTGATTTCCCCTTTGCAGCAAATGATATTTTATAAGAATTCATCACCAACCAACAATCACAGTACACCATGCGAGGTAAACTTGAATTACACATTTCCTGCAACGTTTTAACACATTTTCATTCATAAGATACTTGAAATAGGCTTACGTATATTAGATAAATTATATATTTCACCGTTTAACACGCCCTTGAAATATCGGTACTTCGCTACAATTACTCAGTTTGGAATTTTGGGGGTCGTGTTACCAAGCTTACAGTAAACTACGTTACTGCAAACGTTACATTATTGTAACACTTTATAAATATAACACTCGCATTCGTTGTTATAACTGAAACATTAATAAGTAGCCATGGCCCGCTTGATGCCTGCTGTTCCATTTCACCTCGTCCCGTAACAAAATTTCCGCCATTGCTTGGAGCCCAGCTCCCAGGAAGTCGCGAGCTGCAACCGAAACGAGCGCCAAGCAAAATGGCGATGTGCAAGTCAAGCATTCGAACTCAGCAATCAGTTCAACAAACCACATCGGTTGCCTAGGTGTACAATGAAATAATTTTATTTGGAGTTTTGCACAGGTAAACCGGGGTATCTCCAGACTGCTACACTATTCAATAACTGAACCTAGGTAATAACTTGGTTACGAACAAATGTACGAAAATTTCAAGACGTCAGAAAATATCTTTTGAGGTAATGATACAAACACGAAAACGCTATCGAAGTTAACCAAAGCTAAACATCTCACACTGACGTAATCCTTAGCCTTCTACATCCAACATGTGCAACTGATTTTACTGTGAAGAATGCTTTGATAGAGCACAGATCATCCCGAATTCGTAATGGTCATTGATTGCACCAAAACCTTGCTTGGGCTCCTGTGCTCACGGATCACTACATGGCGAATTTACCCCCAACTTGTACCTTGACGCAACAATTACGACTGATTTTGCGCGTCACAGCGCCATCATGTTCCTTGGTCTGAATATCACCTGACAGTATGCTCACTCATATGGACTACATAATTTAATTTATACCTTTCATTAAAACGAAATGTTTTAACATTCTATAGAAGCTATACTTGTATGCATATTTGATCTCGCCTTTAAGGTGTGTCTCGTTTTACCGAGAATATACCATCTATTTATTTATTTAAAGTATTTTAAACACTATGTGTAAGTTTATAGAATATAGCTCACGCAAACATTCATATGAGATAAAAAGAATTAGGACAATATAGTAAGCCCACCACCTGATATAAAGATACTCAGCATGAATGCACGCTGTTAGTAAATCGAATGCAGCGTACCTACAAAAGCTGCGCCGCTTCTGCTTATATAGTCTGCAGGACTCGTCATTTCGGTGTTGGCCCCGAGTGGACACGCCCATGGATCACTAAGCTTGTCTGACTTAGGCACTCGCGAATGCATGTGCTAGGGCAAAATGCGCTCAACCTCGATGAGGTACAACTAAGCGGCGTCTGTCGCTTCCACAATTGTCGCTTCTCTGCATGCACGATGGATTTCTGATACACCTCAGCAATGGTCTTCGAGATCAGATGGCGCCATGCACCCCGATCAACCGCTTTTGATTCCCATGACCAAAAACCAAGATTGGAACGTGAGAGGCTCTCCAACCAATGGGAAAATCTTACGCGCGGGGCCACTAGTAACTTTCTAGCAGGCAATACCACTAATACAGCAGACTCATTTAACGCTAGACGTACGCAACTGTAAAATCTCCACCGTCCTTCGACAAACGCTTTAAGATCTCAATGAACGATATCCGTAGCTGACTGACATAAAGACACAAAGCGCTCTCGAGTAAAAGGAATGAAAGAAAGTTGCTGACTAGAATCAACACCCAGAATGTGCACAAAATCGCTCGCTACTACGCTAAACGTGAGTTAATGCCTGCCTCCATCCTTCTTATTCATATCATTCAGTCACACTAGCATTCAGATGGAACTTTGTACCTGTTACGATGGAGCGAACGCCTGACAAGATTGTCACTGGCACTGTTGGAGCACGCCTACGGAAACGGGTTGGGACAATGGTCAATCGAACGGAGTTGTGCTGACCTGATGGCGTTAGCTTAGCCCGGGGTACGCGCTTGTGAGACGGAAATTGAGCGAGCCTGAGAACGATCCTAGCCGCACGTATTCCGATGGACACTGAGCCCTCGGAACGGACGCACACGAGAGGGGCTACGGTAGACGCGCACTAGTGACGTAGACGCGAACGCTGCCCCGCTATCGACGCACAGAAAATCACGTGACCCGACCGACTCCTAACTAGGGCGAAGGGGAAGAAAGACCGGTGATCCTCTGAAGGCTCTTTTACGAGCAACAAATGTCGAAGCACAGTCAATGCAATAGGCCATTAGTTAGGGAAAATTACTATCACGACGGCGTGGTAGTTTGTAAAATAACATTGTCAACAGACGCGCAGTTAAGGCCGCGCCTTGCTGTGACTGAACCCTGCTACCTTGTGGGGAAGAATTGGGCCCCGCTTTCTACAGCCATTATGCCGGAGTTTCTGCGCGTTTTCGGGGACATATGACGAGCCCGCAACATTACCAATTTAGCT
Source organism: Dicrocoelium dendriticum (assembly GCA_944474145.2). Classification (NCBI taxonomy): domain Eukaryota; kingdom Metazoa; phylum Platyhelminthes; class Trematoda; order Plagiorchiida; family Dicrocoeliidae; genus Dicrocoelium; species Dicrocoelium dendriticum. Next base: position 30,730,396 of record OX104067.1, read on the forward strand.
TTTAGACAGTGGTGTGGTTTGTCACACTGAACTCCAGAGCAGTGGTTCTCGGGCTAAATCTTGACCGTTGCTCAGGTGTCCAACTGGGAACATATGGGTCGTCTTTCAGCAACCAGCATCCCATCTACAATTTTTGTTATCTCCTTGACGCTCCGTGGTACGTATAGCAGGTTCCTTGGTTACTGATGCATCGTCGCATTCAGCTGAATACACCTTTGGTTGGCAAAGTCTCGCCAAGTGCTTCGTCTTCGAGCAGTTTATACATGTCTTTCACCAAGCCAGGCAACTTTCCTTCCAGGGATTATGATTGCGATCCTAGCACTTGCATGTTAGCGCACGCGTCGGAGCAGCCTGCGACATCGCATACTTAGGCTGAGAAACAGCGGGTTGCTTAATAATTGTTTGAGACTGTAGCTGGCGAAATTGGAACGCTGTTACAGTTTTACTATTGCAAATATCGAGGCATTGGTTCAGCATTAGTTTTCTAAATTGCAATAATTTGCTGATAATATTCTCATCCTGAACACCCAGTACAATTCGAATTCTCACCAGTGAATCGCGTAGGCACTCGCAAACATTGTATGTTTTTTTTGCTTAGTTAGGTTGGTATTGACTGATTCACATAGAAGTCGCTTTCGGCCAAAATAGACAGCGTTGATAAGTCTCATTGCCCTTGCCTTCACAGGATTAACCAAAACTTAGGCGCACCTCGATCCAATCGAGCTCTTGATGTTTGCAGCCCAATTTAATTGTCCACAGCACATGTCTTTAATCATCGACAACAGCATGTTGAAAGATCACCAACTGGTGATCATATGCATGATAGTACAACTGAGTCAGTTTGGCGAAGTCCATCCATATGGCTTTCCACATTGGCCAGTTTTGTGAAGCGAACCTTTCGTCATCCACAATGGAGTTAGCGTCGCCATAGATGGTTACCAGACAAAACAAATTTGCTGGTTTCTCATCGCTGTCTTCGTCTCTTCATCACCATTTCGTGTAATGCCCTCCGAGAATCAAAAACGAAGACTTGGCTTTGATCAGAATCTAGTTGGATCAGAATGCAACATATTAGCTATAGGATAACCTATGCTCGGTTGTGATCACGGTTCGCTCTTTCTGGATCGGCAGCCCTTGGCGGAAAATTCACGTCGATCGAGCCAGTTGGTCGTGCGTGTTTACGAAGCGATTCCCGCTCAAGCGCATACGTGTTACTGCTCGACTGGTGGTGGACAATCGATGGAGCGGGTTCTTGTTTGTCCGTTCCTAATGTGTAAGCAAATAGAAACAGCCACATTTACCACGCTGATACCACAGGGAACTTGATCAAAGACTTTTTATATGAACAGGTATTTGATAGCACAAGCTGTACCTTCAAAGACTAAGGCTGTGAGGTGGCTCAGGTTGTCAAGCTGACATGACTGACAAAAGCTACAAAAGCCGGCTGCTTAGGTACTTTGGCAGCAGATAATTAAATAAATAAGTAAATCTTTTATCTCTCGACGATGCAAGAGACTATTGCTGCATTGGAGATCAAAATATCCACAAATCTTTTTCAGTTAGTTACCTCTACATATTAGCTAGGAATATGCTTCATATAATGTCCACGTCAGCTGCACGCATGCACGTTGTTCAAGGTGAATTGCAGAAGAGTTGCTGGGATTATATCTTCCGTTAGCGGATGTCCCGTTGGTCTGGAGCAGCACAGTTCAACCAGAAGGCAGAAGTGGGACATTCCTGGATGAGTATAATATGCGTCTGGTCGTGGGTACCAAGGGTTGCTGTGTCCGCCTATTATACCAAGGGGCAGTGAGCGTGCCATGAAGACACTGGCGCGCTACAATGAGCTATACCTTAAAACTCCCGCTGACGCGCAATCCAACTTCATCGATTGATTAAAACGTTCGGAAGTCTCGGTTCATAGTGAACTCACAGAGAAAATAAAATAAACAACACTGTCAAGTTAGGTAAGAACCGGCTATAGAAAGACCACCAGTAAAAATAACTAAAGCGTAAAAATATGCCAAAAAATAATCCAGAAATCCAGACGCCAGTTTGCAAGGAATACATAAAAGTTGGCAAGATTTCTTGTAATTGCCAGAGAAGTGGTTTTGGGATATATAAAATAGTGGTCTCAAGAAGTAAGCCCAACGCTGTGAGAAAAATAATTCAAAAGGAAAAGAAGGTTTCCGGGTATTGCGGGGCACTTGCCCTGCGAATTGGAGTGCGACGCGAAATCTCACTAGTGGCTTCGGTTGAATTTGAAGTCGGCCTGTGCCAATACGGTCACTGGAACCGTCATCGAAGTGGAGGGTATCAGTGTGGCTCTCTTCCCTTCCTGCACTCCACGACCGGCGGTTTCGTCTTGGTTTAGCCTCATCAGGTAGAGATAGCCGAGCTGGGATCAGGACACCGCGCATATTGCTTGGCGGCTGCCGCGATGATCTCTAAGACGTTAAGATCCGCGTGCATTGTTTTATACAGCGGTTAGCAGTAGCTTTTCGGTAATTCGGAGCACCCGCGGTGTGTCTTTGATTGCGACGCGCAACCTCACTAGTGGCTTCGGTTGACTTTGAAGTCAGCCTCTGCCAGTACGGTCACTGGGACCGTCATCGAAGTGGAGGGTATCGCTTTGGCTCTCTTCCATCTCTGCACTCCACGACTGACGGTTTCGTCTTGGTTTAGACTCAACAGGTAGAGATAGCCGAGCTGGGAGTGGAACCCGGCGAGTGGTCCTTGGCGGCTATTGCCATGATCACTAGGCCAATGAGCGCCGCGAGCAGCGTTTGACCCAGCGGTTGGAAGTAGATTTTTATGTATTTTAACACACTCACTAGTAACGTCGGTTGACTTTTAAGTCAGCCTCTGCCAATACGTTCACCGCGACGGTCACCAAAGTGGAGGGAATCGGTGTGGCCCTCTCCCATACCTGCACTCTACGACCGAGGGTCTTGTTTTAGACTCATCGGGTAAGATAGCCGAGTTTTGTGTGGAATTCGGCGCATAGTGTCAAGTGGTTGTTCGGCTTGCGTGCGTGATCCGTGTGCTCCTATACAAGCTTACTTGCATACAATGTGGTGACGAATGGCGAGTGAATGGGATAGCGTCCTCTACAGAAGTAACGCTGGGTGCTCAGTAAATAGCGCAATATCTAAAACAGCGACAGTATTGAGGTTAAAATATCAAGATTTCTATTTAACTTTATCACAGCGAGCAAGCGCTTGCAAAGACATTTAGTAACTAAGGTGTACTTGAAAACCGATCTGTTTTCTCGTAGAGCGTAATTTCAAGTCAATTAAAATGCAGGCGTACAACGGGCGTTGATGTAGAAATAACAATGCAAAAGCTGCCCTACTTGTTGCGCTGATAACTCCGAGGCGATTGAACTTAAGCGTATGGCCGTATAGCAAGCAGGTGACAGATAGTTTTCAAAATAACAAGACCGACATATCTGATGTCCGTCTTCGTAAGCCAGCTAAGCTATACTGGGAAAGTCCTTTACGAAACCATACACATGTTGTTGCCACACTACAACAGTGATTTTCTGGAAGCTTTGCTATGCCGACAGTTGGTACGAACTGCATATAAATGGGTCTCACAGCGGGCCACACCGGACTACACTAATATGCGTAGATAAACACAACAGCACTGGGTGCCAGTTGACCTCCAAATTAATGGGTGCGATCAGCTTTTTTTGAACCGTGTTCATACAATTATTTCCAAACATTCAATCCCTTAACAAAGTGCTCCAGCAAAGTCTGATTACTCACGCTCTATCTGTTATTAATTGGCATGTATGTTGCTTTCAGAAAACTAGTGGTGCAACATGGCCGCCGTCTCTTTCTAACGAAACAAAAGTTACAACCTACCTCCTTATGCTAAATATATTCCCCAGCAAATCGGTTTACTTTAATCGCATTATAAGCGTTGTTTTGCATGTGATAACACCACTACGATCATGATCGTGCAAGCGTGCTTCACATTAGCAAGTAAGAACAATCACTATATTTGTTGGTTTACCAGTCGTAATCCTGCATTCTCCTTTTACTTGTCCTACCCACTAGGCTAAGTTAGTTGTCACACTAATTTGTTAGATATAAAGAGTCGCTTCGCGACATCCATAGTTTTGTCCAAATACCGGTATTTGCTTTAGCCCGCGTAACACGGGTGACCGAAAAACGTCTGCACTCCTTTCTGCCACTGTACATCTCATATCGACTCGTTTTGGAAGAATTTCGGTCAATCGGATAACGCTGTCAGATACCATCTTAACGTATGCTGCATATGCACCTTCCTGATTCAATTACCGTGAACACTAAGTGAAAAGCAATTCGCAAATATAATAATACTGCAGCTTAAACGGAAGGCCGTATTAAGCATTTTGCTGAGTGACCCAACTGCTTATCTAGGTCGACAACTGTTATGAAACCGTCACTTTGCGACAGTATGTTGACTATTTGCACCGGCAGAAGATTCAAACTTTTAGCAAAGTAATCTAGTACAATAATTATTGTTGGTATTTCCGCTATAATAAAAGCACTTTTCCTATTTAAACATTTGACGAAGTTTAGTTCCTTACTTTTTATTTTAGTCTAGCACCAACCTTTTAGTCTTTACCGTAAACGCGGTGGGTTAACACCGCCGGACTTCTGTCGGCGCAGACAGTGTGCTTTGCTTCCTGTAGCACGTAGTGCCGTTTCAATCTTTATTAATAGGTCCTTCACAATTCATGCTGTTACTCTCCAATATGTCATCGTTACTCCTTGTTCATCTGCTTTCTACTTCTACTCGGCCAACACCTTAACTACCCTCGGTCCAAGTTAAACTAAAGCTATTCTAGCTGATAAGTGCAGAGGAATTGGAAATATATAGCATTGTGCAGTTAACAAATTGGTAAAAATATAAAATCATTCCCACCAGGCGAACAATTATTTTCAAATACCGTGTGGATATAGACATTTGCGGACGCGTTTTGACCGTGCATACCGTCGTCTTTCTTTCGTTTACCCAACAGGTAAGACTTTCTTGCGGGATGAAAGGATTAAGTGGCCGACTCTAAGACATTTACGCACGTCCTTCTATACACTAGCAAAAGTTGGTTAAGGAACTCTGAAAAGCTCTGTATTACGGGAATTAGCCGTGTTCTGTTCTTTTAGAAATTTGTGATTGAATTCGTCAAGCGCATCTTAATACATACTCGGTTAACAAAGAACCAGTGTATAGACTTATTACAAGTATCGTGGCGCACAATTAGGTAGCTTAATGCTTAAGGTATCTTTCTGTAAGTTTTCCTAAGGTCATCCGATAGCGAATACTTTGGGCGTTAACCGAGGTTCAACCCGTTTACTAACTGTTAAAAGACGGTGTAATTAAAGCTGAAGGGTCTTTGCACGTAGTAATAGCATTTGTGTCAGTCGGTTAATTTTGGCATGGTTTCTGCATTTTGGGATATGGTTAAAACATTGGAACATGGTTAATCGTAAAATATCCTGCAAAGTTTCAGGTAGCCTTGCAGTAAGCGTTTGAGAAGTACCGAATAATCTAGGCGCAGAAACTATGGGTCGGGGACCAAAACCGGTATCTCTATCAGTAAAAGCACTTTTGAAAATACCTACTTGTAGAAGAGTAAACAGATAAAAATATTTCGAATTAAGTGGAAGGTTTTATCATGGATTCCACCTCACCGTTGTTGCGACAGCTTTGATTACAAATTATGCTAATTCCTTACTGCTGTGGGTACTCCTTGAAATCGGACAAGACTTTAGAAAACAAATTTGTTTGGCGTTACTAGCGCGCACCCGACAAAACAATCTGTATAAAACCATAAATGTTAATTTTTATAATAGTTCCATAGTTAATGCATTGCCAAAGCGAACTATAAACCATCGCGTTATTCCAATAGGGTTTACATAGAAAGCGCAGGAATAAATCAGCTCTGAAATTCTGCAGCGCAAATAAATTGTAGGTTTTAGTTGATGGTGGTAAAATCAAATGTTACATTGAAAAGGGAGCTAAATGCGGTCCTTTGTTAGGCGCTAAGTTAATGCAATACATAATAGCAGACCTTTGTTATGGTCAGCCGGCGAGCAGTGCCGTTATAAATACCCCAAAAGACGTACCACTAAAGCCAGCTTAAAGTGTAAAACCTATAATAGGGCGGTTCTTTGTACCTTGATCAAGGTGTATAGACCGCTCATTCTGCAAGCGTGGGGCAACCAGCGCGCTCTTGCAGTGCTCACCGTTTGGGGGAAACTCTTGCAGTTTACAGCTTAGTACTGTGCGCTAACCTACAAAGCGTACGTATCAACAGCACTTACAATTAGGACATGGCGCTATGATAGCAGATCGGGCGGCATGGCCGTAGACTGCTGCGGGTCAGTCGTGTCGAATTGCGATTGTAACACACAGTCAGTTGTAGGCAAGTCGCCGCCGATCAGCTCACTGTTATAACGTTAACATTGTAGGTAGTTCAGATTTAATTTAATTACCTAATACTGCACAAGTCGTAACAATGTTTTCTAATAATATGGGTTCAACGCCACGCGTGGCAGTAAGGGAACAGCAAACACACTCATTTGATTAATGTGCAATATTTATTTCCAAAATGATTGCTTTTAATTCCTACGTCTTCTACCACTTGAAACAATCATGTCGTGTTGTTCAATGCTGCTTGATGTTTCCCTCCCAAAACGCCTGTCGCTAAACACACGAAGTTTAATTCACTAGAAAAAGTTAAAAAAAACTTAGAACGGCCATTCCATAGTCAGTTCGACCAGTGCGAATTTAGTAACCTAGGGCGTCATATTATGTAGCAGCGGTTGGTACTACTTACCTTCCATCTGCTTACACCCTGCTGCAACAAGCCCGCAAACCACAACCGGACCGGAGGCTATGGCATTAATCGCATTATCTTCCTGAATTGAGCGATAACCCATGCTTTTCACATCTTTCATGTATTTACAGAATTAACGATGGTCTTAATCCCTGTGTAGACTTAGAAGCTTTAAGTCTTATTAACCAGCCCAGCTGGTCCCAGTGAAAAAATATAGATGTAGTATCTATGTCAACAAGTTGCAAACATCTCTGCTAGACCGCAACGTAATTAGACTAGAAATAGGACGGTCACACTGATGTTTTCGCTAATATCCTACCTTACTTCATTTAAAATTTTGCTTTTACCTCTTCTATGAGCAGTGAACAATATCGCTTAACGATAGTGACAAACAACCGACGCACAAGCCAAGCTTGCCATCATCCAGGCTATTGCAAAATCCTGCAACCAGACTGTCATGCTGAGCACTGATTACCTCCTACACAAAATAAAGAAGAAAACGCATGCGTTGGCTTACAGAAATAAATAAATTAGCTTGAAAGAGCCGTAAGGAACCTGGCATGATGTGTAGCTGCAGCTTCGCCCATCTGCTAGTAAAACCTACAGCTACGATTCTTCAAATGTAAAACAATTACTAGCCGCACTAAATATTTTATAATGTTTATACTTTTCATATGCTACTTACTAAAGGCTAACGACTAAGCTACTGAAGGCTATTTGGGTCAAAAATTAAAAGGGTTTTCCTTGGATGGAGAAAAGTATTGTAACGAATACGTACACACCGCTGCCTGTTTTTATATGGCACAATGTGGTAAAAGTGTATATGTGTTAAACGTTTGACTACTTTATTTAATTATTTCATTTGGCCAGACAGCGCACCGATTGCGCGGTTTCAAGCGCCTGTTTAAAACAAGCTGATTCAAATAACTGGTCCATAGCAGCTCGCGTTACAGACAGCATGCATTGCGGACAATTAATTATCTGATATAAAGAACTAGGAAAATGATCTTAACTTTGCCAAAATAGTTAGCTTTCTGAAGTAATGTAGCCCATGCCCATGCACCTAAAATTGACACAAAGTGTTACTTCCCCTAAAAAGTAGTTGCTAGCGCGTAAACAAACAAGCATGCGTCTAAAATCCACGCGCCCTCTAAGCATGTCATTGTCACTATCTATTCAAGAACGTCAGCCACACCGCCACAATGCTATCCACCGGGTAGCTAATGCACAATAGCGTAGCTCACAGTCCCGGTGTCAAGTGTTGAAGTAAATATAACAACAGTAGGGTTATTCCGATGGACTTGACTTAGGCTAACCGAACCCCAGAAAATAACCAAAGTGCCCAGTGTATAAATAAATAAATAGCTATATTTTCTCGCTATGCGAGACACGCCCATGTAGGCGTGATCATGTTAAATGAATAACTAAATGTCGGGGAAGGTATAACTGATAGTGCAAGTTTGCCATGAACCTTGAAGCTGTGTTTTCTTGCATGGATGTGGGAGTGGATGTGTGTATCTGTTACCCACCAAGTCCTGGAGCACTGTTGCTAAATATTTGCTGGAACGGTGTAGACCAGAACCACCCAGCTGGTACCTCTGTAACTAATATTTTCGCTGTCGACTGAGCAGAGTGAGATTGCTGAAAGTCAAAAGCGAGTGATGGGACTCTTGACAGGCGGGACCACAGGTTACGTAATTATAATTTGATTCAGTTATGTTGCGGTATTCTATTTTTTTGAAGGCATTTTTGCAGACGGACCATGGTTGATCCAATCCTCTGGAGAAGGGCATCCAGTTCCCATTGACAAGTGTTGGTAGACCAGCAAAGGGGTGAGTGTGTTGGAAGTCTGATATGATTCAGACTTGTCTTTGTACGTCCATCCGGTCGCAGATTCACAGGCAAGGTGGGGTCCTTGGTAAGTTATTTCTGATATCTTTAGACCACAGGGAAGAAAAGAGAAAACACTAGAAATCTCTACTAAATGCGCCATTTTGAGTGGAAGAATATTATCAGCCATCACGATAGCTCAAACAAGAAGTGCTTACCTCCGGTGACTTTCTTGCTTAAACAATGAAGTTTATTTCGCAAATGGACAATCTATACTTAGATACACACCGTTAGCCACAAATTTAGTCGCACCTTTTCCCATGAAACCTTGTAGTAACTGACAAGCACTTTTGCCACAATTGTACCCAGGGAAGCCACAAAGCAAAAGCTACAAGTGATATCCCAAATGACGTTCAAACAGCTGACACTCATCCGTACCAATTCTTCACTTTATTCATATCTGTGGTCATGCGGCTGAAAAGCACGTTCAATCAACGGGCCTTGCTACTCTTACAAAAATTATTTAACCTGGCTCAACCATGGCTACAACTCGCAAAGCATACCCCGCCTGTACTTAAAATAGTTCCTGAATAGCAGTGCATGTTGCCCTTTGTTTCCTTAAATCAATTTGGTATATTTTTACCTAAAAAATAGATATTTTACGCAGCGAAGGTAGAATTGATAACCTCCGGAAGCAAGCTAATATGCTATGCACTGGTAGTAAGCTTCATGGTGGGAAGTTTAGATGGCAAGTTATCATATTTCGCTTAAAAGTTGTAACGATCTACTTCCGTTTACCATGGCTTAGCGGCATAAGCTACCGCTTGGTTGACGTAGGATTTAGTTTTATGAAACCCGTTCTTTAAGACAAGAAAAGGAACGAACAACATTGAATATGCTTGTTAGGGTAGAATAGACACCTGTTTGTTTTTTGGATTGGGGGTTAAGCAATATGGCTTGTGGCCTGCTGAGGCTAAAAGGTACATGTACATGTAATATCCTTTTACTTATTTGTAATCAAGCATGGTTTTGTTAACGTACTTCGCTTAAATGTTAGTTAGTTTTGGAAAATTCTCTATTTCTATTCCCGACTTTTACTCTAATGAACCGAAATCCTGATGGTCAAAAAAGCTTAACTATGTAAACGCCATCCCGTCGCACACGTTTACATCCTAACCATTTAGTTTTTGCAGTGCTTAAACATCTCGCTATAGTAAAGTTTGCCGCAAATGCATGGAAAAAAAGACTGAACAACTTCCGAGCTTTATCTATTTAGAAAATCCTTCATGAGTCCACATGAGTGAACGTCCAATGAAAATGAGAGTGCGTCAACTTCCGGCAATTAGCATTAGCCTAGCTAGCTCTTCCAGAATACATGATTCTCATATTTGTGCAACGTAAGATTTCCAATTATCCTACACAGGAAGTTGACATCTTGGAGCAAAACTAATGAGGGAAAAGAAAAAATTTAGCAAACGCAGCGGCCACATGATGAAGACCAACTAACGTGTAGCGCAAATAAGTGATAGTGTCAAACAGTCACAATAGCCGTATAGATAAAACATTGCTATCTACAGCCCAAGTAAATAAAGAAATGTTGGCGTTTTACGTCGTAAACCCAGGCACACCGTGGAAATGCCTTAACTATTATAGCAACTTTTCCTGTAATTGCCTGTGTAAACTGTAGTTCGTAGGAGCTGAGAACTTTACTTCGTTATCCAGCTATCCGTAAGACCAGATCACTAACGGAATTAGGGAATGTTGTAGTAAGTTAAAGTGCAGCCGATGCAGTTGCTGTCGGAAAAAAAGCAACCGTTACAAGGAGGTCTCAATCTGAGCCTTCCTATTGTGCAGAAACAAAAAACATTTAAGGAAGGCAATTTGGTGGGATTCTGAGAAGCGCGCGGAGCCGAGGTTTTTATGTACTTTGAGGTTCGGATATACAAATAGTGGTACAAAGCTAGGATGTTTAGCAACAGGAGCGATAACAACTATGGAGAGCAACGTAAAACAGAGGATGCTTTAGGAGAAATGTAAGGGACAATTATCGCGGTTGAAAAGGTTTTATTCGTTAATTTTTACAACAGTGGGTGATTTATGCCATTGTGCGGTGTTCGCGGAATCGTCGGACGAGACAGGAAATTGTGCAAGGCCTAATTTATATTAACTAACAAACGTCAGAGAAATTTGTGGAAGAAAGGTGGATTTTAAATTTCCTACCACGAATGTAACTGGGGTACGGGGAGATGGTTTATAGCTGTAGGCCTTGTTAGAGTAGCGTATCTGGTCTGTGGTAGTTGAACTGTTATTGAGAAACTAAGTTGATAAGGTACTACACTAGAATGTCAGGTCGGCCCCTAAATTATTATCATAGTTTGTTAAATATTGATCGACTCAGTATATCATTGCACACAATAGTAAATATCTTGTGAGCTCTGGGTTAACTCCTGCCGTTTTGACTACGAGAGTACGCGTAGCCTATGTTTGCTGTCGTTACGGACGATAGCCCATCTGCCCACGTGACATGGGCAGAAGTTGTCGGTTCTTTTGTTGCGATAACTGAACTAGGTAAGCTCCCGCTGCAGCTTATAAGTAGGGAAGATGGAGTGGTATGTAATTTTAGGGTACTCACGTTGTTTATACCTAATAATACTAATGAAAGTGCTTTGTCCCAGATAGCGCTAGATGGGTCCCAAGATAGCATGTTGCGTTGCTGATGCAACCCTTTTGCTATCTCGCCGACTGCGGGGCGATATGCGGTGCTTTCGTTCCGTTGGTGCCCTTTAATTCAGGCCGTTTGCGGATGGACAAATTGCAAGAAATAAACAAATGAAGCCATTATTCTCGACAAGACAAGGCACCCATTTACTAGCATGAGAATTTTGACATAACAATGTGTGATCAGCTTAGTCTGTCAATACCAGTTTAACAAGCACAGACCGGATACGCTACTCTAACAAAGCCTACAGCTATAAACCATCTCCCCGTACCCCAGTTACATTCGTGGTAGGAAATTTAAAATCCACCTTTCTTCCACAAATTTCTCTGACGTTTGTTAGTTAATATAAATTAGGCCTTGCACAATTTCCTGTCTCGTCCGACGATTCCGCGAACACCGCACAATGGCATAAATCACCCACTGTTGTAAAAATTAACGAATAAAACCTTTTCAACCGCGATAATTGTCCCTTACATTTCTCCTAAAGCATCCTCTGTTTTACGTTGCTCTCCATAGTTGTTATCGCTCCTGTTGCTAAACATCCTAGCTTTGTACCACTATTTGTATATCCGAACCTCAAAGTACATAAAAACCTCGGCTCCGCGCGCTTCTCAGAATCCCACCAAATTGCCTTCCTTAAATGTTTTTTGTTTCTGCACAATAGGAAGGCTCAGATTGAGACCTCCTTGTAACGGTTGCTTTTTTCCGACAGCAACTGCATCGGCTGCACTTTAACTTACTACAACATTCCCTAATTCCGTTAGTGATCTGGTCTTACGGATAGCTGGATAACGAAGTAAAGTTCTCAGCTCCTACGAACTACAGTTTACACAGGCAGTTATAGGAAAAGTTGCTATAGTAGCTATAGGAGCCGCTGGTAGGCGTCCGCAGTATGCGGCGCACGTTTTCGGACGTGTATGTTTGAAGAAATAGAAATTCTGAGCTTTTATCCAATGGCCCATGTTGTTTCTAAGCCTGCACAACCTTCGCTAGGGATTGAAGTTTGTAAGTTTTCCCAGCTGCGCCGTATAGATTATAATAGTTTCTCACAAAGTATTTAACGCCTCGTCTGCGACAGCTATGTTTCGCGACAAGCACAATGTGGCATTGCAGGTAGATATCTCTGTATAAATTATTGACACATTGGTAGTTAAACATTGTCATTACGTGTTGATGCAGTGCAAGCCGTGCGTACAGAAAAGTTGTCGGAGCTCATTAGCTTTCAATTGGCGAAAGATGTCCACGTTCCGTGCACACCTGCTGAAATCTCTTGTTCAAGAAGAACGAATCATCTACAAGGGCCCATACAGAGTTTCGATGCGCTCTCCTGCAGTAATGCATTGGCGTTGTAGGGCTGTTGTTTTCCAGAATCTTACCATGCGACGCGTAACACCTAGACATACAGCGTCAAGTACTTGTTTAAAAATGCTACAACAAATCTATGGACAGCTGTCTACATGGTGATAGTTCTGGTTGCTTAGGAAACCGAAGATATTTAGTGGTGCGTAAACAAGTATCCGTTGTTGGAAAGCTGCTTTTTGGTGGAGATAGGTGCTCTATTGCACATGCTTGTTACAACTACCGTAATCAGCATGCGTTTAGGTTCCTTTAAAATATGCACGAGCAGGCATATCAAGTACCGCAACGTATTAGTGCAACATAGCACACGTTTACTGGCAGCATAAAAGCGCACGGAGGAACAAAATATTCGACAAGTTGTGTATGCTGGCAGCTAGAAAGTTATCCGCACTATGAGACTTTCCTGTACTCCTGTGCAGACCAACAACAAAGGGACTGACGCAATTGGCTTCATTACACTGCACAAAATGGGTCAAATCTGCTAACGTGAAGAGTTGGAGGGGCTACAGCCACCTACATCACCTGTTCCTTCTTTATAAGCCCAACCTGCGCAATGTCAATGAACCGCTTCAACATTGTATCAGCGAGTTTCTTATAAAAAGAAAGCAAGGTGCAAGTTAACGGACACCAGACCGACTACCTTCTTTCGACCGGTGGTGTTCCCAAGGGCACGGTGCTTGTGTAATCATTGTTAAGCTTACTTTATAGATTTGCCTTAGTTTACTTGGTCTTCATGTCCTTAGTTTGTAACTGATATATAGACATGGGGAGTGCCATGAATCTCGGACTATTGAGACCCGCTTCAACAGGACCTTAAACGACTTACCACCAATCAGCATTTCGCCTCCAAGTCAACCCAAGTTAGTCGGTATTGATTATTCTAGGGATGTGTTGTAAAGGCTAAACCAACACTATTGACGGCCAAATGCTGTATTTAGCTCCTTCAGCTTGGGAAATAAATTTGTTCTCTTTTACTAGCTGAGGTCCGTGGACAACACGAACAAGCCACAACATAACCAGCCGCGCCTGACATGGACGTTCAAACGCAGCATCTTTATCTAGTCTCACGGGACCGCCACTCCTCTCTTCTCCACCATCAATAGGCTAAGGCTACTCTGAGCCACTCCTGTTTGCTGTATTCTTACGTATGTTATGTGGCAGAAAACTAAACGAAATTATCATTTGCTACCAAGTAAATCCCCAGTCTATATGGCTAAACGTAGGGAAACAGGTTTTGGAGCTTAAGACATTTCACCATTTTCTATGGCCTGGCGCGTGTCGACTTCATTGTGTCCTACGGTATGCTGCATCGTGGTCATTTTAAGTGCTGACGCCACAGCTACACTTGAAAATTTCTTGCGGCACATGTGAAAAAAACGACCATGTGGTCTTAAATCTATAGATATTTCTTCCATCACCTGTAAGTTAGCAGCGAGTGGTCTATGTATGGAACTGCTTAATAAGGTATACAATGGAAGGAAACTCAGTGCAACAGTACAAAACATTGTTAAGTGTTTCATTTTCACGTGTTAGCTCCTGATAACTAACAACCCTTGTAATAAGTTACTATCAACCAAAGTCGAACATAAAGTTGTACGCTGTCTGGCTTCTGCTAAGAGGTAAATCTTGGCAGACTGAAACAGTCGCCTCCCTTTGGCAGCGGAATGTAAACTGCTTACAAACACATTACGTAATCCTTTCTACTATATACAGAAACAGCGACGAAAGGTCTGGCATAAAAGTGGTGTATAACGGGGCGAACTCGTGGTCGATGATGTTACTACAGATGCACTGCTTTGCCTTAGCAAACAAGGGACGCGGCTCATCCACTAATTCTGACATGAGGATTAGACCGGCGAAACCAGTGGGAAGACTAACACATTCACACAATACCGTAAAAGCTGATTTAATTATTGAAATGTGCTGCTCCTAAAAATGAATCAACACGAGGTAGTCTGAAAAGGAGTTGTCGAACTCTCCATCAGGCGAGCAGCAACCGCGTCAAAAAGTAATGCTTCCGACTGAGGCAATTACAAGCACTACCTTAGCTACGGAACAAAACCTGTGACTACATGGGAATCGAGTTCACGCCATTTTAAACACAAGCTATAAGTTAACGGAGTCAAATAAATCCATACTGAAATCAAACTCTTCCTTAAGCAAGGCATGCTCCTCCATAAGAATATGCAACTCAATCCACATGCACAGCGTGATAAGGATAAAGTAACGCTAACGCACGAATGCGCGCCCATCTTCTTGACCAATTGAAAATCAATGCACCAGTACGTAGAACAACTTCATCGGTTGGTGCAGCGGTTAGAAGTTGCGCTCAACCAACAAACCACATGATGCACATGTGGACCTCAAAACAGCACGTGAGCTCAGGCACCCTAGGGTTCGGTGCGGACCAGCACGCGACATCCATGGACGATTGGGGAAGTACATTACCTCCCACCCACTCACCTATGCGACATCACGACACACAGCACAGAACTGGGGAGCCGGAGATATTACATCCGTCTTCATAGCGCTCACGGTTGCGCGAAAACGACCGGGCGTGACATGTGATCCACATTGAGACAGTATCAATTGCCTTCACTGAAGGTAACTGCATGCAAGCTAGCAGACATGTTCGACAACCTCACTTTGCTCCCCTGTGCTTAGCGGAATCTAGGTGTACTCGGGTGTGTATAAGTGTGCCCAGGTGAAATAATTAATGTGTGTGTTGCTTCAATAAGCGCTATCATGGAACAATGCGTTTGTTGTCGGTGGGCGTGGCCGAATTATCGGTTAACTGCAGTTGAGCAGCCTTAAGGATGAGGTTATCAGCAGCATCTGCACAGTAATGCATGATGAACTGCAATAAGCTTTGCGGAAGGGTACCGCATTAATTGTGACAAGGTTACCGATTTGGCAACATCTTGCATTTGCTGGTCTATATGCAATCGTTATTATATTGCAGCCGTCGACAGAGCAAAAGAATAGGTTTGTATGGAACAGCCATGAGTTTCTTTGTAACGGAGATGAACCGATAATCTATGTTAACGTCAACGAACTCATCGCCATGCTGTCAAAATTCCACGTATTGGCTATGGTGAAACAATATTTGACTGAAGAGAAGGACCTGAGTAGTCGCCGAAGCTTAAGGTGGTTGAAACAACCGAGAGAAAGACAGTGCGCCGTATATTGTTCTTGATTGGGTTTCTGTCGAAAGTAGGCACTGAAGCACATGGTTTTATCATTAGATAGTCAAGGTCCAATACTTTGTACATAGTACTGGCAAACTCCAGTAAATGGCCAAAAGTGGTTGGTATCACGTGGGTGGCACATTTTGAACATAAAAGTGCATAAGGTAGGCTATTTTTTGAGGAGACTGAAATCGCTCACCGCGGAGTGGCAAATCGCCATCCCTTGACTGCTCTGTTTGCAAATATGCTTATCTTCAAAGCCAATATATTGCCAGCAGGCAGACGGGGATGGGACACAGCACTACAGTTCCGGTCATCCACAGCGTGTGTACGTTGGGAACGCCTTAGCTTGGTTTAAAAGAGAAATGGCCAGGTGCACATAGAAGAAATTTCGGGATGCCGCTTGCAACTAGGCAGTAATGTACTTGCTGAAATGTGGACATCCGAAACCGTTACGTTAACACCCGTTTCACAATATGCTAAAACTACCTTGAAAATATACGGCGGAATTGATTGTGACCATAAGAATATTATAGATAGAAAAATTGCCTTTTGCTTTCCGACGGCACTAACCAAGAAACAACATTCGGGATCTGTTCAGTAATGGTGTATCTGAAAGACACTTCTCATTGATAAGATGCCTAACTGCGTTCACAAATATATCTGTGAATATGTGTGTATAGGAAATACCGCGAGCAAACAGCATACAACGCGGCTAGGACACCTGAGGCGCAGATCACGGCGAAGTCTAAGTATACTGCTCTACTGTGAGATTCGGCGGTGGCGAAGCAGTGGTAGGTACGGTGCATGTAAGTTGGCGAGATTATTGGTGAGTCCGCGAGAGACGCTTCCAGATTTCTTGCGCCCAACCGATACACTTAACCTACCCACGTTTTTTTCTGCATATGCTGACAGTACAACACATTGAAACGATAAATGTCCACATTTAGCGCTTCAATACAATAATAAAAGTACTTGCGTTATTAGCCAGTACGATGGCTGTGCTACTGAAGTTATAAATAAATAAATAAATGATATGTTCTTGACAGCAGAAACCACACAAGTGATGGAATGATGAACTATGCCTACATGTATAGCTGCTTTGAAACAGTAAAACGAGTGATGTAAAAAACTTTAAACCAAAAGTTTCGTATTTTATAAACTTGAGAAGATCGTTGAATACTAGTGGGATCCAGGAACAATATGGAGCTGGTTCGTGAAAAAAGCAAGTTTACTACCATGGTGGCAATGGTCAACCATCGGCATGAGTTCGCTATGTTGTAATCCATGGTATCATGAGCACAGGAGCCAAAGGAAAATGTCGGTACAAGTGTTTCCGATTAAAAGTGGATGCACTGCTTAAAATAATATTACCGGGAACCACAGTTATCGAGCAATACTTTAACAAAGAAAGAAAGAAACGTTTTGTTCTCGACAGTGCGGGACACGCCTACATAGGCATTATCTTGGTGCTAAAACAAAGGCCGGTTAATCTAAAAGTGACAAAAGTTTAGAAGTAACACATGGATCCATGAGTTAAGTATGCCTGAAGGCATGTAGAGAAGAACGAGTGTTGTTGTGTTGCTGGAATTTGTGAATGGGGCGCGGTATTTGTGCGTGTTTTCGGTCAGGCGTAACAAGAAGTGAAATGGAGTCTTTGTATTGGATAACCCACGTCCTGTATAGGGTTAGGTCATCCGGCTACGTCAGAACCAATGACTGGTTAGCGACTAGTTATTTCCGCCACGTCAAAGTGTTGTTAAACGGATATTTGTGACGTTTTATAGAGAAAACGCTTATCAGGTAAAAAGTAACCCTGTCCAGTAACACAGGCGCCGAACTATTTGCTAGAATTAGATAAACCCAAACAAACCATCTGACACGACGAAGAGGTTGTTCGGCTAGCCAGATGAATGCATTTTTCGTAGTAGATTTGAGTGCTGCATAAGAATGTCGTGAAGTCGTTT
This sequence comes from Dicrocoelium dendriticum, assembly GCA_944474145.2. Lineage (NCBI taxonomy): Eukaryota > Metazoa > Platyhelminthes > Trematoda > Plagiorchiida > Dicrocoeliidae > Dicrocoelium > Dicrocoelium dendriticum. Next base: position 30,748,291 of record OX104067.1, read on the forward strand.
GCATGCATGCCCGGCGCTCTTGTCCTCAAAACTGCATTTCACCATAAGTATCGCTTTCATTGTTTAAAGGCTAAGCTGCGTTGTCCAGAATCTACTTTGATACCATGTGGACAAATGTAGAACGCCGCATCTACGGTACAATTTGGCTCATTTCTACAAACTCGGCAACCAGGAGCTTCACACTTCTTCTGACGTGAAGGATCTGGGCGTTTTTGTCCAGGTTGACCTTGGATGCTCCAATCAGACTGAACCGGCGTCAAGGAGGGGCATCCAAAATGTGGGCCTCCTGCAGCGTGCGCCCGGACGATTAGACACTTTGATTTTTTCACAAGTTCTCGGCTCTTACTTACGGCCACATGTGAAATAGGCAATACGCGTTTGGCAGCCATGACTGAGCAGAGATCTCACCGATTTGGAGAAACCCCAACGACGGGCAACCAGAGACGTCAAGGGTCTGTATAATTTCCCGGATGAACGAAGGCTCCGAGTGCTCTGGGCCTTGAGCGGACAATATCAGCGATTACGCGAAAACCTCATTTTGACTTAACGTGTTTTGAGAGACTCCAACCACCCGTGCCGCCATTTTCTAGAGCTCAGTCACTAAGCGCAATTTGAGAGGCCACTATCTCAAGCTGGCGCGGTAGCACAATCGCTTAGAATGCCGTCGGAACTGCTATTCAGTACGAGTTTGCAGAACGTGGCATGCCCTACCGCAATCTGTCATATGTGCTTCCACACTGGCAGAGTTCATATTTAGGTTTCACCTTGCACTTATTTTACTGCACCATCTGACGTGACCCATTACCCATGGATAAACACAAGTGTCTGTAAGAGTTTCCACTGGCTATCAAATCCTAGATTTCGTTTCACCTTTTTCACATCCTGCATGTGTACACCAGAAGGAGATACGATTTTTTTCAACAGGCAATTTGTTGTCATTTCTCATGAATTTACCTTAGAAGTACAGTCTACACTACTTATACTTCAGTGAGTTTACTGTGTAAACCCAGTTTTGCTAACAACTTTTACTACAATTTTTACTATAATTACCACTACAATTTTTACTTTAACCATCTTAAGGGACCTGGTAAACGTTGACATTTTTGTCTTTATAGTACAAGTGTTCCATTGTTGTATTGTCCTTACAGGGATCATTTGTGAGATGATTCTTCCAGTAGGTGCGTTAGTCCCAGAGTGACGGAAAAAAATTGAATAATATTTTGTAGTTGTTCATATTGGAGCGAGTTGGTCTGGAAGTGGGCAAACACTTCTACCCACCTATTAGGAGAACAGCTATTAGACTTTCATTTATTGTGACCGAGCTTGATAGCTATTCTTTACTCTTCCTATTTTCTGTTTCTTGTCTGTTGTTTAAACGCTCTACTGGGTTCGCCCGATTGGTACATCCGCGTCATTGTTAATGGACGCTCCTTGTCATGCCTTTCTCAGCAGCGCTGTTTGCAAGAACATATACTATTGGTTTTTTTTCTTCTCATCACCGTTCTACTTGGTTATGTTAAAGGAATATTTGGTGTCACACAATTATTGTACTAGTTTTCAACTTTTGGGTCTGCATTCCTTATTCGCGTTTGTTTCGTGACTTTTGTTTAAACGTTTCATTTCGTCATTCTGATTGGCCAGTGCCCGTCACTGTAAATGGTCGTTCGCTTTACGCTTGGAGGCCAATGATGCTATTTTTAGGGACTTACGCGATTCGCTCTTACATACACGGTTGCTTATTCGCCGTTGCATTTTACGTTTTTCCTTCAGTTGGTTGGCTCAAGTGTACTTTAGTAGCTTCCCTTCATTTTGCCTTCAAACTATATAAGCAACTGTGATTTCATGTATACAAGTCTCCTTCTGGCTCGTCTTTGGACTTCTTCTTGCGGTCGTGGGGTGAAGGCATCAGCGGCGACACAACAGATTTTCTGGCGACGGAGGTTCCGGAAATCATGTCGATCTCGTTCGAGCAGATGCAGACGCTCCTTCAACAGCAACAACTCCATTTTGAGAAATCTCAACGACAGTTGATCGAGTTACTATCTCAGAAGCTGAACATCCAAAGCGAATCCCCTACAACAACCGCACGGCCATCGGTGGACGCCCTTGCCGCTTCAATCACAGAATTTGTTTTCGATGGATTGAACGGATTGACATTTGAATCCTGGTTCTTAAAGTATGAAGATATTTTTCGAGTGGAACTTGCAGACCAAGACGATGCTTGGAAAGTTCGTTTGCTGTTGAGGAAACTTGGCGCAGTCGAACATGAACGTTATACAAATTTCGTGTTGCCGAAGAATGCAAGAGACTTCAGCTTCGATGAGACGGTGAAAACGCTGACGCAGATATTCGGTGAGCAGGCTTCTCTGTTCAGTGTTCGCTACAATTGTTTGAAGTTAGTCAAACGTGATGCCGTTGATTTTGTCACACATGCCGGGATCGTAAATCGCGAATGTGAACGATTCAAACTGGGTCTGATGACACCTGATCAATTCAAGAGTCTTATTTTCGTGTGCAGTCTCCAGTCACACGCAGATGCCGATATTCGAACACGTATTCTCCACAAGCTCGAACAAGAACCACAGCTGACGCTGCAAGAGATTACAGCCGAATGCCAGCGACTGATTAACTTGAAGCACGACACAAAAATGATTGAAACTGCTGACCACAGGACAGAACCCCAGATTTGTCGCACAGCTATCCGTGGTAAAGTGATGAACCAGAATCGGTCAATTCAGAAGCCCCCGACCGCATGCTGGAATTGTGGCGCTTGGCATTTTGTGAGAGACTGTATCTACAAAGGGCATCAATGTCACAAGTGCAAGCGGTTTGGTCATAAGGAAACCCACTGTCGAGTTGCGCACAATTTCAGACGTTCATTTCCATCGAGGTTGCGCACAAACATCAACTTCAGAAGGGCGAAATTTCATGGACCGGCCACAAAGGTAGTTCTCGCTGCATTTCGCACGGAATTCGCAGGCAAGAGAAAGTACTTAACAGTAAAAGTCAATGGTATTCCAGTCACCTTGCAACTAGATACGGCGTCCGACATCACAATCATTTCGCGATCCACTTGGAGGAAGCTTGGAAGACCGGCATTCAAGCGCACAACTCTAACGGCTCAGAATGCATCCGGGGAACCGCTGAGATTGGATGGAGAGATTGAATGTGAGGTCAACTTCAAGGAATTACAACTCCGCGGCACAATCTACCTAGTCTCATGCACCGACGTCAATCTTCTCGGAATCGACTGGATTGAAAAGCTGAACTTGTTTAATGTACCACTGAATCGTGTCTGTGCTGAAAGGAATGTCACGGTGCACCATACAACCATACCGACTCCTCCGGGTCAAAGCATCTCTGAACAGCTTCAAACGAATTATGCGTGTGTATTCCAGTCGGAACTTGGACACTGTAAAAAAATGCAGGCAAAACTTACTCTGCTTCCAGATGCCAGACCTGTGTTTCGACCCAGACGTCCTGTCCCTTATGCTTCCCAAGCACTTGTTGAACAGGAACTTGATCGATTGCAACAGGCCGGAGTGATCGAGCGAGTCAATTTTCACCGTGGGCTGCGCCTATTGTTGTGATCAGGAAACCGAACGGTTCTATTCGTTTGTGAGCTGATTTTTCAACGGGCCTGAACGATGCACTGGAACCCCATCAGTATCCGCTTCCACTCCCTGAGGACGTGTTCGCAAAACTGAACGGAGGCAAGTATTTTGCTACGCTTGATCTTGAAGACGCCTATTTGCAGTTAGAAGTTGAACCCGAAAGCAGAAAGCTGCTAACAATCAACACGCATCGCGGTCTCTACCAGTACAACCGTTTGCCATTTGGAGTCAAAACGGCACCGGCAATCTTCCAGCAAGTCATGGATGCCATGCTGACGGGTGTAACCGGAGCGGCAGCCTACCTGGATGACATCATAATAATGGGATCGACGCAAGATGAGCTATTTCAACGATTGGATGACGTGCTACAAAGAATCAAAGATTACGGTTTCCGATTACGAGCGGACAAGTGCAAAATTTTTCCTGAAGTCAATTAAGTTCCTGGGTTTCGTAATTAACGAGAACGGCCGACGACCG
>OX104067.1:30752858-30774909 GCA_944474145.2 Dicrocoelium dendriticum
TCGGTGCAACTTCTGTCCTCTTTCCGTAGATAGTTTACTTGTAATGGTTTTGTGCTTTAGTTAGTTAGTCTTTACGGGCTACGTACCGAATTACTTATTAGTATACACTCGGCAATATATAACAAGCTGCGGTTGTTACAATATGTGGAAGCAGATAAGATAGCACTTAACGTTTAACAGCAGGTGTACTACACTTCAACTAACTTAATCGTTAACTACTATTTGTAGCCAAGCAAGCTAGCACGTCGCCTCGGTTGTAACCAAGCAAAGCTGCTAGATGAACAGGGGAATCTCCTCCTGGCATGAAAACACGAATTAAGAAAACGATTATAATTTTGAATGATATCCGTTTTCCAACCGTACCATGTAGTAGCAAGTAACCTAACTGCACTCATGTATTAAGCAGGTCATTAACTTTCAGTGCGCATTAGTTTTATAGCATAGTAGAAGCTTACTACATCTCGCCAATGAAGTGTGCAGTATTTGCGCCCCTAATAATGTCAACAAACGGGACTGTTTGATGGCACTATGAGGAAAATGTTATGCTTGAGGACTTCCGTGGTACAAATGGTAGATAGCAACGGCGTAACCTAGCGATGTTGTCAAGCAGGAGAAGTGCGCAATAGCTGGAAAGTGTAGAGGAAATTGGTTAGTGTAATGAATTGTGATTCAATATATAGGGTTAAGGATAGGGTGCATATGTGTGATGTTTGTTTTATTAGTACGGTGGTCATGGTTGACGCTGCTGCTACTGCTATGCTTGTGGATGACAGTGAGCTGTTCGAGTCTTTGACTACGGGAAAGTGTGACAGTGATAATGACATGAAGGAGCATTTGGGTCGTTTTCAGATTGCAACGGCGACTTGTTTTTTCCGAGTGACATCCGTGTCCGCGGCGGTATGCAAGCGTGGAAGGAGAAAGCAGTTTCCCGATGCTAGTGGCTACGGTTACATTCAGTGCCGTTGCGTTTATTATAAACGTTCCGGATCTCGTGGCAACCGGTGAGTTCATAGTTATCCATCACGTTAACTAATGCGTGCAGATACAAATCGTACAATTGCTAGGCGCGGTTCTCGGTGGTTAATAAGAAGGGTAAATATGTCCTCAGACGTTACTGCATGATCCATAGTCATGACTTCCACCTGAGTAACCCCTGGTTGTACGCAGGGAAACGTCAGCGGTCACCGCGACAAGAGATGGAAGTGCTGCGGTTGATGGACAGTTTCCACAGCACATCGGATTTGAGGCGATTTATCTTTCACGAAAACGGCAAGCGTGTAACCGGCATGAACCTCAGTAATTTGCGCATACGTAATCAAAGTAGGACGGCATGTGAGGTTGCGGAGGTGGCATTCATGTTGGAACGTCACGGTGTTTGCGGGTTTGTGTCGGAGGGGAACCAGAATCGGTACGTGTTCTTTTGTCCATCTCTTGTCCGCGGCATCGTGAAACGGAATAGTGAGGTTTTATTATGCGGTGCTACACACCAGTTAAATTATTTGGATACGTATTGTGGCACTGCATGTTCGTGTACGTAACTGGTCTAGGGATTTCCTTTATTTACGCCTTTTACCGGATGTGACATCCTACAGCTATAGGCAAACGGTTGAGGCGATGCGGGAAATGGTGCTAAGCAGCAGACATTGCTGTACGGCGGTTCCGGATAAATGCGAAGCTCAGCTGAGGGCGTTTCATCGTTTCTATCCAAACACAAAGCTTGTGTTTTGTCACTACCATGTGAAAGGTGAGATGACTCGACGGTGCTGTGGCTTACGTGGCATATCAGATGCTCAACGAATAGGGTTATGCGCATGGTTGCATAACCTGATCTACACTCGTGATGCTTCCATCATGATGCATCCATGCACTCATATATATATATATATATAGCTCTTAGAATTAGGCATAAACTTAAGCGTTTTTATATGCAGTCAACCTATGCCTCCGCTCATATGAAAACGTTCATATTATTTCTATTTAGGTGGCACTTTGCACCAACGTAGACATACCAGCACAGCTTATGCACTTGTAAATATTCCCTTTACATAACACCAATAACAAATGCACATTACTCCATGCGCCTTTCTCATTACACATTCATTTAAACAGCAATGATGTAATAGACAACGTCCGTCATTCGTAATTGGTTATCCATTTTGAACATCTTCTGTATCCCATCTACCATGTACATGATGATGCCGTTGTAATAGCAGTTACTCCTTCTATATTTCTTCGGTTTTATCATATTACCTTTAACTCCGGTTTCCCTTCAAAGCATAATCCGTATGTTTCACACGACTTCATTGCGTATATGCGCTCAGTATAAATACTCCAGGCACCTACGTTGCCTCAAAAGGTTCCATTTCACGCCTCCCGTGTAGATTATTTGTGTAAATAATATGCCGTTTTGATTTCGCAACCTTCTACCTGCAATAGTGTTGACAGGGACTTCTGTATGGAATAGGTCGTTAGTTTACGCTTCACCACCTACGACATTTAAAAGTGTTCCATGAACCAACAACAAGCCATACTTGTTGGACGCATTCTCCGTACGAGAGTGGCTAATTTTTGACATGAAAAATCGGCCTGGAGGGACTTTGTGTTCCGGTACACCAGGCTAAATGATGAGGCTTTCATAACTGGATTTGAAAGATATGTGTATAGGTCGCTTTTTGCTTAAGTATGTACAAAAAGTAGTAGTTAGTAAGATATATTAGTTGTAAATTTCGCTTTCATTCATCGCGATTTTAAGAAATAAAAATACAATAATCAGACAAGGGATATATATACCCCTTATCCAAGCAAGTAAATTAATGCATGCATAAACTTTACATACATGAACCAATTGTATTAACACTTATTTGCTCCATAAAACAGCCGTTTTCACTACACTTTTATTTAACATTTGGCTGCTTCCCATTATGCCGTGAACTTCACCTATGCCTGAAGTCATCACTTTAAGTTATCATAACCGTTTTCACGAATCAAATCCATATTGCATTATTTTCTATTTCTCCGCACCTTAATACCACCAAAATTAAGAATATACTCTGCAGCCACTCAAACAAACTTGGATGTTACCGAGGACAACGGTAGCGAAACCCTTTCCCGCCATGACAAAAATTAGCCCTTCCCTTCTCCGTACATTCGCATCTGTTGATTTTCCGCCAGCTTATTGGCCTTCATTATTTCTCCACATTGGCCTCAGTAAAAAGCTGATTATTCTCCTCACATGTAACACCATTATAAGGTTCATATTAAATTATGGTAGTCATCTATGACTCCCAATGCAAATTATTTAAACCGTAAAACGGATGTACTAGTTGAAACCAAAGAAAATCAAATTTTACCGCTATAGTGCAATCAAACGGTCCCCAACAATGAAACAGAGAGAAGCAGAGGCAGCGGTAAACGGTTACCTTGACAACACTAACCTAAACAAGTTAAAACAACCATATCAAATCCACATAGAAGCAATGGTTCCAAGTATGAACGTTTCGCACATTCATTTTGTACCTTTTCTTTTCTTTAAGCGTAAAAGATTATGTGTAGAAGTGTAAGTTTTTACAGGGACGATACTAGTTAACCACAACAATTCAGTGCATGCAAAACCATCTATAAATAATTTCTCTTCGCCAATCAGTTCATAGCTCGTTTACCCATATTTGTACTCACGTAATAGTAGTTCGAGAGGTATCTCACAATATTATCACGAGCACATCTTGTCGTGCCCAAATAAAGTCTACAAACAACGCAATCGTATCACACCTTCTGGACTGTGACCTTGAAGCTTCTGAGAAGGACTTCAACTAAGCTTGTTACCCTTGGAACAATGCTCATGCGAGTAATGTAACCAACACTTGTCCATTGCGAGGCTAGTTGTGGCCACCATTTGAAGCTAGAATTATGTTTTTAGAAATGCTTCCCACGGATACCACTACTGCCGTGGCCAGCTAGATCGTCACTTAACCAACTAACTGTCCACTCATATGTTAAAGCAGACCTCCGAAGTTTATGTATTTACGTTCCAATATTTTACTTCTCGTGCTACACAAAACTATGCTATACGCATTTATGGCTAACTTTCAAAAATTCTTTGACGTCATTCCACAGCATACGCTGACGCATTCTACACATAATTCATGCCATGAAAACGTTTGGTTCCAACGAGAATTTGCTGAGGAATACTCTTGACTTTAAAACATCTTGCCGTCTCGATCCTTGTTAAATCTAGATCTATATATCAAAATATTGTAACATACTAACTTGAGAAAATCCTGCAATAACACAAAATGCTGATGAATAACACAATCTCAATTTAGCTATTGCAGCTTGTTTAACTAACACAAATATACTTACAGATATGCAGGTTTGCACACAATGGTTGTACGCTATTAATATAACTACGATTTTGCATTGTGCACTTGCTCTGTAGCTTGCGCTTTTTACCTCACGAGCTAAGCCACTGAAAGTGCAATGTTGTTTGCACCTGCCATGTAAACAATCATTTTCATTTATGCAGCCATGTACCAGTAAAGCTGGGGCCTGTTTGTTTTTAACAAGGAAATGTTTACAATGTAGTTACTAGTAATTGAACATATGTCATGTACTATATTAATGCTACTTAAGCAACATTTCCACGACCATAAATATTTTGTGACAAAAGTTTTACTTTACTAGCGTCAAGTATTTTCAGACAAAGCTTTTCAATATTTTTTCAAACCTTCGTTTTTAAGGGAGAAACTAACCGTAACAAACCAGCTGTAGTAGAGAGACATTTGTCACAAGTATCTTCGTGCATGTCAGAAGTTATACTTTTAAAGTCGTTGTGTGCGAAATTGTAGATTGCAGGCAAGGGAGAACCGCAAGGATGGAGACGTAAATGCTATTACGCAACACGTAGGCTCGATAAGGAAGAATCAATGTAACAGAAAAGGTAAAAGTAAAGGTACAGTCAACCGTTCTCTTCAGGTTTCTGTCCTTCAATAATTGCGCAGGAATGTCCTCCTGAAAAGCAGACGGAAAAGAAGACGCAGTCAGTGCGACAATTTAAATTCAACCACGCGCCAAACTAGTTTCGATCACTCATTACACAGCACCCCTTCTATGTAGGCAACATCCCCGTTGCCACACCAAAGCCCCCTTGAGCTGGTATCTCAACTTCGGTGGCTACTTCTGTCGGTGGCTCAATGTGCTGCTCCTCACCCGAATGCTCCGGCTCGATATGGAAAGGTTTAAGCCGATTAAAGTGTACGACCATGTGCTGCCCGATGGCGTTCTTTGGGTCCCTAATCACGCAAGTTAGATCAGATATTATGCGGTCTACCACGTAGGGGCCTGCCCCCTCACGATACAGCTTCGCTGGTATTTCGGATACTGGTGCCTGATGCAAATATACGAGGTAGCCTGGTTTCAACGAGACACCGAAGACCTTCTTGTCGTAGTATTCCTTCTGTCGCCGTTGGGCGTTCGCCAAGTGAATGCGTGCCGTTTCGTGTGTGCGTCGAATGAAGTCATGGAGCTTACTGACGTATTCTGCGACCGACGGGTACACCTGTTGTGATCTCGGTAATCGGACATCCGTAGGCATCCGAACTTCTCTTCCCGTCCACATAAACGACGGCGTTTGCCCGGTAGAAGAGTGGACCGTACTGCGATAAGCCCATAAGCATTTAGGCAACAACGTGTACCACTCGTAAATGTTCTGGTCCACGAACGCCTTCAAGAGTAACTTCAACGACCGATTCGTACGTTCAACCTGTCCGTTCCCTTGTGGATGGTAAGCCGTTGTTCGCGTTTTATCGATACCAAGTGCTCTGCACATCTCCTGGACCAATGAGCTTTCGAAACATGATCCCCTATCGGAATGCAGTTGCCCAGGCGCTCCCCATTGGCAAACCCAGTGGTTAGTCATCGCTGTTGCCACAGTGAGAGTATCAGCCTGCGCGATTGGCACGGCTTCGCACCATTTGGTGAAGTAGTCAACCATGACTAGGATGTAGCGATTCCCTCTCGGCTTTTCCGGAATTGGACCAACGAGGTCTACTCCAACTATTTTGTTCAGGTAACCCGCAGCCATGGATTGTAATGGTGCCCTATGAGCAATAGGCGGATTTTTGAACGTCGCGCATCTTTCGCAAGTTTGGCAGGAGTTGACAATGTCTCTTCGTTGTTGCGGCCACCAAAATCGTTGACGCACCGCCGATTCGAGTTTATTGATTCCAGCTTGTCCCAGCTGTTGGTGCAGTTCCGACAGCACTTCGGTAACTAGCGCTTGTGGAACAACGATCGTCCTCAGGTACGTGGGGCCAAAATCGAAGGCCAACACACCCTCTTTGATGGAGAGTTTATCCCACATCGCCCACAAGCACCGAGCTTCGTAGCTATTCCCTTCCATTTCTTTCGGAGTTGGTTTGTACCTTCCCGAGCGCCGCTCGTGGTAGAGGAGTGAAATATCCGGGTCCAAAGCCTGTGCTTCTTGCCAACGACCATATTCGGCTTTTGTAGGTTGACTAGCGCTACGTGTTGCGTAATGCAGGAAGGACAGTTTCCCTGATCTCGAGACGGAAGCCTTGATAGCGCGTCCACGTTGCCGTGTAGTTTCCCAGGCCGATGGTGACATTCGAAATCATACTCCTGTAGCTGCTCTTGCCATCGAGCAATCTGCCCCTCCGAGCCCCTGAAATTCTGCAACCACCTGAGTGATTGGTGATCAGTCCGTACTAAGCATTTTCTTCCTAAAAGGTAGTACCGATTTTGTTTTATGAAAAAGACCAACGCCAACATTTCTTTCCTTGTTTTACAGTAATTACTTTCTCTGGACGTAAGGCTTCTACTACTGTATGAAACCATTCTCTCTATGCCATCCCGCCCTTTTTGTGACAAAACCGCCCCAATGGCCTGATTGCTGGCATCCGTGTCCAAAATGAACTCCCCAGCGTGTGGCGACAAGTCGGGGAAGATTAACGTCGGGGCGGTACATGGGGACTCACGCAATTGATCGAAGCACGTTTGACATTCGACAGTCCAATCGAAACTGCGATTATTCTATAACAACGCGTTTAAAGGGGCTGTGACTTCCGAGAACCCTTTGATGAATCGAAGGTAGTATGACCTATTCCTAAGAAACTGCGTAACTCCTCGACATTCGTGGGGATTGGCCACGCCTTTATCTGAGCTGTCTTGCCAGGATCTGTCCGGATGCCTGCTCTAGAGATGGTGCGTCCGAAGTAGGTAACTACTTCTTGTAGCAAACGGCATTTTTTGGTTGGAGTTTCAAACCTACATTGATTAGCTACGTTAACGCTTCGGCTAGATTGCTTAGAGGTTCATCCTTCGTTCTCCCGTGTACGGTGACATCGTCCAGATAGACGAGACACTTGTGAGGAATTAAATCGTGGAGCACTTTCTGCATAAGGCGTTGAAACGTTGCAGGGGCGTTTGATAGGCCGAAAGGCATTGTTTGGAACTCATAAAGACCTGAGGGGATTACAAAGGCTGTCTTCGCTCGGTCACTCTCTTCGACTTCCCCTTGCCAATAGCCGAACACCAAATCTAGCGTGCTAAAATAAGCCGACCCTCCGAGTGCGTCGAAAAGGTCATCAATTCTGGGCAGTGGATATGCATCTTCCCGCGTAACTCCGTTTAGACGCCTATACTCAACACACAGCCTAAATTCACCGTCTTTCTTCTTTACCAAAACGACTGGGGCTGCCCACGGGAAAGTAGAGGGTCGTAGCCATTGAAAGGAGGCTGGACCTTACCGTGGTGCGATGGTTTTTGTGCCTCAGTGATCCATTGAGTTATACTGGGTGGTGCATTTTTACACCTTCAGAGCCACTCATACCAGCTTGGTCAATGGTTAGAGGCCAGACAAACTCAGCCTCCTGGTCCTCCAGGTTAAGGGTTGGAATGATGGTGGCTCCTTATTCCTTAAAAAGAACTCCTTGTAGTCCAGTGCCAAACCCGCTGCCTTGCAGACAGGTTTTTGAACCAAAGGCTTTGGTTGAGAACCCTAATCGTTCTCCTGTCTAGGCCTGGGCAACCTGACAGTATCCTGCTCACGCAATACAATGAATCTTCCCCAAACAAATTGCTGATGCTCTGGCCGCCGCAAAGGATAATCAATGGTGACCTATCTGCTGCATCGAGCAGGGTGAATAAGGGTTTGGATGCTACTGCTCAAGCCTTCCCGTCTTCTTATTCCCCTTCCTGCGCTTTTTCACCCTTGTCGTCACGTTCCAGCTTCACTTTGATCCCCCTGTTTTCAACCCCCATTCTCGGCCCTCCCCCACCTTGCTTCAATAGTTGCTTGTCTATTAGTTTCAACTCACATGTGAACGCAGAGCGTCATTCCCGCACTGTCAACAGGCCCATGTCCAAGCAAGAGGCCCATTCCAGTTTATCGACTTCCATTTGGAGCCCTCGATCCTCCTTCAGACTGGCATGCCTCAACATTCGCACATTGCTTCAGATCGGTCAACAGGCTGCGCTTCCCCGCACACTAGAGACCCTCTCGATCGATATCTGCTGCTTATCGGAGCCCCGCCAGCAAGACTCGAGCTCTGTACTCACTCTGCGATCCCCTTCAGGTGACACTAGCAGCACTTTCTCATTGCGCCTATCCGGTGACGATGCAACTTCGAGCACCGGCCAAGCCGGTGTTGGTATTGCCCTGAGCCCCCGGGCTGAAGCTGCTCTGGTTGATTGGATTCCAATCAGTAGCCGGATGTGTGCGGTCCGATTGGCTGCTCGTTTAAAGCTTCGAAGTAGCGTGGGACTAACAGCTGTATATTCGTTATCGCTGCCTATGCACCGACAAACTGTAGCGATGATTCGGTAAAAGACGACTTCTATCGCCAACTGAACGAACTGCTATGCCACAGAAGAAGCTCGGACACTGTAGTGCTGGCTGGGGATCTGAACGCTCAAAGTGGAAAATTATCCACTGATGAGCTGCATCTGGGCGGCCAACATGGTATAGGCTCCTGTAATGATAACGGTGAGCGGTTACTTCATTTGTGTGAGGATGCTCGCTTATTTCTTGCGAGCAATAATTTCCGACACAGCACCCGCCGGAGGGTTACTTGTCGCCCACCAGTCTCGAACCAGCTATGGACGCAAATCGATCACATTGCTATCAGTTACCGCTGGCGAGGCTGCGTCCAGAACTGTCGCTCGATTTGGAGCACAGGTGTTAACACCGATCATGCACTTGTATGTGCTGACCTGCGGATGCGCTTTGGCGGACGCCCACGACGACGTTGTGAGCGCATTGACACCGGCAGACTGGTGAAGCCAGCTGTTCTGAATGCCTATCAAATTACGCTGTCATCCGAGTTGGATAAACGCTCACTGGATGCAATTGAAGCTTACTGGTCTCATATGCAACAGGCCTTACTTGCAGCGGGCAAATCCTCATGTGGTATGTCTAATCGCCAACATAAAAATTGGGTCTCTTCACAGTCTCTGGAACTTATAGGTGCTCGCCGGCATATTCCGGCTGGAAGCGAGCACAATGAAACTCGCAAAGAGCTCCGGGCAAATCTCCGTGCTAGCCTGAAGAGAGACCGCGAATCCTGGTGGTCTCGTCGTGCAACAGAGATGGAAATGGCCGCTGCCCTTGTTAACCATCGTGAGTTATTCCGACTTATACGGGAAACGGGCAGCAGGAGACCTAGTGTTAGTGAAACTATACGTGACAAGCGTGGACAGCCTATACACAACTTATCAAAACGCTTAGAGAGTTGGGCTGAGCACTTTGAACGGCAATTTAATCGGTCGGAATTGTTAGATTTATCGCCGACCAGTGATTGCCCCGCTCCGTGGGCTGTCCCTTTGGATCCACCCTCTCGCTCAGAAGTCGAACATGAGATCGGACTGTTGAAGTTGAACAAAGTCGCGGGACCTGATGACCTTCCTCCAGCCCTTTTCAAATTCGGGGGACCTGCTCTTGTGGATGGTTTACACGAGTAACTAGTGAGACTGTGAGAGAAGGAAACTGTCCCAACCGATTGGAGCCGCTCCATCATAGTCCCAATTTTCAAAGGAGGCTCACTATCGGAATGCGACAGCCATAGAGGAATCAGTCTGATCTCCATCGCCTCCAAATTGCTTGCCCCTGTCATCCTTCACAGACTGACTAGCACTAGTGAAAGCCAGATTCGCGAAGAGCAAGCAGGATTTCGTCGAGGTCGTAGCTGCATTGACCACCTCTTCACCTTGCTTCAGTTGTTGGAGCACCGGCACATATATTGGCGGCCCACCGTTGTCGTGTTCCTCGATATCAAAGGTGCATTCGATTCTGTGGATAGACATGCACTTTGGGACTGTCTACTCAAGAAAGGTGTACCTGAGAAATATGTGAATATTATCCGAGCATTATATGTGCGTAGCTCGGGCAGAGCTAGGGCTTACGGCAAGTTGTCGTCGCCCTTTCATATCTCCAGTGACGTGAGACAAGGATGCCCGCTGTCACCTTTCCTCTTCAACTTCGTTGTTGATGAAGTCATGGAAATCGCGTTCACAGGACACGACTTAGAAGGTGTGGATCTGTTCCCAGGAGGACGACTTCTTGCCTTAGAGTATGCTGATGATATTGCCCTAATCTTTGACAGCGCACAAACGTGCCAAGCGGCACTGGACAGATTAGCACGAGCTGTCCGTCACTTCGAGCTTTGCTTCGCACCCTCGAATTGCAAAGCGTTTCCCCAAGATTGGTCTGGACCGCCTCCTTCGCTGACCCTTGGTGGGGATCAGCTAGAAGTCGTTCAAAAATTCAACTACCTGGGAAGTTGTATCAGCGCCCGTGGGATTGAAGATAAGATCACGAATCGTATAGCAAAAGCTCGGGGCGTTTTGCTAACCTTCGCCACTTATGGCGCCGGCGCGACATCACTCTCACCCTGAAGGGTCGAGTGTACAATGCAGTAGTACGTTCGACCCTTCTGTACGATTGTGAAACCTTGCCGTTTAAAGCAGCGAACCTGAAGAGGCTAGTTACGTTCGAATATCGGTGCCTTTGCAATTTAGCTCACATTTGGTGGGAACACCGCGTGAGCAACGAGAGTGTTCGAGGCCTTGTTTATGGCACAGGAAAAGGAAATGAACCGCTCAGCACCGTTATTTCACGCATCAGGCTCCGATGGCTCGGCCACGTGTTACGCATGCCAGCCCACCGACTTCCGCGACGTGCGTTGTTTCCGCGCCGGGGGTGTGGATGGAAGAAGAGGAGAGGTGTCCAAGCGATGACTTGGTCCAGAGGAATGAAGGCCCTCACTGCTGATCTGGCCTCGGTTAGAGCTTCTCGGCTCCTTGGTTGGGGTCCAAAGGACGATGAACACGTTTGGTTGGACACACTTGCTGATATAGCTAGGAGCCGACTTCCGTGGTGTTCGTGCTGGGATTTTCTTTGTCCCACCCCATCTCTCTTAGCCTCCCCTCCAATCACGATCTCATTAGTTAGCCTTATATAATCTTGCATAATATTTTTTCTTTTTGGGTGCACAGCAACCGGCTGGTAGCTTACCGGAACGATGCCCATCCGTTACCGGCAGCCCAGCCAGCTTGCACCAGTTGCATTTTCTTTTTTTCTATGTATTGCGGCACAGTAGCTGAGGTGTTCCCCACCTCTAGCTAACGTGTATGATGAGGAGGATGATGAGAGGGTCGCATAGCTTTCTTTTTCAACATCTCGTCTATGAGCTTTTGCAGCTCGCCTTGCCAGTGCACTGGGATCCGTCTTGGGTGAGTCTTAATAGGGGTCGTATTCCCCGTGTCGATTAGGTGTTTCACGACGCTGGTGCGGCCCAGGCCTCCAGTCAGCCAGGCGAATGCATCAGAGTGGGCTAGCAGCACTTCTTTGAGCTTTTCCAATGTTCCCTCGTCCGTTGGCAACTCGAGCGAGCGGATAAACGTGTCTACCAGGTGTTCCTCGTCAGAGGGGCTCCCACAAATCGTAAACGTTTTAAGACTGTCAGCGTGGCCTTGGTTGAGCAATATAGCGCAACTGTTGGTGATCAACTGGCATTTGTCTAAATATAGGTGACATCTCAGACGTCTCAATAAGTCCATTCCAATGATTACAGCAAATGGAAGGTTATCGGCTATAATAAACTCATGGCGGCGTTTCTCGTTAGCAATGTTCGCCTGAGCAGTGATAGAATGCCGAACAGCCAGGGGTTCCCTATTAGCAGCGGTCAGATGACAGTAACCTGGTGTCCACACACAATCTGTCAGCGGCATGGTTATATTAGCTCGGACTAAGCTCCTGCATGCCCCTGTGTCAATTAGACCTACCAGTGGCACCCCTGCTGCGATTAGTTCTATCGTTAATGAAAATGCGGACGTTGCACTAGTGACGGCGGGAATGAAAACTGACTTTACACGACCGTAATCACCTTGAAGATTTCGTCTGCCATAGCTTGGCGGGAAATTTCCTTTTATTGGTGGGGGGCGGGACCTTCGGAAGTACGATTGCGCTGGGCGTCGCGAGTAATCCCCTCGAAACGGGACGCGATACCAATTTCTACGTTCTGGTGGCTGGGAGCTAGCGGGCTTGTATCGCTTCAACGCGCAACTGGGTTCCATGAGGCCCATGGATGCGTCCATTTGTTCTAGTTGGTCTGCCACATCTAAGGCTGCCTGAAGGCACGTAGGGCGTAGTAGACGAAACTCCCTTTTTACCGAGGCAGTTTGGACGCCCTCGAGTAACTGTTCCAAAACGCGCTTGCCCTGTTGTTCATGCGTTTCGTCTACATAGGCAGATACGGCCATTCTCCGCCATTCACGAATATATGTTCCGATATTTTCCCCCGGTCTCTGATACCGGGCATGAAAGGCCTTGCGCAACTCGTCGGGCAGACCTGGCCGGTCCAGTAAACGCCGAAGGAAGGCGAATGTTTCCGGTGTGACTGGTTCTTCCAGAAGTTTCTTATCCGCCACAATATCGAACGCCTCTTGCGAGAGTAATCCCATTAAGACGGCGCCGTGTTGTGCAACAGGGAAGTTCTTTAAGTACAGCTGGGCTTGTTTTTCTCACCTTAAGTAGGACATGCCCGGTGAAAATCTTTCGGGGGGCGGTAACGGGGTGTGTGGACACGGTTGGTAGCTGCTTCGTGGTCATCTTCGGAAGAGCGTTTGACAGTGATTCCAACGAGACAGAAATTCTCAATCCGAGATCAACATCGAGCTTTTGGTTTTCGTCTTCCATTTGACTCGTTGATTTTGGCAACGCTCTGAAATCCTGGCAGGGTCGCCAATTGTAGAATGCAGACAAGGGAGAACCGCAAGGATTGAGACGTAAGTTCTAGTACGCAATACGTAGGCTAATCAACTGTTCTCTTCTGGTTGCTGTCCTTCTTCAATAATTGTGCAGGAATGTCCTTCTGAAAGGCAGACGGAAAAGAAGACGCCGTCAGTGCGACGATTTAAATTCAACCGCGCGCCAAACTAGTTTCGATCACTTGTTCCAAAATGGTGAAGGTCATTTACCTAATATGTTAGTGGAACGGTTTCACTTAAAATAAGCAAATCCTGTTTGCGCAACGAAACAGTGAGTGCGTAAACACGCAAAGTATTTCGAAAGATAAATGCTCTACTTATGTATATTATTTGCATGAAAATTTGCGTATTATTATAACTTGGTATGTCAAACTCTAAATTCTGAATTCCTGACCACAGCATTCACAGCACGTACCTACGTGTATTACTTTCCTTTCATACTTACTTATATTGTTTTACTTTTTATGCATAACAAAGGTTAATTATTCAAACATTAAGTAATCTTTTACCTTAAAATAATCAGTCTTCCTAAATATATAACAAAAGGTGCTTTTGCTGAACGTTATCCGCCGCCGAGGAACAAAATCAAGGGTTTTAATAAATCGTTTACTATAAAACTCATAAAGTGGGTCCCTTATTTCCAGCTTGAAGTTTATACGACCTATCGTGGAACACAAGGAAACAAGCCCTACTGTTAAATGGAACGTGCAGCGCCTTATTTATACAAGGAAGATGGAACTCACATTTCAGGTCGTGGCTATGTGCGGGTTGGTGTCGTTTGGCAGGCTGTGTTAAATTTTTTCCGTTGGTGATAAAGGATATACAACTGCTTTTACATGACAAAACGACAACTATTTACCTTTCAGGAAATGCCAATGACGTGTTCATGTTCATTATGGTGGATTTTGTGTGGCTGGCTAGCCGAACAGGCTGGCTAGCCGAACAACCTCCTCGTGGTGCCAGCTGGGTGGTTCGGGTTTAACCCGTTCCAGCAAATGGTTCGGTGGCAGTGTTCTAAGACGTGGTGGGTTTTCGCCTGGCAAGCGTTCACCCTATAAAAAGCCACAAATGTCTGCTTAACAACACTGCGACGTGGCGGTTGTGACTCGCCACAAACTAAAGTCACTGGCCCGTGGACATTCGGAAAATGCTATCCAATCCAAGAAAATCAATCGCTTATTCCCACATTCCTGACGATAACAAACAGTCAAAAATTCTGCGGCGCATTCAAAAACACAAGCTACATTCCTACACAATTACATACGTATATACACCCATATACTTACATACACTGTTATGCTAAACATGTCCTTTTGTACAATTTGTTCACACTATGTTAGCTAAGTATGATCATGCCTGTAAAGGTGTGCCTCGCATTGTCGAGAATAAATATTTATTTATTTATTTATTTATTTATTTATTTATCCCCATGGCACATTCTCGAAACTTGTGTTTAAAGTCAAGCAGCCTACCTTCCTAAGTATAGTTGGTGCTTTTCATCAAACGTGGGAACGTAGAGCTCCACTTAAACAAATTTTAACAGGTGACGATAGTAGCATTACGAGTACGCAGTAAATTTATGGATACAATACGTAAGACTGGAGGCGAGTTACCGGAATGCTGAGCGTGCTTGCACGTGCCGCATCCGTGCGTGCATATCAAGCATGTCAACATAAGTGGTTGGCAGTAAGCGCAATTCCTCTTGTTCATGTAACAGCTAAACGGTTGCACGTTTTCAAACTGCAATGTCAGCTTTTCCTTTGTTTTGAAAGTGCTGTTTGAACTTTGTGGGTGTTGCCTTCCACCTCACATTGGACGTACATGGCCGCATTTAGGAAAGTGACATTTGACAGTGGCTAGTGTCTAATATGTCGTTGGTAATAGCAGTCTGGATAATCGTCAATACATAGCAAGGCATCGTTGGCAATTACTGAACGTTGACCTGAAGTTTACTTTTAGGTTGTACATAAGCAAAAATGAGAGAAAATGTGCGGAACTGAAGATTTGTCGCGAAAAACAATATTCCCCTTGTTGCCACAGAAAGTGATGTGGTTTAATCGTATTTATTCGTGTCAGCTGTCTTGGAACGATTATCTGCACGGTACCTCGAGTTAATTTTGGTGGATGCAAAACCGTAGGTTAATTATGGCGGACGTCTTAAGGCATGGTCGCTTAATGAATGTTACCCATCAACTTAATCATTTTCTAGGATTTGTTTACAGTGAAATACCGTAAAGATACTGCAAAGCGTTGCAGACAAAGCCAATGGTGAAACCTTACGTGGTGTTGGTGTAGGTATGAACAAATGTACAAAGCAGTTGATTCCGCTAACCTCTAAGGATCATGAATAATATAACCCTGCGTTGTACACAGCCAGCAAGACGTTCTCAGCTAAGAGAAATTTGCAGCATCAAAAGCCTCAAAAATGGGTTCACGCGCGTGGAGCTGGAAAATTTGAAAAGAAAATGTGGGAAATAGAAGCATAAAGGCAAAACGCTAGTGTCACCAGCAGCGGCATAAGACGTTTGAGCTGAGTGCTGTTAGCTTGGCGGTTGCTTGCTCAGCTGTGCGACAAAGAATCAACTTTCAGGATGCACACGCACTTAAAACAGCAGTTAACTGAGCGTTCATTTCTAAATTTTCTGTTGAATGATGGTGGAAACTCTCATCCCCATTGTACTTTCTTAAAAACTTTGACCCAATTGTCAAAGCTAAACTTAAGAAGCTTATGGACGCATGGAAACAGCTCAGTGTTGTCCGGACTAACGGCAAAGGGACCGCTATCGAAACCATCAGCAACTTGCCTCAAACTGCACAGCCTTTTATAGACACTCCAACAACAGGCACCATATTATCTTTCGCGTTCCAAACGACTTGCTTCTTGTGACTTCAAACGTCATACACAACATTTGCGGTTATGCCGCACCTGTTTCGACCCATCCTCGCAGACTTGCCGCAGATAAGCTGAAAGCGGACAAGACGGATTTCCTGCTTTTTCTCTAACAGGGAACCATCCGCTCGCCTTGGGCAATGGGCATCAACCCTACAGAAAATATCCAAGAAATCCGGTGAGTGGCGCTCCTGTGATGACTACAGGGCGCTCAACAAAGTTACTGTCTTGGTTGAGCATACAACGCCGCGCAAGCACTGGTTAAAGCCATCTCCAGCTGGTAAGTTCTTTTCTGCAAAATAGACCAAGATTACGCCTACCACTAAATACCTGTGGTGTCAGACGATAGTGCTAAAACAGCGGTCAACCAGGCGTGTTGCTTATTTGAGTACCACAGTATGCTATTTAGCCACAGCAGCAATGCCATACTGTCAGCCTTTCATTTATTAGAGAACACGAGAACGTGGTGGTTTTATCCATAATTATACGACGCGCTGACCGCATGAACTAACGAAGATGCCTATCTTCATCTCCACGACGCTCTCATACAAAGCTTGTGGCAACATGAGCAAACGTCAAAAAGAAAATAACTAGCTTAGCCAAAGCTTTAGCTTGTTCATTAACCACCATATGTCTGCCGCAGGAACACGGTATTTACCAGCAAAAATCCAGAACTGGCGGGCCATCTTGCGTCTAGTTCCTTAGAACAGAGTAACAGGATCCGCGACATGGTCAACTACCACCAACGCGCAATATCCCTAGTGGCTTCGCTTGACTTTAAAGCCGGCCTCTGCCAATACGGTCACGAGACCGTCAACGAAGGCTGTGGCTATGTCCCATACCTGCACTCCACTCAGCCAGCAGTATTTGACACAGTGGTTAGAACCAGATTTTCGAGTATTTTGGAGCACTCGCCGTATGTCTTGTAATACGGCGCGCAACTTCACTAGTAGTGTCCGTAGACTGGAAGTCACCCTCTGCCATTACGGTCACTGGGCCCGTCACAGAAGGCTGTGGCTCTCTCCCACCCCTGCACTCCACGACCGACGGTTTCGTCTCGGTTTAGACTTCTCAGGTAGAGATTGCCGAGCTGAGAGTGGAACTCAGCGCATAGTGCTTGGCGGCTATCGCCATGATCATCACAAGGCCATTGAGCTCCGCGAGCAGTATTCGACAGAGCGGTTAGAATTCGATTTTCTTACATTTTGGAGCACCGGCTTCGTGTCCTGGATTGCGACGCACAATCTCACTAGTGACGTCGTTTGGCTTGAAGTCAGTCTCTGCCAATACGGTCACTGTGACCGTCACTGTAGTGGAGAGTATCGGTGGGGCACGCTCCCATCCTTGCAGTCAAGGATGGACGGTTCCGTCTTGGTTTAGACTCATCAGGTAGAGATAGCCGAGCTGGCAGTGGAACTCGGCGCATAGTGCTTGGCAGCTATCGCCATGATCGCTGGGCAATTGAAGTCCGATATAATTATCTGACACTGCGGTTGGAATTAGATTTTGGGATATTTTGGAGCACCCGCGGTGTGTCTTATATTGCGACGCGCAATCTCAGTAGTGGCGTTGGTTGACTTTGAAGTCAGCATTTGCGAACATGGTCACTGGAACCGTCACCGAATTATATGCCTTCCTCCTGTCCCTCCAATCCTTGAACGACGAGTTCGTCTTGGTTTGGCCTCATCGGGTAGAGATATCCGAGCTGGGAGTGGAACTGGGCGCACAGTGCTTTGCGGCTATTGCCGTGATCACTAGGCCATTGAACTCCGCGGTCTGTGTTTGACACAGCGGTTAGAAATATGTTTCCCGGTGTTCTGAAGCACTCACCATGTGTCTTGTGCTGCAACGCACAATCTCAGTGGTGGCGTCGACTGACTTTGAGGTCAACCTCTGCCAATACGGTCAATGGGACTGTAACTTTAGTTGAGGGTTTGGTGAGGCCCTCTCCCATCCCTGCATTCAACTGCCGATGGTTTCCTCTTGATTTAGACGCATCAGGTAGAGGTTGCTGAGCTGTGATTTAAATGGGTGCATAGTGCTTAGGTGCTATCGCCATGATCGCTAGAACATTGCGCTCCGCGCGCACTGTTTTACAGCATTTGGAATGAAATTTTCTGGTATTTTGTAGCACCCGCCTTGTGTCATGGTTTGCGACGTGCAACCTCAACAGTGGCGTCTGTTGGCTTTGAATACAATTTAAATGAACCTTCTACCACAAACGGTCTATGTCGCCAACCTTTATGAGGGCAAATATTTCCTCTTATTTTGGATAACACTATTTCACTGAGTTGAGGCTATAATGTTAAATACAGCCTAAAATATGGCAAAATATTTTCTACATTGTTAAACTTAATATACGTTGTGTGGTATAACACAATTTTATATGTGGTCATGAGTTATAGTGGAAAGCTTTATGACCGATAGACTCCGGATTGTCACGGCATACAGTAAGACTTGTGTGCTTCACCAGGCATCATCTCTGTGGTAATTCTGAACGATGTCAACTTTTATTACGCCAGGGTACTATAGAAATAGTAGTATATAGGTGGAAGATTAGGTCTGTGGGAAAGTAGGAGTTGGGTGTCCACCCACCACTGAGCCTGAGATTTAACAGGAGCATGGCCAGAAATGGAGCCAGGTAATAGAGCATTTTATGGATATGGCCAATGTAGAGTGTGGTGGCGGTCGAAAATCCTGGGAGTCCGGCTATCCGAGATGACAGGGGCCACGCTGACACACGGTTAGCGTTCGATCCATGTTAAATGAATATGAAATATTCACGAGCAACCTGCTAATAATGTACGGAAAGGAAGCTGGCTTCTCACTCTGCCAATCTGCCAATGTTGACCTTGACAGATGGCGAGCATTCAAGCCTGATAAAAGTTTGGAGGTGATGATGGCCAAGATGAGGTGAAATGGAGTGACAATAACTGGGTCCCATTTGTTGCTTCATCGGAGAACTATTTAACCAACTATCTGGAATGTTATGCTATGGAGTACCTAGGTGCACTTCTTTTCAAACCAAGACAAGGCAAAAAAAGGGACCAGATGATCAGTAACCAGTGCATGACGGTTAGGAGATCCAGTGAAACTAAGTGAACCGAAAGCTTCTAGCGTTAGACATCCCGGTAGCCAAGGTGTAGCAAATGAACCTTGAACATAGAAAGAGTAGAAAATACAAGTGACAGATAAGCAGGGTCAGAAGTTAATATACAGGTTGCGATCTAAGACGAACAGCATGTTGAATGCGGTAGATGTGAGGATCGACGGTTAAAGTTCTATGGGACCTCTCTCGTAAATATCGTCTAGAGATGTAGATTCGCCCAATATACCTAACACCTCCTTTACGGTGACGTGTCTGAATACTTGAGCTCGAAATATATGATTAGTTTTGTTGTATTTAATGGATTCGGGCAGCTTATTCCATAAGGTTGTATGCCCTAAGAGAAAGAATTTGGCGCGCAACCTAGTACGCACCCTAGGGACACAAAAGCTGGATGAGGTATTTCTAGTTAGATTTTGATGGAACGTACCAACTTGGGCAGTACCTGACTCCCCAGAACTGGTATACGCTAAATCAAACAGATAGATATGATTGGTCATAATTCTTTTCAACCATAATGGTTCTAGCTTTAGCAGTTTAAACCGTTGTTGATAACTCAAGGATACAAAGGCTAGTAACCGTTTGGCAACAGAACATTATCCTCTGCAATATTGAATTTGTCGTACATTTTTAAGTTTTTGAATATTATTGGACAATATTCTAAGACTGGGTGCGCATATACTCAATACCTAGCGAGCCTGGAGTCTTTCACGCGTAACGTAATGTAAACACGTGCTATGATAAATCTCGCTTTAGCGATGACATAATGCACCCGTTCGGATCAATTGGAGAACTTGAGTAGCGAACTCCAAGGTCACGAATCGTTTTACAGCAGGCAATTGGTTTGTCATCTAAATTCCATATGTCATTAATACGGTTGTATCTGAGGTTTAAGGCTTTACATGTACTACCAGATAATTTCATTCTCCACTTTCAGTAACAGCGCAGAAAATCGAAGAGCTTCACCTGTATTTTTTGAACACCGTTTGGTTCCTTTACGTATTCAAAAGCGAACACAACCTTGATAGCATCCGAGGAAAGAAGGGGTCTGCCATGTTGAAAGATTCGGAAACTTGTAGCGCCCAAAAAGATAACTTTTATCTTTCGTGTACAATTTACTTGTTGCCCGATTGTACATTACTCCTTGGTTTAATCTTACAACCGGCTCGACACACAACTGCCTTGTAAGTCCCCGCGCTCACGTGTACGCTCTTGCCTCGCTTCATCTGTCCGCTTCTTGTTGTAGCCCATCGAATACAGTCCGCTGTGTCCGACTCCAATTGCCTTCTGATATCCGCGCTTAATTACGCGCATCGTCTTGGACTAGTATTAACTAGTCCTACAAATTGATTACCCCGACCGGGTCAATCACGCACTGCTGTTGAGTAAACTGCCGAGTTTGAGGATCGACCAGCAAACAATCTGCTGGCTAAGTACCTACCTGTCTGGCCGCACCTACCGGGTTCGTGTAAACGGCGCACTCTCCAACGCTCTGGCTGCAACTACCGGGGTGCCCCCGGGGTCCATCATCGGGCCCCTGCTGTTCAATTTGTTCATCAATGACCTCCCATCCTGTATCAGCAGCCACATACTGCTTTATGCGGACGACGCTAAGATATGGCGACCTATCCGCAGGCCAAGTGCTCAGGCACTTCTCCAGACAGATATCCCTGCTGCTTATTCTTGGGCCTCGAAAAATTCGCTCCCGTTTAACATCGACAAGTGCAAAGTCATGCTCATTGGGCAAGGTGTGGCTAACCCGTACCATATCGGCGGTGTGCATCTTAAAGGCACATCCCAGGAACGCGCCCTAAGGACCATAATATCCGCCGACCTGAGCCCGAGCGCCAATGTAGCTACACTGGCGCGAAAGGCTAGCGTTCGCCTGGCCCTCCTTGGACGTGCACTAGGGTCTTTCCCTAGAGAGACATTTGTCCGCCTCTATAGCGCTTGAGTACGTCCGCTGCTGGAGTACAACATACTTGTCCAGCCGCCGTACCTAAAGAAGGACGAGGCCACACTGGAAACTGTACAGCGCAGAGACACTAAGAGAGTGGACGGACTATCCCACTTCTCGTACGAGGAGCGTCTGGCGGCCCTTAACCTCTTCCCGTTGAAATATCGCAGGCTTCGTGGCGACCTTAGCTTATTCCGTCCTGACTAATTACAGGCACCCAAACGCAGGATTGCTGGTCCGCGCCCGTACAGGTCATCTTCTAGGGCACTCACTCAAACTGATGACTCGTAGCAGTCGTCTTCTGTGCCGAAGAAACATTTTCAGTGTGCGTATTGCCTTCGCCTGGAACGCCCTCCCTGAAGTTGCTTTCTCAGCGCCCAATAGGGAGGCCTTCAAACAGCGCCTAGACGCTTGGCTCTTACCTCGCTGGTCTTCCATCTTGCTAAGATCTGGCCATTTGCCAAGCTAACACGCGGCGCTTCTATCATTTTGCTTCTATCCAACTTTGCCGAATTTACCTACCCCACTCTCTTGTTCCAGGTATCCACGTTCCCATAGTCAACTCGCGGAATACTTGTGCTGAACACCACTACTGCGTCAAGACCCACAACATCTGGTACCTACCGACGAGATCAGGACCTTGCCGTAAGATCCCGAGGCAGAACCACCGAAAAGCTACGCTTACTCGTTCTGCGCAAACTCGTGATTCGCACGCGCGAATTCAACATTTTTCTCGTTTGTATTTTTTTGGTGAGTTCGT
This sequence comes from Dicrocoelium dendriticum, assembly GCA_944474145.2. NCBI lineage: Eukaryota > Metazoa > Platyhelminthes > Trematoda > Plagiorchiida > Dicrocoeliidae > Dicrocoelium > Dicrocoelium dendriticum. The sequence continues at coordinate 30,774,853 of OX104067.1, forward strand.
TCCTTTTTCTCGATTATATACCTGCGTTCATTTGTTTCTTGTGTAATTTTAGTACGT
>OX104067.1:30775118-30791977 GCA_944474145.2 Dicrocoelium dendriticum
CATTAGCAGGTTGGTGGTGCATGATAGGTCTTGACGGAAACCATGCTGCTCCGGTGCAAGCGTGTTGCAGTTTCCAGGTAGTCCATTAGAGCCTCAGCAACGACCGCTTCCATCACCTTCACGAGCAGATGGAGGAGAGTTACTGGGCGATAGTTCGCAAAAGCTGAACGACTAGCCGCGCATAAAATTTGGGTTTATAACGCCACGCTTTCACAAAGTGGGGAGTTGTTGTTCATCAAAGCACCTTTGGAAGAACTGAGACTGAGAATTTATTATGTGCTAGTAGTAAAATTTCGAATTAGGAAAACTTAAATTGCGGATTGTCAGCGGTAGGGTGTCGGTCAGTCAACAGTTTAACCTTGTTCGGTTAGGATTTCTTGCTGGTGTTATTATTTCCAGTTATAGGATGTTTTTTTCATTGTATGTGCACCGTTTCACAAAAGCATAGGTTGCCAAAATTATCGTCGATACTTGATTTTATAAGCTTCACAGAATCGGCCTTTGGCAGTCCTTCTGGCAGTGTGTTCCATAACTTTACTATTCTTCGTTTTATGCAACGTTGATGTGCTGCCCTGTTCATACATGGGGCGCTGGGTTTGTAGCGGTGTACTCTAGTGTTACAGATCTCCTGTAGATGAAATATTGGTCGCATTATGGGGACGTGATTCAAGTGTACCAATTGTTTGGTCATAATAATGTCCCTTCGTACGCGGCGGTCGGATAGTGTTTACAGTCAGAGTCATTCACACCTTTTTCATACAGAAGCTTTCCTAGACTGGGTATCATTTTATTCGCGATGTACTGTATTTGCGCAAGCTTTTCCGTTTCCCACTGGGTTTTCGGATGATAAGCTGACCGCCGTATTCAAGCATTGGTCCGCTGAGCGCGGTGAATAAGTGACGGACCGTTTCTTTAGAAAATGTGAAGAAACTACGTCGTAATGCCCAGAGCATACGAAGTCCCGCATAGTACAATTTCTCTTTATTTTCTACTGATCACATATCATATCGCGAGAGAACTCCTAAATCTTTGCCAGATGTGTTGGGGTAGAGCAACTGATCGTTCAAGGTATTTGCTCAGGTGGTTTCATGTCTGCTAATATTGATGAAGTCCGGCTTGCTTGCGTTAAGAGGGAGTTGCATTTAGGTGGACCACGGTGACAGTCGATCAAGTCATGCTCGTTCAGCTAGCCTGGTGGCCACAGCCTCCAATGTTGTTGGACGGATGTTGTCTACTCCTGAAAAGCTATGATCGCGCAGTGCCAGTAAGTTCCGTAGCACAATTGATGGGTTGAAAAATACATGGAGTCGGTAATGCGCTTGATGTTATGGTACAGGTGGAGGCTGCGAGTTCGAAAATTGGGGCATATTATAATCGTAGGGCGGTAGCTGCTGCTTCGGCGCTTTGTACTCTACCGCCTGTTGTGAAAACTGGAGGGATGCCATGCTTTACTTTACGAAGACTGTTGACATGCCTAGCCAGTAGTTTATTGTTTTCCAGAAACGTCTTAGCAAGGTATTGTTGTTAAGTTAATTTGTGCCCATGGACAGGTGCAATACAATGGTTGTGATGGGTCAGGAAATTGCCCCAAGCTTCTGGGTAAGGGCAACTTTCTAAGTACGCCATGCAGCATCCTTTATCGCCATGCATTTTTGAGTCCTGCTCCTTAGAATTGAAGGCACTTTTGCAGAACGAAGTGGTTTCGTCTCTTATGCTCTGTTGACCTTGTTACTGAGTCTTTAGAGGAACTCTGTCCAAAGGTTGTCAATGGGACTGTTGTCCGAATATTCCTAAGCGAATGTCTTGACGAGTTCTTACGAGACGTGGTAGGGTGTGATTGTATGTGTTAGTTCCGAGTGTTCAGATGGATTCTCTGCATAACAAATATAGGTACACGTTGTTACTATATGGTCGCTGATACCTAATGGACTCCCCATCAATAACTTGTCAACCATGAGCTCTTCATTCGTGGGCTCAAGTCAAGACATGGACTGTTTGTTTGCTGTCCTGAATCTAGTTAGCGTGATCACATGATCGTGCAAGGGCAAATTCAAGTCTGTATGGAACTGTTCCTTAGGTGATGCCAATACCCCCAAGACATGTACATTGAAGTCCCCGGAGATGAGAGTGTTGCTGTACGTAGTGCGTGGTACCCTGTGCAAACCACGTATGAAGCGGGAATTCCACATCCAGAGGGGACGTTGGGGGACGGTAAAGGACAGATACGATGCATGCGTCGTCGTGTCTTAGTCGGAGACGGCACCAGAGTGAGTCGGTAACAGGAATTCCCAGTTCAACTAGGATTGCACATTACAGGTCACTACGGTAGTAGAGGAGGACACTACCACCTCTGTTGGGGCGGTCGATCTGGCCGCTTCTTGGTGCAACCAAGTTTCGCTAGTGGAAATTAAGTCCCAAGCATTCGCCACCTAACCTAGCTGAAGGTAGCTACATGTACTGAGCAGCCCTTTGGCGTTAGTGTATATGCATGACACTTTCTCGGATTTAAGCGATGTGTGGGAGGTTGTGCAACTAACTGTAACACAATGCCGTACCCTCCTAGGCTAGTCAAAAACCCCACCACCGGGAATGTCGTTTAAAGCCCCCGAAGATAAAAATAACCAAGATTGCGCTGCGACCAGAATCTAGTTGGAGCACAATGCAAAGTATTATTTATAGGATAACCTACGCTGGGTTGAGTTATCTCGGTTCGCTGTTTCTTAATTAGCAGCCCTTGGCCGAAACTTAGCATCGATCGAGCCAGTTGGTCGCGTGCGTTTACGAAGCGATTCCCGCTCAGGCACATAGGCGTTACTGCTCGACTGGCGACGGACAATCGATGGAGCGGATTCTTGTCTGTCTATTCATAATGAGTAAGCGAGTGCAAACAGATGCAATTACCATGCTCATACCAGTTTGGGCTCCTTCGGTGTTGAAATGCCGCAAGCTCTTCCGCCACGTGTCCTCTTTCTGTCATCTCCTATACCTCTACTTTCATGCTGGTATTGTCGCTCGCTCGGCATCAAATTTCTTGGCGGATTCTGTCTCATGTGAATGCGGGTTCGCCGGTACAAACCGTTTCCCACCTTGACTACATACCTTCTTTCTCCTACCCGCAGTCCCACTTCCACTGTTATACTGTTCCAGGCGCCAGTTGTATCCATACCTCTTCGCCAACCCAAGTGGTGGTAACTCTAGATACGCGATCATAATACCGTTTCTGCCTAAGCATTCATTTGTCCAATCGGTCTTGCATCATCGCCGAGGATTGTGCTACTAATCAGAGCGGAATTTTGGCCGCGGGCGACAAAGTTCTCATTCTGTGACTAAACAAACCTTGAACAGAGCTCACTCCAATTTCTAGAGACGGAGTGTTTCTTCCTTCCAGTAGCATGATATACGGGTCCGCGTTCAGTTCTTTAGCTTTAATTTGTACCATCTTTTTATCCTTCACAGCTGCTTCAGCCTTCCCGTTCGACTGGCTGTCGTAAAGGCTGGTGAGTCGATGATCAAATTCCCACTTCGTACTCCATTCTTGGAAGTCGTCGGCGGTAAACTGTGGTCCGTTGTGTGCTGCTATTTCCTCAGGGATTGCATTTCGATCTAAATGACCGCGCAGCATGTTTACCTCCGCATGAGCACTGGTCGAGGACATTTCATCAATCTGAAAATAGTCACTGAAGTACCGTGGTCCGTACCTTTCCGTCGTGCGTGAACAGGGCAACTGCCACATTCTTCCGTGGCCTTTCGGAACCGCTCCAAGTGTCAATGTTTCTTGTATTTGTTCAACGTCATGTGCGCGACGGATGGGGCAGTTCGACACCTAGTCCCGAAACTGACTACCATCCCAGGCCAAAACATCAGCTCCCTGGCTCGTGTGACGCAATCAAACATTCCCAAGTGTACACCAAGTATCATCTCCAGCATGGTTTTCTTTGAAGAGCCAACCGTCTTCTACAACGAGTTCATCACGAAAATGGAACAACGGTGTCAGTTCTGCCAGCCAACCCCTCTTATTCTCTGGCCATCCATCAGCTATTGGTCCCCCTAAACATTTGCAAATCGCATCTTCCTCCTTAAAATGTCTCAGTTGTTGTAAACGCTCTCCGATTGACTTCAGGTTGTCGTGGTGTGCAAACACTGTTGAAGTCGTATCGAATTGTGACTACAGCCGAAAGATGGGTTCTTGTCAGTGTGCCTGCGATGTACCTTTGTATCCCAGGCTGGTAGATGATTACCAAATTGTATCCAACGGGCGGACGATCATCTTTTGAAGTAACCGATCGAGAATGCGGCCGTGCTCTTTTATAGTGGAGCCGAATATCAGACGTCGTCAGCCGCAAAAATAGCTCCTGGCAAGGCTTTTAGAGCTTGTACTAGACGTTTTTGGAATATTACATTGGGGACTTTCCTACCGAACGGTAAACGCGGCCACCAAATTCTTCGAATGGTGCACCGAATGTCATCAAATAGCTAGATGGTGCACCAAACACGACCTGCCAAAAAGGCAGAGGCAAGATCAACCTTCGTGAAGAACCTTTGCGTTGATAGAACTGTCAGTATATCGTCTGATGTCGGTAGGCTGCAGTGTTGTCTTCCAAGGGCGGTCTTAAGCCGTTTTGGATCGATACACATGCACACATCACCGGACTTATTTGTAACAACCGCCACTTGACCAACGCAACCTGTGGGTTCGTCACTCTTGGTTATAATGTCAAATGCAGCTAGGCTCCTCAACACTTGGGAAAAGCTTACGTGCAGCGCCACTGGTGCCTTTCTAGCAGGCAATACCACTGGTACAGCGGACTCGTTTAAGGATAGATGTACGTAGCTGTAAAAGCTCCACAGTCCTTCGACAATCACTGTAGGATCTTAATGAACGATATCCGTAGCTAACTAACATAAAGGCACAAAGCGATCTTGATTAAAAGGAATAAAGCAAGTTACTGACTAGAATCAACACCCAGAATGTGCACATAATCTCTCGCTACAACAACACACGTGAGTTAATGCCTGCTTCCATCCGTCGGAACGATAACACTCAGAGTGATACTAGCATTCGGATGGAACTTTGTACGTGTTACCACTGAGCGAACGCCTGATAAGATTGTCACTGATGCGGTTGGAGCGCAACTACGGTAACGTGTTGGAACACGGGTCAATGGAACGGAGTTGTGCTGACCTGATGGCGTTAGCTTAGCCCGGGGTACGCGCTGGTGAGACGGAAATTGATCGAGCGTGAGAACGATCCTAGCCGCACGCATTCGGTTGGACGCTGAGCCTTCGGAACGGACGCACACGAGAGGGTTTACGGTAGACGAGCACTAGTGCCTTAGACCCGAACGCTGCCCCGCTATCGACGCACAGAAAATCACGTGACCCGACCGACTCCTAACTAGGGCGAAGGGGAAGAAAGACCGGTGATCCTCTGAAGGCTCTTTTACGAGCAACAAATGTCGAAGCACAGTCAATGCAATAGGCCATTAGTTAGGGAAAATTACTATCACGACGGCGTGGTAGTTTGTAAAATAACATTGTCAACAGACGCGCAGTTAAGGCCGCGCCTTGCTGTGACTGAACCCTGCTACCTTGTGGGGAAGAATTGGGCCCCGCTTTCTACAGCCATTATGCCGGAGTTTCTGCGCGTTTTCGGGGACATATGACGGGCCCGCAACATTACCAATTTAGCTTTTAGACAGTGGTGTGGTTTGTCACACTGAACTCCAGAGCAGTGGTTCTCGGGCTAAATCTTGACCGTTGCTCAGGTGTCCAACTGGGAACATATGGGTCGTCTTTCAGCAACCAGCATCCCATCTACAATTTTTGTTATCTCCTTGACGCTCCGTGGTACGTATAGCAGGTTCCTTGGTTACTGATGCATCGTCGCATTCAGCTGAATACACCTTTGGTTGGCAAAGTCTCGCCAAGTGCTTCGTCTTCGAGCAGTTTATACATGTCTTTCACCAAGCCAGGCAACTTTCCTTCCAGGGATTATGATTGCGATCCTAGCACTTGCATGTTAGCGCACGCGTCGGAGCAGCCTGCGACATCGCATACTTAGGCTGAGAAACAGCGGGTTGCTTAATAATTGTTTGAGACAGTAGCTGGCGAAATTGGAACGCTGTTACAGTTTTACTATTGCAAATATCGAGGCATTGGTTCAGCATTAGTTTTCTAAATTGCAATAATTTGCTGATAATATTCTCATCCTGAACACCCAGTACAATTCGAATTCTCACCAGTGAATCGCGTAGGCACTCGCAAACATTGTATGTTTTTTTTGCTTAGTTAGGTTGGTATTGACTGATTCTCATAGAAGTCGCTTTCGGCCAAAATAGACAGCGTTGATAAGTCTCATTGCCCTTGCCTTCACAGGATTAACCAAAACTTAGGCGCACCTCGATCCAATCGAGCTCTTGATGTTTGCAGCCCAATTTAATTGTCCACAGCACATGTCTTTAATCATCGACAACAGCATGTTGAAAGATCACCAACTGGTGATCATATGCATGATAGTACAACTGAATCAGTTTGGCGAAGTCCATCCATATGGCTTTCCACATTGGCCAGTTTTGTGAGGCGAACCTTTCGTCATCCACAATGGAGTTAGCGTCGCCATAGATGGTTACCAGACAAAACAAATTTGCTGGTTTCTCATCGCTGTCTTCGTCTCTTCATCACCATTTCGTGTAATGCCCTCCGAGAATCAAAAACGAAGACTTGGCTTCGATCAGAATCTAGTTGGATCAGAATGCAACATATTGGCTATAGGATAACCTATGCTTGGTTGTGATCACGGTTCGCTCTTTGTGGATTGCCAGCCCTTTGCCGAAACTTAGCATCGATCGAGCCAGTTGGTCGTGCGTGTTTACGAAGCGATTCCCGCTCAAGCGCATACGTGTTACTGCTCGACTGGTGGTGGACAATCGATGGAGCGGGTCCTTGTCTGTTCGTTCCTAATGTGTAAGCGAATAGAAACAGCTACATTTACCACGCTGATACCACAGGGAACTTGGTCAAAGAGTTTTTGTATGTCCAGGTATTTGATAGCACAAGCTGTACCTCCAACGACTGAGGCTGTGAGGTGGCTTAGGAGGTCAAGCCGACATGACTGACAAAAACTACAAAAGCCGGCTGCTTAGGTACTTTGGCAGCAGATAATTAAATAAATAAATAAATCTTTTATCTCTCGACGATGCGAGAGACCATTACTGCATTGGAGATCAAAATACCTACATTTTTTCATTTTGTTCCCTCAATATATTAGAGGGGAATACGCATTACATTATGTCCATGTCAGCTTCAGGCATGCATGTCGTTCAAGGTGAATTGCAGAAGATTTGCTGTGGCTGTATCCTCTGTTAGCGGATGTCCTGTCGATCTGGACCAACGCAGTCTGATCAGAAGGCAGAAATGGGACCCTCCTGTATGAGTCTAATATGCGTCCGGTCGTGGGTACCAAGGGCTTCTGTGTCCGTCCTACTATACAAAGGGGGCATTTAGCGTGCTATGAAGACACTGACACGCTACAACGAGCCATTCTTTAAAACACACGCTGAGGCGCAATCCAAATTCATCGATGGATTAAAACACGTTCAGAAGTCTCAGTTCGTAGTGAACTCAGGGAGAAAATAATATAAACAACAGTGTCAAGTTAGGTAGGAACCGGCTATAAAATGATACCAGTAAAAATAAAAAAGGGTAAATATCTGGGAAAAGAATAATCCAGATATCCGGACATCAGTTTGCAAGGAAGACATACCATTTGGCAAGCGTGTAGTGACCTGGAGATTCCCCTGTTTGGATGCCGCATGCTGCGTAAAATATTACAAAATTATATTTTCTCGAGGTACATAGCAAATTAGCCGCTCGCCTGTTTGAATGTTGCTCACGTCTGGTTGAGTTAACATAGCATCCGCCTTCGAACGGCGCGACGCCCATCGGCTCCGCGGCCATTTTTGCTCTCCGCGCACGCGACCACACCTTTCCCTAGCTAGCTATCTTCCGGTGCCTTACTTTTAGCACTAGCTAGCGTTTCGCCCTACTTAATAAACTTTTCCTAGAGTTACTTTTGGTGTTATCCACTCATCGGAGGTTGGTCTTATATTCGCGTATTAGTTCTAAAGCGTACCGATCCTGCTTCTCGCTTTATATTTCAGTGAGATTCAGCTATAATAGAAAAAACTACCTAAGTGATGACAGCATAATTTCTATATTGTCAAACGAAGTCTAAATTGTGTGGTATAAACAATTTTATATATGGTCATGAGTTATAGTGGAAAGCTTTATGACCGATAGACTCCGGATTGTCACGGCATACAGTAAGACTTGTGTGCTTCACCAGGCATCACCTCTGTGGTTATTCTGAACGATGTCAACTTTTATTACGCCAGGGTACTATAGAAATAGTAGTATATAGGTGGAAGATTAGGTCTGTGGGAAAGTAGGAGTTGGGTGTCCACCCACCACTGAGCCTGAGATTTAACAGGAGCATGGCCAGAAATGGAGCCAGGTAATAGAGCATTTTATGGATATGGCCAATGTAGAGTGTGGTGGCGGTCGAAAATCCTGGGAGTCCGGCTATCCGAGATGACAGGGGCCACGCTGACACACGGTTAGCGTTCGATCCATGTTAAATGAATATGAAATATTCACGAGCAACCTGCTAATAATGTACGGAAAGGAAGCTGGCTTCTCACTCTGCCAATCTGCCAATGTTGACCTTGACAGATGGCGAGCATTCAAGCCTGATAAAAGTTTGGAGGTGATGATGGCCAAGATGAGGTGAAATGGAGTGACAATAACTGGGTCCCATTTGTTGCTTCATCGGAGAACTATTTAACCAGCTATCTGGAATGTTATGCTATGGAGTACCTAGGTGCACTTCTTTTCAAACCAAGACAAGGCAAAAAAAGGGACCCGATGATCAGTAACCAGTGCATGACGGTTAGGAGATCCAGTGAAACTAAGTGAACCGAAAGCTTCTAGCGTTAGACATCCCGGTAGCCAAGGTGTAGCAAATGAACCTTGAACATAGAAAGAGTAGAAAATACAAGTGACAGATAAGCAGGGTCAGAAGTTAATATACAGGTTGCGATCTAAGACGAACAACATGTGGAATGCGGTAGATGTGAGGATCGACGGTTAAAGTTCTATGGGACCTCTCTCGTAAATATCGTCTAGAGATGTAGATTCGCCCAATATACCTAACATCTCCTTTACGGTGACGTGTCTGAATACTTGAGCTCGAAATATATGATTAGTTTTGTTGTATTTAATGGATTCGGGCAGCTTATTCCATAAGGTTGTATGCCCTAAGAGAAAGAATTTGGCGCGCAACCTAGTACGCACCCTAGGGACACAAAAGCTGGATGAGGTATTTCTAGTTAGATATTGATGGAACGTACCAACTTGGACAGTACCTGACTCCCCAGAACTGGTATACGCTAAATCAAACAGATAGATATGATTGATCTTAATTCTTTTCAACCATAATGGTTCTAGCTTTAGCAGTTTAAACCGTTGTTGATAACTCAAGGATACAAAGGCTAGTAACCGTTTGGCAACAGAACATTATCCTCTGCAATATTGAATTTGTCGTACATTTTTAAGTTTTTGAATATTATTGGACAATATTCTAAGACTGGGTGCGCATATACTCAATACCTAGCGAGCCTGGAGTCTTTCACGCGTAACGTATTGTAAACACGTGCTATGATAAATCTCGCTTTAGCGATGACATAATGCACCCGTTCGGAACAATTGGAAGAACTTGTAGTGACCATGACATTTTACTCCATCAAACATCACATTCAGACTTGTACACATTTTGTTTTACTTTGCACCCATCCAAAGCCTATATATACTGGACTGCAATTTTGTACCAGGTCCGCCGTCTTAACCGCTGGCTGCCGGCTGTTGTGCTTCGGCGTGGTGTAACTGCTTCACCACTCTCTCCCACTGTCCTCAAGCAATATTTACATAGCCATTTTCTCAAGACATTCTTTTTATCTTGCCTTCTTCTGTCTTACTGGGCTACGGTTTTCTTGTGTAGCATTCGCCAAGGCGCTAAATAATTGGTGACCCCAAGCGCATTTCGGTGAGTTCAAGTTCAAGCGGGACTGGAACGATAGGATTATCCCGTGAGTGTGCCTTCTTCGGCGGGTCGTTGAACCAGGAGTTAGCGAACTTTGAACTACTGATGGACCTAAAACAAAGACCGCATCACACCCTGTCCAAGCAATTAATGCCCACGTATCCTGCCCTAGCAGTCCCTGCTGGGTCGGTTACGTGAAGTAAGAAAGAGAAAAAGTAAACGCAGAAGGCAAAAGAGAAAGTGGTAAGAGCTAAGCAAGTGGAATACCAAGATATTTGAGTCAATAAAAATACTGAAAATTGAAGGTGAGTCAGCTAGGAAAAAGGAAAGGTTTGCTGTTGCCACCCAACAGCATCGAGCTGGCGCGCAAAACCCTTAACTGTAGGTTCCCTTACCACATGATGTGGAAGAGAATTCCAGCCATCTATAACTCGGCGCGATAGACGAGTTTCCGTCCTAATCCTATCAGACCGTGGTTTATGCCATTTCAGTGGGTGACCGCGGAGACTAGGTAACGTAGCGGGACTAAAAAGCCCTGACAAGTCCGGGCCTATCTTACCCGTCAAAATACGATAAGTGAGAAGCAGGTCCCCCCTTATTCTTCGGTAGTGCATGGAGTACATACCCAAACTGAGCAAGCGTTCAGGATACGCCTGTCCCCGTAGACCCTGCACTAACCGAGTGCCCACTCGTAACACCCTCTCCAAGTCCATTTTGTCTCGGTTAAGACATGGTGGACAAGGCTGTAGTGGACTCGGACCCAAAGAGAAATAAAGATGAATAAATGATGAGCAGAAATGACAAGACTCACAGAAGGGTTCCGACGTGGGTTAGAAGTCCAACCACATAAAACTTCCTAGTCCTCTTGCGTCAGCAACTCCGATGGATGACAAACGACGATGGTGAAACCAGTTGAGACGGAACGAGATCTGTGGATGAATATTGCTCGAGGTTAGAACGTAGTGACCGACAATGCCATAAAATCCGTAGCACAAGAACACAGAGAGAACACGACGATTTGCCCGCGTGGTTCAAAAAGTGTGTTATTTATCAATCAAAACAAGTTTACAAGGTTAATGTACAAGAATTGGTGGTAATAGGAAAGGAATGTACAATGAAAGATAAGTAAATTTACGGGCGCTACAAGCCAGAATACAATATTCCAGGTGGGGTCGGACGAGTGCCGAAAATAGCTTCACAAACAACTTGGCCGGTAAGATTCCGAAAGAGCGGCGGATAGACCACATCATACGAAACCCTCGACAAGCAGCCTTCTTCCAGTTGTCTCCAGAGTGAAGTGCTGATGCATGTACGACTCCTAAATCAACCTGCTGAGTGACAACAGGGAGTTCACCACCGCCGACAACATTTCGGGTGGCAGGATTTGCAGCTCCGATTCGGGGAACAGAGCACTTCGCCCTATTTATGGGCATCAACCATAAGATAGACAATTCCCAGAGCCTATCCAAGGCACACTGAATTGCCTCACGACCCCCCGGGATATCCACAATATTCCAGAGCTTAAGGTCGTCAGCAAACATTAATGATGACACCCCTAGCTCTCCCGGCGAGTCATTTACATAGATCGCGAACAACAATGGCCCCAATACCGAGCCCTGCGGAACGCCACTAAGTACAGCTTGCCTGAGCGAAAGGCTACGCCCCACCCGTACGCACTGTTCCCTCCTCTCAAGCAAGGCAGACACCCATTGAAGGGCGCGACCAGATATCCCAAAAGATCTCAACTTTAGTAATAGTCGAAGATGTGGAACAGTGTCAAAAGCTTTCGAAAAATCAACGAATAGCACGTCTACAGCGTGGCCGCTGTCTACCGCTTCGGTCCAGCTTTCACGAGCTACAAGTAAATTAGTCTGACATGAAAATCCCTTGCGGAATCCATGTTGTGCAACACTGAGAAGGTTGAATCGATTCAGATGGTTCTCCACTGAATCCCTTATCAGCTTCTCGAACAACTTGACTACTACGCCTGTCAAACTGACAGGCCGATAGTTCGTGGGTAGAGCGTTGTCACCGCCCTTAAAAATCGGACAGATGATCGCCTCCTTCCATTCCGTTCGTTCCATTTCTTTGGTTTTTCCACGCAAGCCGTGGCCTCAGATTCTAAAATGTGTGAAGAATCACAGTCTGTGCAAGCTTTATCTCTCGTAGTTCCACCCTTTATCGGAAAGGATCCCGTTTTGTGGTTCATGATTTTAGAAGCTGAATTTACTTCTAAGCATGTTACCAATGACTCTGCAAAGTTTAATCACTTGCTAACACGCCTGCAGACTGATATTACTTTAGCACTACGTGATCTTATTATTACATCGTGTCCTCCTGACCGCTATAATTCTCTCAAGAACGCGGTAATAAAGCGTGTTACTCCCTCAGTGAAGTCCCGCCTGCATAAACTTGTACTGGTCTACAGCTAGGTTCTAGTAAGCCATCCGCGCTATTGCTAGAGATGCGTGGTCTTCTTCAAGGATTGCATATGGATGAGTCGCTGCTTCGAGAGTTATGGCTTCAGCGTTTGCCTGAAAACGTACAAGCTATGCTATCGCTTGCGAAATCGCAGCCTTTGTCAGAAGTTGCAGATATTGCTGATGACATGATGGATCGTTTCACCGAAGCACCATGTCCGTCGTCTAGTTCTCTTCGCTCACCTGACGTAGGTTTTACTGTTGACCCTTCGGTCCAATCCATCGGCACCGCTACTCCACCTTCGACTGGTGAGCTCTTAGCAGAGATAGCCGCACTACGGCAAGAAGTTCAAAGCTTAAAGTTACATCGGCACCAACGGGATTCTCCATCCCGTTCACCTAGCCCATCTCGAAGACGAACACGATGCCCAATTTGCCGTTATCACGCACGTTTTGGAAGGCCCGCTAGAAATTGTATAAAGCCATGCTCATTTCCCGTAACCAGAAAAAAGACAGGCCGACACGTATTGGCGACGAACGCCGTCGGCCGAAGTCCTCCAAACCGCCTCTTCAATATTGTTGACAGGAACACCGGGATCATGTTCTTGGTTGATACCGGGGCGGAAGTTAGCGTGATCCCACCAGTTCCAGGCGACGCGACTAAGCCACAGACAACCAACTTGCGTGCCGCTAACGGCACTGCTATCCGAGTTTTCGGTCAGCGCTCTCTTACCATTGACCTCGGACTACGACGTTCCTTTCGATGGATTTTCACCATCGCTGCGGTTCCGTTTGCTATATTGGGTATCGACTTCCTTCAACACTTCGATCTTCTCGTCGATACGCGTCATCGCAAAATCGTTGACAAAAAGACCCAGCGTTTCACATGTGGAGTTGGCACAACTTGTGTTTCTGTCACTCCCATTTACATTCAGCCCGAAGCTGATAAGGAAATTTTAGATCTGTTCAGACAGTTTCCGCAGCTGGTCCACTCAGCTGACGCTACGCTTCCGGTCGCATCTAGCGTTACGCACCATATACGAACCCGTGGCCCACCGGTTTCTGCACGGCCACGACGTCTCGCCCCTGATAAGCTAAAAGCCGCTAAGGCGGAATTCGAGCACATGCTCGAACTTGGTATCATCCGTCCTTCCGAAAGTCAGTGGGCTTCACCTCTCCACATGGTGCCCAAGAAGGGTGTCGACTGGCGGCCCTGCGGAGACTAGCGGGCGCTGAACAAGTGCACAGTTGCAGATAGGCATCCTATACCGCACATCCAGGACTTTACAAGTAGTCTCGGTGGTAAGTCAGTGTTTAGTAAGATAGACCTGACGCGAGCATTTCACCAGATTCCTGTAGAGGACTGCGATATCCCCAAAACGGCAGTCATAACACCCTTTGGTTTATTCGAGTTCCTTCGAATGCCTTTCGGGTTAAGGAACGCTGCTCAAACATTCCAGCGGTTCATCCATGACGTTACTCGTGGTCTGGACTTCGCATATCCTTACGTGGATGACATTCTAGTAGCTAGCGCCTCTAAGTCGCAACACTTAGAGCATCTGCGTACTCTATTTCAACGCCTATCTGATCGAGGCGTTACATTGAACCCTAGCAAGTGCGAACTAGGAAAATCGTCGATCGAGTTCCTAGGTCACCGCATCTCAGCTACAGGTATGGAACCACTGTCTCAAAAGGTAACCGCCATCAAAGATTTCCCTGAACCTACATCGTTTAAACAGCTTAAACGTTTCCTTGGGATAGTTAACTACTATAGACGCTTTATTCTGTGTTGTGCTAGGATAATGCAGCCCTTGACTGACTTGCTTCGGGGCAATCAATGTTCGTTTGTTTTTACCAAATCCGCGCGATTAGCCTTCACAAACCTTAAAGACGCAATCGCTAATGCTGCTCTTTTAGCACATCCAGTACCATCTGCTCCAATTTCTCTCTTCACTGATGCCTCAGACGAGGCCGTTGGTGCTGTTCTTCAGCAGGCTGTCGACAATACATGGCAACCTTTGGGTTTCTTTTCGAAACGGTTGCAGCCAGCAGAGACACGTTACAGCACCTTCGGGAAAGAACTTCTGGCAGTTTACCTCGCCATCCGTCATTTTCGTCCTTTTCTAGATGGCAGAAACCTTACCGTCTTTACTGACCACAAACCTTTAGTTTACGCCCTCGACTCATCATCCAACCGATGCTCTCCGAGAGAGATACGCCACCTGGACTATGTCTCACCGTTTACGTCAGACATACGTCTCGGGTGTGCAGAACTCCGTCGCTGATGCTCTTTCTCGCGTCAGCTCCATCACTTCCGCTGAAGGTATCGATCTAACGGCAATGGCTGCCGCTCAACAGACCGACCCAGAGCTAGATCAGCTTCGTAATTCTAGCTCCTTGCGCATACGACCAGTTCCACTGCCTATTTCGGATGGAACCATACTTTGCGACGTTTCGCAAAATTCACCACGACCAGTGGTTCCCCAAGCTTTCCGACGCACTGTGTTTGACATTCTTCACAGGTTATCACATCCAGGCATTCGTGCCACAGTTAAGCTCGTCACACAACGCTTCGTGTGGCGCAACGTCAACGGGGACGTTAGACAGTGGGCTCGTACGTGCTTTAGTTGCCAACAGTCAAAGGTTCATAAATAAATAAATAAATAAATATTTATTCTCGACTATGCGAGGCACGCCAGTTGAGGCATGATCAGGTATGTACAGCTGTACAGACATTTTATGGGAACTGTAGTGACAGTAGAAAATTGTTCATATGTCCATGCTTGTAACTGTGCGATGGTGAACATGCGAAAGAACGATTTGTTTGGACATAATCGCTCTGCCATATATCGCAGTCATACCTTGAGTAATAATAGATAAAGTATCCTGAGTGATCCATTGGAAGATAATTGAAGAGCAAGCTATCCAGTATGATGCTTCTAATTGAGCTGCCAGTGTGAAGTTATGGGCTGTGACCTTATTCGGTGGCGAGTCACGTTCGCCACGTTGCAGTGTTGTTAAACGGACATTTGTGGCTTTTTATAGGGAGAACGCACGAAAAGTCCGCTGGGTTCATTTCCACTTCCTGATGCCCGTTTTCACCATATTCATATTGACCTTGTTGGGCCACTGCCCCCATCTAATGGGTGCGTTTACTTGCTGACTTGCATAGACCGTTTTACAAGATGGCCTGACGCCATCCCAATGTTAGATTGCTCATCAGACACTGTCGCTCGCGCTTTTCTAGAGCGCTGGGTCTCACACTTTGGTAGTCCTGCCGTTGTGACAACTGACAGAGGTTCGCACTTCGCAGGCACATTTGCTCACCTTCTTCAGACCCTCGGCTGCCGTCACGTCCAAACGACTGCATTCCACCCTGCCGCCAACTGCATGGTTGAGCGTTTTCACCGCCAGCTGAAAGCTGCACTATGTGCGCATGATAACGCAGACTGGTACGAAGCGCTTCCCGCCGTTTTACTTGGCTTACGAAATACTGTCAAAACTGACATTAACGCCGCTCCAGCTGAACTCGTCTATGGCTGCACATTGCGTCTCCCTGGACAATTAGTCGCCCCAACCCCGGAGAGTGCATGGAACTACAAGAGCTACATAGCTCGTCTGACGCACCACATGCGTCAGCTGCATCCCGCGAGACCCAGGGAACAACGCACTCCAGTGCACGTTCCGAAAGACCTTTCTACATGTTCTCACGTATTCTTACATGTCGACCAAGTGAGACAGCCTCTCTCCGCACCTTACACAGGTCCACACCGTGTTATTAAACGGTCTTCAAAAACTTTGGTGATTGACCGCGGGAGTAAAAGGGATACTGTCTCGATAGATCGCGTCAAGCCTGCGTTCATCGATTAACAACAGTTGGTTCCATCATCGGTCTTAACGCAATCTACAGAGCCACCTGTAACGACGCCCAGCTTTTCAGCTCCACCACAATCCCAGTCATCAGATTCGCCGCAAACTAATACCAGTCACGGTAGAAGAGTTCGTAAACCTGTAGCGCCTGTAAATTTACTTATCTTTCATTGTACATTCCTTTCCTATTACAACCAATTCTTGTACATTAACCTTGCATACTTGTTTTGATTGATAAATAACACACTTTTTGAACCACGCGGGCAAATCGACGTGTTCTCTTGTAAGGAAATCGAAACCGCCATGGGTCGTTTTAAAGACTACTTAAATGATCTCTTTCTTCTCTCTTTCATTTGCAGATTCTCGAGAAACCGCAGATATATGAAAACGTGCGAAGGCACTTTACCGACCCAAAAACTCTGACATTCCCTTTTTGTTTTGATTGTCTTATCAAGGTCCTGTACACTCCTCTA
>OX104067.1:30792476-30820203 GCA_944474145.2 Dicrocoelium dendriticum
TAGAGTCAACAGCTGCTGGCCCAATCCCCTAAAAGTAGCCAACACACGACTCATCAATAGGTTAATCCTAACGAAGAAATGCCAACCAGATTGCTTACAAAGTCGACATTAAGATTGTCAGTTAGCTCCTCAGGATGAATAGGAAAACAGATGAAATTTGCAGAGCACAAGAAAAAAGTCTTCTCATTGACGCACATGCATTGATAAGAAAATGGCATCAGCAGTAGGCCGGTATGCAATACCGACGCTTCACTGCCGCGCAACCCTTAACATCCGCACGTGAGCTAAGGATATTGCGAGGGTCGCAGGGTTCCTACACAGGTCCGAAACCGCGCCCTCGGATTACAAGGCAGGCGTATGATCTTTAGCACTACGGGCCGGCATGCGTTGTTACAACTGGGAGGTCATCCAAGAAACATGAACGAGCAGAAAAAAGGATACCTACCATTGAAACAGGAGGCTCCTTTAACTTATCACTTGGTACATTCGACCAGGACATTTCCATGGCCCCAGGATCACCGGGTGAACAAGGAGTGAGAAGATCAGACACAACCTGTGACGGATCCAGAGGAGAAACACCGGAGACCTGACGGACAGCGAGAGAAAAGCCGATTACCCCAGTCATCCAAATGAACTATGGGAGAATCATAAAACAGTACAAAGCGAACTACATAGCAGTAGATGCTGTGGTTACAACGACAAGGCAGAATAGTGTATCAGTTAAGGAACTTTCTGATATAGCTAATATGGTGATAATTACTTATGACGATATCGAATAGTGCAGATATGGTGGTGATACATGTTATTCCTTCATGAACGCGAGGATTCGCTACTGCCCTTAAGGAATCATAATGACGACTACCAAGATGTGGAAAACAGCAGTAGTTGTGTACGAATACAATGAATGATCTCCTTAGTAATCGAAACTGATACAAAAACTGAAGATCGGATATCGATTAGGTGGGTTTGAGCATGCAGTAAAAACGTACCAGCTTGAAGTGAGTGGCCGATTGGACCTTTCGCACCGGCATCATGAGGGCTTCACGAACCACAATTCCTATATCAGCTCCCGAATAGCCATCGGTGAGTTCGCCGAGTCTCTTGAAATCCTTTTGAGTTAGCGTATGAGTAGTCTGACTCAAATGAGAACGGAAAATATCGCAACGTTCTGAAGCCTCGGGGAGTGGGATGTAGATACGCTTCTCGAAACGACGACGAATAGCCGAGTCTAACGTCCAAGGAATGTTTGTGGCGGCGAGTACTAAGATGCCAGCGTTATCATTGTTGACACCCTGTTTACACAGAGAATGACGGCAGAGCGATAGAGTTAAGAGGCGACGCATCAATACTATCATCGACAGCAGTACATCAGCAATTTGAATTTATATTTAGTTGTCACGTAACCACGATGGTCTTCGGAATAGTAACAGGTGAATGATGACAGGGCAGAGATTCCACAAATGGGAGGACTGCCTTTAGCCACTATGCAGAACCATAAACATACACGGTCAATTGAATTAAAGGTGGCCCTCAGTTAAGGGAAGTAACTAGCGGTAAACCGTCCATGTGTACGCGGGAGTGACGCTGTTTATGAATCTGACAAAATAAAAGCATAAGGCCGGTGTATTCTCAATCGGCACGACTTTCAGTGGTGCGACTAGCAAGGATCAATAAGGCACTAAACTGTGAAGCGGAAAAGAAGTTCGTAAAGAGGCTGATGTCACTACGATTGTCACAAAAAGCTCAGTGGCGATCTTCAACGACCGGAGCGGTCGTTTTGACCGCTCAGCGTTGTTAAATGTGCATAGTTGCTTCATTTGCAAACATTTATCAAACATATTTTTTGACCTCTAATATTTTTGACGTCCTTCGTAACTGTGAAGTTTCACCTTCATATCAGTTATGGTTCCCGAGAAAAGTAGTTGTGTTCGTACTACCGAGAAATCTCGTTAGCGGTCAAAGTGATAACTTTCCTCTAATCCGATTTCTTTTTCATTTTCGGCCGCCACTATTATTTCTGACAAGATTACATGCAATATCAGTCAAAAGAAGAGTGAAAACTAGACGATTCAGGGTTTCCCAATGATATTGTGCGTTCGGTCTGATAAATTCCAGTACCACTGATACACAATGGCTCGTAGGAGGAAAACAGCTCCTGAGGTTTTAAGAGAACGTACAGATATGGATTACAACGAGTCTGGAGGTGAGAATATGATGTTGATGAAGACTTCATTTTCCAAAAGTCAGAAGAAGATCAAAACATTCCTGATAGGTAAAGTTCCGTCAGTGACACTCCTCATGAAGACAGTAATGAGAATGTATCAGCCGATTCGGCATCTTTCAGTGAAGTTCACGGATCGAACTATGGTACATCGTGGACCGCAATGGAGTTCCAGACGACCAATGTTGGTAGAATGCCATCAAAGAATGTTTGCAAGGCTAGAACAGGACCAACTGTCTCCGCTAAGAAATGTGTGGAATATGGTGAGCGCTTTTGACATCATAATCAAGTCCCAGATGCCATAACAGATGTACTGAAGCTGAGGCCAAGAGTTTTAAGTATCATTTATCAGTGGAACATAAGTATTCCTGGGCTGCGTGCATTTATTGGGCTACTTTACATCAGATGCTTGGTGGGCTTGAAGGACATGTCATTGAATATGCTGTGGTGCGATAAATACGAATTACCTATTTGCAGGGAGACAATTGGCAAAAACAGATTCAAGGAAATAATGAAGTTCGTTCGTTCTGATATGCGAACCACCAGAGGTGAAAGACTAGACTGAAAAGTTTGCTTTGATATCTGAATTCTGGAATGCAGTTATTCGCAACTCTAAACAGTGCTATGTGCCTGCGCAGAACCTCACCGTCGACGAGCAATTGTTTCCTACCAAAACCCGCTGTCGTTTTCTTCAATACATGACCAACAAACCTGATAAGTTCGGCATCAAGTTTTGGATTTTGGCAGAAATGGACAGCAAATATCTCGTGAACGGATCGTCATATCTCTGGAAAGACGAATCTTGGCCACGAGGAGAAAGTGGTCCAAAGAGCCTGGTATTGAACCTTATGTCACCCTTATGTGGAAAGGGTTACAATATCACTTGACAACTTCTTCACATCTGCAGCATTGGGAGAAACACTCTCCATGAAAAATACAAGTATGATGGGAACTATTAGAACGAATAGAAAGGAAGTATCGACGACTTTGAAGCAGAGTAGTAAAGAGGTGTTCAGTTCATTCGTCATGAAGGATAAAAATAAGCACATGTTGACATGCTAAAACGATGAGAAAATAATAAAATGTTTTTGTGCTCAGTTTCTTGCGCAGTAACTCTATCATACAAGACTGTGGAAAGAAGCCCGAGACTGTATTGTTTTACAACTCCACGAAGTATGGGGTAGATGTACTCGACCAAATGGCAAGAGCCCTCACTGTTAAGTCAAGAGCTCGACGGTGACCAGTCCAAGCAATCTTCAACGTGCTGGATGTGGCTGGCATAAATTATAATACTGTCTCCGGCAATAACTTATCCCGCTGATCGTATCTGATGGGTCTTGCGTAAGAACTGTGTGGATCCATACAACACACTAGGTACGTGACAACTAGACTTACGTCGAACAACAGCTCAGTTGTAAAGTAGTAAGACAGGTAAACGTCGGCAGCATCATATTGGTTACTGTACAGTCCACACGTGGAAGAGCAAGTGCTCTGTATTTGAAAAAATAGTTTGTGGTGCAATTGGACAGATGGAGAGAGTTATCACCTGTTTTAAATGTATATCTGAACAGGCAAGTACAAGTACTACAAGTTTTGAAAAAATAAAGTTAAACACAGTTATTTTGAAGTTACAGATATGTCCTACACTAGATTTTCAATATGTATATTGAAAGAAAATTATAAATAAAATTTAGGATAAAGAAGTACAATAATGTGGTCATTTTGACCGGTTCTGGGAGTTCGAAGTATAACGATGGAGCGGTCATCCTAGTGTTATAGATGAGGAGGCAGGACACAAAAATGTGTCAAAAAAGCAAGATGGTTAGCAGGAAAAAGAGAAACAGTGAGGAAAACGGTGGTGTTCCAAGGATGAACTGCGATGAAAGAACACGTAGTGCATGAATCACGAGGGCCGCCATGCAAAGCGCAGAGCTAGAAGAACACAAAGAGTGAACATGGTGGTGCATGCGCAACAGGCTATGGTGCTGCGTCCCGTGACTGGACTATTTTAGGCGAAGGAAACATAGGCGGCATAAGTGCATAAAAAGATCCAGTAAGCAAGGATGCTAGTTTGAGAAACAGCAGAATGTTGACGAACCTGCATTTGCACCAAGAATTCTGTCTTAATTCGTCGAGCAGACTCGGATTCATTGTCATTTCGCGAACTGCAAATTGAGTCAATTTCGTCAATAAAAACGATGCTTGGTTTCTTCTCGCGAGCCATGCTGAACAGCGTTTTGACTAATTTTTCCGACTCCCCTAACCATTTGCTCACCAAATCGGAGCTGGAAACGGAAAGGAATGTGGAGTTGTTCGCCTCCGTGGCTACGGCCTGAGCCAAAAAAGACTTTCCGGTCCCTGGGGGCTGAGGTGAATAAATAAAATAATGAATCTGATGTAGTGCACAAAAGCAAACGAACAGCGAATGTAATGACAAAGAAGCAACAGTTCAAAGCATAACAAGTAACTGATAAGAACCGAAGTGATACGGATGTCTGAGAGTCAGTGCTTTTGAGACTGGAAGCCGGTCGATGGCGTATCGAAATACCAACCACGTCTGAGGTGCAGTGAAATAGTAGCCGTGGTAAAATAAGGACTAAGATTACATTTCGCGCTTCACTAATCGAAAACTCGATGGGAAGAGACCATTTCATACGATAACAAACATTGGGCGACCGACTGTAATGTCTACCACAAGAATCATCACATCATCCACACACGTTGGCCGAGGGTGAGAAACACACCTCAGCTAATGCGTCGCAATAGAACAGATAAAAATTATGCAATACAGAATAAAAAAACTAAAGAAGTAACAATGATAAATATCGCATTTGAGATCGTCGTTGGAGTTGAAAGTCAAAAGAGAGGGGAGGGACAAAGAGGCCTACAACAAAACCCCATTGAGTTCGACTCTTCGCCATGTCCGCGAGTGTGTCCAACCAAACGTGTTCGACGTCCTTCGGTCCCCAGCCCGGCAGTCAGGAAACACCAACGGACGCCAACTTCGAAGTGAGGGTTTTCATTCCTCTTGATCCAGTCATCACTTGGCATCCCCTCTTTTTCTCCATCCACACCCAGGCGCGCAAACAGCGCACGATGCGGGAGTTGGTGGGCTGGCATGCGCAACACACGGCCAAGGCATCGGAGCCAAATGCGTGATATGAGGGCGATGAGCGGTTCATTTGCTCTTCCTGCACCAAATACAAGGCGCCGAACACGCCCATTTCTCACGCGGTGTTCCCACCGGATATGAGCAGAGCTGCAAACGGCAGCGATGATCGAACGTAACTAGCCTCATTATGTCTGTCCAATTGATGGGTCAGATTTTACAACCGTACACTAGGACTGAACGGACGACTGCATTGTAAACTCTGCCGTTCATAGCGACAGTAATGTCAGACCGGCGCCACAAATGGCGGAGATTAGCAAGAGCGCCTCAGGCTTTTGCTATACGGTTCGTGATATCGTCTTCGATCCCAAGGGCGCTAATATAGCTGCCCAGACAGTTGAATTTCTGGATGACTTCTAGCTAAACACCGCCAAGGGTCAGCTAAGGGGTGAATCAATGCCAATCCTGGAGGAGTTTACATTTCGGAGCAAAGCATAGCCCAAAACAAGTGACAGTCAGTGCTAATTTGTCCAGTGTTTCTTGACACGTTTGAGCGCTGTAAAATATGAGGGCAATGTAGTCAGCATACTCCAAGTCAAGAAGTCGCTCCCCTGGAAGCAGCTCCACACCTAAGTCGTGTCCAGTGAACGCTGTTTCCATGACTTCGTCAATAGCGAAGTTGAAGAGGAAAGGTGAAAGCGGGCAACCTTGTCTTACATCGCTGGAGATATTGAATGGCGGTGAGATTTTGCCATAAACTATCATTCTACCCGAACTATGCGCACACAGCACTTTGATAATGTTTACGTTTTTTCGGACACACCTTGCTGAGCAAAGTCCCAAAGGGCACATCGATCAACCGAATCGAAGGCAGCTTTGATGCCGAGAAACACGACTACGGTGGGTCGTCAATAAACACGGCGGTGCTCCGACTGTCGTAATGTGAAGATGTGGTCAATACAGGCTCGACTTCGACGAAACCCGAAGATAAATATCAAATAACTGGGAATTGATTGGGCATGGAAGAAACGCTAGGAGCCTGCTAAACTAACAAATACAGACAGGACGAGAGAGTCGATTAGGGTGGTCGCCAACAGAAAGACAGTGCATACTCGGGAGAGAGTAAAAGTCAACATCAAGATGACAAAACAGGGAGAGAAGCCCAAAACTAATGTAAGAGAGCATCGAACTCTGTCTGCTCTCTTAAAAATATGACACCTTGACATTAGTGTGTAAGCGTTTGTTCAGTGTCACAGTGGAGTTTCACAAGCAGCATGAAGATGATTTGAATCACCCCGTTCTTTAATAACAGAGGAAAAGGATAAATGAAAAGTAACACTAGGACCGTAAACTCCCAGGCTTGGAGGGGATTCATGACATAAGGTTTCGTATGCAAACCGATAACGATATAAAAACAAAAACGTCGTTTGTGCTCCAAGGCACGGCAACAGCAGTTTGCCATATAAACAAAAAGAGCCCAGTGATGGAAAACAGAGGAATGTCCTTAGGAGAGGGAAAAATATGAAATGTGATATGCATGTATACAAAACATGGCTAACAATCATTCGGCCTGCGGTCGAATGGTTTGGGCGTTGTAATCCACAGGTCTCCGGTTCGAGCGACCAACGCGACTGCTCGTTGCTGCGTGGCATCAAAGCGTTGAAAAGATGTACCGATGTAGCGTTGATGATTTTCCCGGAATTGAACAGACACTATCTGGTTCAGTAGAACTGTACGCTACTGGGCACGTCCAAGTGTTGGTGATCGGGAAATGTCTTGATTGTGGAGGTAACCATGAATAACTTTCATCTGTTCGCAGGCAAGATGAACAAGCGGTCGCAGACAACCTGCGGTGGCCTTTTAGAGCGCCGAGATAGTGGGATGGTTATTCAGTTCCCCAACATATACCATAAGAGCCCTAAGGCGCTGTATGGAAGCCAATGTGACGGACAATACGGCTAATGATCACATATATGTAACCAAGAGGGCAGAAGAACAACATCGAAGGACAGCGAATTATTTGTAGGACGAACACAATTAAGTCCTATGAGTCGTCTAGCCGTCGACGTTTTTCGTAGCTAACGGCGACTTTGCCGGTTCAGGAAACACTTCCTGGCCTCCAGTGTATCATACTGCACTCTTTTGGACAACCTGTAATTGGTGTCTACACGAAAATCATGTTATCCACACTTTGGTAGCCGGTTCCCCACGGTTCGTGATACACATTAATCTTCACGCTTTTCCCTCAGTTACCGCTGGTGAAGATGCATGAAGGACTGCAAATCAAGCTGGAGTAACCACCCCACACAGGATCACGCCCTGTATATGCCAAAGTCCACGCTACCCTCGAGAGACTTGGATCACGGGAGCAATCCAGGCTGATTAGAGCCTAACGGATATCGTGCTCGTCCTCAAAAAAGGTACGCGAACAGACTGCGGTAAGCGATTAGCCTCATCTGTGTTGCATCTCAAGTGTACGCCGCCCTGTTTCTAAGAAGGCTTAGTTGGGTACATGAGGAGTAAGCTGGGTTCCAGTTAGGTCGAAGTTGAATGAGCACATATTTATGATCCACCGAGTCGTTAAACGTTAGGCCGGCCAAAGATCGTTGACCTCCTAGCTATACAATCCGCTTTTAACTCAAATAACCGAGCTGATTTCTAGAGTTGCCTGTTGAAGAGCGAATTGGCCGAAAAGTAAGTTAACACACTTCTAGCCAAGAATTTGCAAACCTTACAGCGCCGGTGTACCTAGCCCCCTAACTCTCTCAAATTATTAGCGGCGTGAGACAAGGTTGCCCAGAAACACTTACTGTTCACCGCCACGGATGATATTCTGGAGCCGTTCCTATCCTCACGTTTTCGGGTTATCCTTTAGAATTGGTAAACTAGTTTGTTGACTTCAGAAGCTGTCTCAACATTAACGGTTTAAAAGCGAAAGGACCCTTGCGCGTCTCTAAAGCTCGGGCTGATTTTACTAATCTTGGTTACCACTGGCGCCGACGCAACCTCAGCCTTTCTCAAAAGGATCGGTTTTACAATGCTATAATGAGAACGGTTATGACACTTACACCACTCGTGCACAAGATGTTTAGATGTGGGTTTTTGAGAACCGCTGCTTTCGGGTCATTGCCGATCTACGATAGCAACAGTATATAAGTAACGGGGTACGTCGACGGACTTCCAAATTAGGCACCGTTAACCGCTGAGCTGACCAGTTTCACAGCACAGGATTCGGTGGCTTAGGCAAGAGGTACGCGTGTCACTCTAGCATTTACTTTTTACGCACTTTCTGCAAGCGCAGAATGCGGCTGAAATCAGAAACCAGGCGATGAACGAGTGTGAAGACGAAACCTTCAAAGCATGAGGTGCTCGGGACGTCCTGGGCAAACAAGGAGCAGAAAAAGTCTGGTTGGAGACCGATTGCCAATTATACTGCTATATATATAGCAGTATACCAGGCAATGCTACAACTTATTAGGAGAAAAAATATGGTAATCTTAAGAAGATAATGATGTCTCACAGCATATATATATATATATATATATATATATATATATATATATGGCGGGAGAGCCTATGGTGCGATGAGGCTGGTGGTGGCTAGATCCTGACAGATCCTGACCCACTGCTGCTACTGTTGTGCCATTTGCTCATGTCCTGGGCGCCTCCTCGTGGCGACCGCTGGGTGGGATTTGGGTTTCGCCCTTCTCCCTGCTTATATCCAGGACACCAATCCGCACGAGTCAGTGAACTGGCCATATGCTAGACCCGCTGCCTTTCGTGTGTTCATTTAATCGAAGGCTTTAGCTAAGGACCCGAGTCGTTCTCCTGTTAGAAGTGGGCGCCCTGGCAGTATCCTAGTCCATCCTCTTCGGATGTTAGGAAGTGGTCGATGGCCCACTTCCCGTAAAACCTAGCCATGGGAGACAACAGGTCTATGGGTTATAAGCTCACAGCTCGATTGGCATAGAGCAAGAGCGCCAAGCATTGTCTCTGACGGTGAGAGGACACCTCCGGGTGTTCAATGGTTTGCTACTGCCCGCCTCAAGCCAGGTAGTCCATGGTCAAATTGGTGCAAACCCACCTGCGTCTGGCCGTGGTCCCAGGTGCGTATCATACTACGGTCGCAAAACATATATAAATCGTTCCGGTACCTCAGAGGATGTGTGTGACGGCCGTCAAGCAGATCCCTATCTGTCTCTGCAATCACATTCCCGAGCTGGATCTGCTCCCCACTGCCTTGTGGGTCAGGTTATTGAGCCAAAGGCTCCGGGCGGAGTCCTTCAAGCAAAACTCCAAACCACCCACTGCCTTGTGGGTCAGGCTATTGAGCCAAAGGCTCCGGGCGGAGTCCCTCAAGCAAACCTCCAAACCACCCACTGCCATGTGGGTCAGGCTATTGAGCCAAAGGCTCCGGGTGGAGTCCCTCAAGCAAACCTCCGAAGCACAACGACCACCTCGCGTGCGATTTCCCACCAATGCAA
Source organism: Dicrocoelium dendriticum (assembly GCA_944474145.2). NCBI lineage: Eukaryota > Metazoa > Platyhelminthes > Trematoda > Plagiorchiida > Dicrocoeliidae > Dicrocoelium > Dicrocoelium dendriticum. The sequence continues at coordinate 30,802,291 of OX104067.1, forward strand.
TCGTATGTCTGCGCGCAAAGCACTCAGCATCGGGTGCTGGAACGTGCGTACACTACTGGACCGGAATTCCAGCGAGCGCCCGAAGCGACGCACTGCACTGGTCGCGATGGAGCTGGCGCGCTACAACATCGACATTGCAGCGCTCAGTGAAACTCGGCTCGCTGAGCAAGGTAAGTTGCATGAAGCAGGTGCTGGTTACACATTCTACTGGGTGGGCAACGCCACCTCAGTGTCACGTGAACATGGGGTCGGATTTGCAATATCCGATCGCCTCCATGGCCAGCTGGTGGGTGAACCAACGGGCATCAGCGTGCGACTGATGACTGTTCTACTACGACTCGGGAGAGGTAAGTTTGCCCCTTTTCTAAGCACGTACGGTCCGACCATGTGTTATCCTGATGACACGGCTGATCAGCTCTACACTGAGCTATCCTCCGTGATACAGTCTGTGCCGAGGAGTGACCATTTCTGCTGAGTGATTTCAACGCGCGCGTTGGGCGTGATGCATCAGCGTGGACAGATGTTATCGGTGCGCATGGCATTGGCTCAGCGAATGCGAACGGTGACAGGCTGCTCTCACTGTGTGCCACTCATGACCTGACGATCACGAACCCTCGTTTTGCATTCTGCGAGTGATATAGCAACTTGGACGCACCCACGGAGTGGTCACGCTCACCTGCTCGATTATGTCATCTTACCGCAGGGTGACATGCGTGAAGTGCGCATGACAGGTGTACTGCGTGGAGGTAAGTGCAGCACTGATCACACATTGGTGCGGACCAAACTGTACATCAATTTTCTTAACTACATGTATTGCACTCCCGCCTTGAATCGGCGTAAATTTAACATTCTCTCCCTCGGTACTGTGGAGAAACGTATTGAGCTGGAGCAGGCGATGTCTGCATGACTGTGATGTGGACTGCATGGCGATCTGTGGCACCACATTCGCGACCAGGTGACATCTGCTGCCGAGGAGATGATCAGGCGCGCAAACTGTAAGCGGCCTGATTGGTTTGATGACAACAATGCGACGATTGGCGCATTGGTGTGGGAGAAGAATGCAGCATTTGCTGCACATGTTGCAGACCCCAGTGACTTGGGGAAGAAGAGTCAGTTTCGCAAAATTTCGACGGCGACTGACCCGAGAGCTTCGTCGCATTAAAAATGCATGGTGGACGGAGAAGGCGAAGCAGATGGAATGCTACGCCGAACGCCGCCAACACAAGGAATTCTTTGACTCCTTGAAGACGGTGTATGGACCCCATCGCAATGACGCTGGACCTTACCGTGGTGCGATGGTTTGTGTGCCTCAGTGATCCATTGAGCTATACTGGGTGGTGCTTTTGCACCTTCAGAGCCACTCATACCAGAATGGTCAATGGTTAGATGCCAGACAAACTCAGCCTCCTGGCCCTCCAGGTTGGGGGTTGGAATGAGGGTGGCTCCTTATTCCTTAAAACGGACTCCTTGTAGCCCCATGCCCAACCCGCTGCCTTGTGGACAGTTTCTTGAACCAAAGGCTTTGGTTAAGAACCCTAAGCGTTCTCCTACATAGGCCTGTGTAACCTGACAGTATCCTGCCCACGCAATACAATGAATTTCACTTTAACAAATTTCTGATGCTCTGGCTACCGCAGAGAATAATCAACGGTGCCCTATCTGCTGCATCGAGCAGGGTGGATAGGAGTTTGGATGCTACTGCTCAAGCCTTCCCATCTTCTTGCGCTTTTTCACCCTTATTGTTCCGTTCCAACTTCACTTTTATCCCCCCTGTTTTCAACCCCCCCATTCTCAGCCCTCCCCCAACTTGCTTCAATAGTCGCTTGTCTTTTAGTTTCAACTCACAGGTGAACGCGCAGCGTCATTCCCGCACTGTCAACAGGCCCATGTCCAAGCAAGCGGCCCATTCCAGTTCATCGGCTTCCATTTGGAGCCCTCGATCCTCCTTCAGACTGGCATGCCTCAATGTTCGCACATTGCTTCAGATCGGTCAACAGGCAGCATTTGCCTGAACATCAGAGACCCTCTCGATCGATATCTGCTGCTTATCGGAGACCCGCCTGCAAGACTCGAGCTCTGTGTTCACTCTGCGATTCCCTTCAGGTGACACTAGCAGCACTTTCTCATTGCGCCAATCCGGTGACGATGCAGCTTCGAGCACCGGCCAAGCCGGTGTTGGTATTGCCCTGAGTCCCCGGGCTGAAGCTGCTTTGGTTGATTGGATTCCAATCAGTAGCCGGATGTGTGCGGTCCGATTGGCTGCTCGTTTAAAGCTTCGAAGTAGCGTGGGACTAACAGGTGTATATTCGTTATCGCTGCCTATGCACCGACAAACTGTAGCGATGATTCGGTAAAAGACGACTTCCTATGGTCAACTGAACGAGCTCCTAAGCCACAGAGGAAGCTCGGACACTGTAGTGTTGGCTGGGGATCTGAACGCTCAAGTTGGAAAATTATCCATTGATGAGCTGCATCTGAGCGGCCAACATGGTATAAGCTCCCGTAATGATAACGGTGAGCGGTTACTTCATTTGTGTGAGCACGCTCGCTTATTTCTTGCGAGCAATAATTTCCGACACAGCACCCGCCGGAGGGTGACTTGGCGCCCACCAGCCTCGAACCAGTTATGGACGCAAATCGATCACATTGCGATAAGTTAGCGATGGAGAGGCTGCGTCCAGAACTGTCGCTCGATTTGGAGCACAGGTGTGGACACCGATTATGCACTTGTATGTGCTGACCTGCGGATGCGCATTGGCGGACGCCCAAGACGACGTTGTGAGCGCATTGACACCAGCCAACTGGCGAAGTCAGCTGTTCTGAATGCCTATCAAAGTACGCTGTCATGCGAGTTGGATAAACGCTCATTGGATGCAATTAAAGCTCACTGGTCTCATATTCACCAGACCTCACTGGCAGCAGGAAAATCCTCATGTGGTATGTCTAATTGCCAACATGGACATTGGGTCTCTTCACAGTCTTCGGAACTTATAGATGCTCGCCGGCATATTCCGGCTGGAAGCGAACACAATAAAACTCGCAAAGAGCTCCGGGAAAAAACTCCGTGCTAGCCTGAAGAGAGACCACGAATCCTGGTGGTCTCATCGTGCAACAGAGATGGAGATGGCAGCTGCTCTTGGTAACCATCGTAAGTTATTCCGTCTGATACGGGAAACGAGCAGCAGAAGACCTGGTGTTAGTGAAACTATACGTGACGAGAGTGGACAGCCTATCCACAACTTATCAAAACGCTTGGAACGTTGGGATGAGCACTTTGGAAGGCAATTTAATCGGTCGGAATTTTTAGATTTCTCACCTACCAGTGATCGCCCTGCTCCGTGGGCTGTTCCTTTAGATCCACCCTCTCGCTCAGAAGTCGAACGTGAGATCGAACTGTTGAATTTAAACAAAGCCGCGGGACCTGCTCTTGTGGATGATTTACACGAGTTACTAGTCAAACTGTGGGAGCAGGAAACTGTCCCAACCGATTGGAGCCGCTCCATCATAGTCCCAATTTTCAAGGGAGGCTCACGATCGGAATGCGGCAGCCATAGATGAATCAATCTGGTCTCCATCGCCTCTAAATTGCTTGCCTCTGTCATCCTTCACGGGCTGACTGACACTCGTAAAAGCCAGATGCGTGAGGAGCAAGCTGGATTTCGTCGAGGTCGTGGCTGCATTGACCACATCTTCACCTTGCGTCAGTAGTTGGAGCACCGTCACATATATTGGCGGCCCACCATTGTCGTGTTCCTCGATATCAAAGGTGCATTCGATTCTGTGGATAGACATGCACTTTGGAACTGTCTACTCAGGAAAGGTGTCCCTGAGAAATATGTAAATATTATCCGAGCATTATATGCGCGTAACTCGGGCAGAGTGAGGGCTTACGGCAAGTTGTCATCGCCCCTTAATATCTCCAGCGGTGTGAGACAAGGATGCCCGCTGTCACCTTTCCTCTTCAACATCGCTGTTGACAAAGTCATGAAAATCGCGTTCACAGGACACGACTTGGAACATGTGGAGCTACTCCCAGGAGAACGCCTTCTTGACTTAGAGTATGCTGATGATATTGCCCTGATCTGTAACAGCTCACAAACGTGCCAAGCGGCACTGGACAGATTAGCACTAGCTGTCCGTCACTTCGGGCTTTGCTTCGCACTCTCGAATTGCAAAGCGTTTCTCCAAGATTGGCAGGGACCGCATCCTTCGCTGACCCTTGGTGGGGATCAGCTAGAAGTCGTTCAAAAATTCAACTACCTGGGAGGTTGTATCAGCGCCCGTGGGATTGAAGATAAAATCACGAATCGAATAGCAAAAGCTCGGGGCGCTTTTGCTAACCTTCGCCACTTATGGCGCCGGCGCGACAGCACTTTGCCCTAAAGGGTAGAGTGTACAATGCAGCAGTACGTTCGACCCTACTGTACGGTTGTGAAACCTGGGGAAGATTTTGCGCATCGTCTGGGGCGACAGAGTTGCAGACACGGAAGTTTTGCGCCGAAGTGGAATGTATGCAGTGGACTGCATACTTTTGCTGAGACACCTGAGGTGGATCGGTCATGTGAGCCGTATGGATTCGACGCGGATACCGAAGCAGCTATTATATGGTCAGTTGAGTATTGGGAAGCGGCACGTGTGGAAACTAAAGTTACGATACCAGGACATGATTAAAGTGAGCCTCACACGTTCTAATCTTGATTGCAGATCATGGGAATCGAAGGCGGTTGATCGGCGTGCATGTCGCGATCTGATCACGAGGGCAGTTGCCGAGGTGCAGGAGATAGCCCACATACATGCAGAGAAGAAGCGGCAAGTGCGGAAGCGGCAAGCACCGATGGGTTGTTCTCCATCGACATCAAGCGCATGGTGCTGTAGAACATGCGGTCGCGAGTGCCTTAATCAGGTAGGCTTAGTGAGCTATGAGCGACGCCACTCGAGGCTACTACCGAAGCGACGACGGGATCTGCAGAGAACGTAGGCAGAACCGGCGCAGCGTTTGTAGGTATGCTGCATTCGATTTACTAACCGCGTGCTTGCATGCTAAGTCTATTTATTTCAGGTGGTGGGTTTTCAATTTTGTCCTAATGCCTTTCTTCCTCATATAAATGTCTAGTGAGAAAGGAGCGAGGCCATTCGAGACCACTACAGAAGCGACGACGGGTCCTGCAGAGAAGTATTCAGAACCGGCGTAGCGTTTGTAGGTACGTTGCATTCGATTTACTAACCGCGTGCTTGCATGCTATCTCTTTATTTCAGGTAGTGAGTTTTCAATTTTGCCTTAATGCTTTTCTTTCTCATATAAATATCCACCTGCACTCTATTCCATTAACTTGCACACCTCGCTTAAGCCAATTGTATTCGATTTCCATAACATTTTTGTGTTCGTGGCATTCCGTAAATATACTTGCTGACCTCGTGAACTTATCTAGGATTCGTTTGTAAACAACCTATTTCATATGCTCATTAACTTAAGGTTTATATTACCGCTTCCTTATGCATTAATCGAGTTATTTTCTTGTCGCTCTCTCTCAAATGATTGGCTGTTGTTTGATATCCCAGGTGTGGCTGCGCTTGATGTGCATGTTGACAAGGTGCCTAACTGTCTAGCACCCACTACCTCGTCTATACTGGCTCCAGGAGACAGTTGCTTGTTGCTGGAGGGGACGGGGTGCACGGTCCTTGTGGTCGTGCTAGGCTCGAAGAGTGGTTCCATGCACTCAGTGTGGAGCGGACTACGGTCCAGCTACCGCCTTGTGTGCACTTGATTCCCAAATACAGTGTGCTTATGTTTGTCTGTGAAGAAGTGTGGGCCGGCTCCGTTGATGAAACGTGGTTCCCATCCGCATGCCTCCCGGTCTTATTCCTTCGGGTTTACACTGGATATGGGGTGTGTGGATGGAGCTGTGGGTAGTGCAGCGCAAGCCATCCATGGTCCCTCTGTAGGCGCAGGCGTCCTGTGGCTGGCCACAGTGACAGGCAAATCCGAAACCGGATGCCGCCACCCATATATATATATATATATATATATATATATATATATATATATATATATATATATATATATATATATATATATAGTATAAACCCGGTTTACAGCCCACCCCGCTCCATCGCCCAATTTTATAAATAAATTTTTTCTCATAAATGTTAAAATTTCCCCATCTAATTGCCCACTGCCGGGGTCGTCCCACTGCTTAATTGCCTAGCTGCGTGGGCTGTGCTCTTGTAGCTCTGTCAACTTTATGCCCTTGTTCTGACTATATTTTATTACGATTACCGCAAAACTGACCAGTCCGATCAAATGAAAAACAACAAAGATATCGGCGGCGCTATTGACAGACGGCTATGGGTAAATCCTCGGCCCTATTCAAAACTCGAGAAATAGGCAAAGTGGGGTAATATTTCCGCTTTACATTTGTCAGTAGTCTATTGGTTACACACAAGTACGCTCAGTAACAGAAAGGATTTGTCCTTGGCAGAATAGTTGGACGTTTTGGACAAATTGTTGTGTGATTTACACACTTCTCGTCGTACCTTAGCCATGATGATTGCCAGTGGAAAGGAACTCCGGCAGAAGTTGTTGCATGGCACTGCAACCTCTCAGAAAAGGAAGCGATGTAGAAAAGATGAAGAAGTTGAAACGGAACTAAAAAAACTGGATGATACCGGATGTGAGCACGACAAAACAGTTACGGGCCCACTTCTGAAGAAAAAGGCAAAAGACTTCGGGGAACGACTTGGAAGAACCTTTGCTGCCACAGAAGGGTGGCTGCAAAGATAGAAGATAAGAAATCAAATTGTGTATAAACGTGCGCATGGCGAAAATAACAGTTTGAAGATTGGCTGAAAGATCGAGTGCCTGAAGTTTCAAATGCATTTGATGATGACAGCGTGTACGATGCAGACGAAACAGATCTTTTTACAGGGCAACAACAGAGGGCTCCTAGCGTTTTTCTGCCGAAAAGCTCAGCGGATCGAAAAAACCCATGGATAGAATCACTCTTCTGTGCTGCGCGGATAAAAAAAACGGGCGTTTATTGGAAATAGTAAGAAACCACGATGTTTTAATGGTATGAACGTGGACATATTTCCCGTAACTTACAGATCTAACAAAGATGCGTGGATGACGAAAGAACTTTCACAGAGTCGGTCTTGAATGGGACAAGGAGCTAGGCCAAAGTGGCCGAAAAAGTATGTTGCTTTTGGATAATTGCACTACGCATCCATAGGTAGAAGGGCAGGAAAAACATTCAAGCGGAATTTGTTGCCGGCAAACACGACCAGCATTCTTCAAACCATGGAGCAATATGTGATTATGAATCTGAAAATCCGCTACAGAAAAAAAATCGTGGGCCGACTTCTTTATCACATAGAAAACGTGTTATCTGACTCATCGTAGGCGGTGGATGTTAGCAATAAGATTTCTGTGTGCAGTGCAATTAAGTTCGTTACAAAAAATTGGAGACAAGTTACCGGTGCAATAATAAAAGTTTGTTTTCGGCACGCTAGGTTCAATCGACTGGCATCCGATGCACTTTCTGATGTCGCCATCATCGCTGAGGACGAGATCAATGCTTGCACAATCCCACTCATCAATACAGAAGTGTTCGTCGCCATTGACAACGATGTGAAATGTACCTCAGATCTGACCACTGTTAAACATGAAATCGTCAGTAAAATTGTAGAGAACCGACTAGAACAGAAAGGCAGCGACTCAGAGGATGACGTGCCGGATGCCTTCGTAGCAGCAATCGGCGAGTGTCGCATTCAAGAGCAAAGAACTGTGTGAATGATCTGTATAGCTACGGACTTTGGCATGGGTTAGGCAACGATTTCTTCTCCAAATTGGACTTCATCAGTGCTACGTGAGTGCAGTAACAGCCTAAAATAATGTACAACTAACGTTAGATTATTTTCTCAGCAAAATATACTATAGTGTCAGTTAGTATAGCCACCCAGATACGATGCCTTATATTATAATTTTTAAATTATAGGGTATGATCTTCTGAAGGAACGTGTTTTGTAGGCTGTAGTTAAAAATACATACTTTATCCTTCTTAGCGTGATACAATACAAGTGATATATTGTACAATAATCCAATGGTTGTTTCCGTCTTGGAAAAGTGTCAATATCGGTTAATTGCCCACTTTGAAATCTCCCGATGATGAACAATAAAGCGGGTTCGGCTATATATATATATATATATATATATATATATATATATATATATATATATATATATATATATGGTTGGCGGCATCCGGTTTCGGATTTGCCTGTCACTGTGGCCAGCCACAGGACGCCTGCGCCTACTGAGGGACCATGGGTGGCTTGCGCTGCACCACCTACAGCTCCAACCACACACCCCATATCCAGTGTAAACCCGAAGGAATAAGACCGGGAGGCATATGGATGGGAGCCACGTTTCATCAACGGAGCCGGCCCACACTCCTTCACAGACAAACACAAGCACACTGTGTTTGGGGAATCAAGTGCACACAAGGCGGTGGCTGGACCGTAGTCCGCTCCACACTGAGTGCATGGAACCACTCTTCGAGCCTAGCAAGACCACAAGGACCGTGCACCCCGTCCCCTCCAGCAACAAGCAACTGTCTTCTGGAGCCAGTATGGACGAGGTAGTGGGTGATAGACAGGTAGGCACCTTGTCAACATGCACATCAAGCGCAGCCACACCTGGGATGTCAAACAACAGGCAATCATTCGAAATGCCGATATCGATTAAAGTAAACGCATATGACGACATAAATACTCGCTAAATGAACATATAGAAGAAATTGGTTGTAAATGAACCCGTGATAAGTACAAAATATCCGAAAGTTATTTAAAAGATACCACGCGATAATATTACGCAAGTTTACCACAATTTGCGTGGGCGACTTGTGCTAGTAAGGAGAAGATTAGCAAGTACACAGAACAAACCAAATAACATATAATGAATTTTATCCACATTAAAAAGACCTAGTTCAAGTGTAAGTTGGTTTAGCCCAACTGCGGTGAAGAAGCACCATGAATGCAACATCAGCCTCATTACAAGCAGCCTTTCTCCAATTGATGAGCTGAAGTGTGGACAACACACACATCAAGCTGCTGAGTGATAACGAGGATTTCACTTCTGCGGATACGGAGCAGAACACTTCGTTTGATTGATGCGCAACAACCATAAGGTCAACCAGTCCCATAACTTATCCAAAGCACTCTGAAATGCGTCAAAACCTACAGGTATATCTACGATATCCCAGAGCTTGAGGTCATCAGCAAACAGTAGTGACTGTATCTCAAGTTCTTCAGGCAAATCATTTACATAAATTACGAATAGCAAGTTCAAATGGGACGGGAACAATAGAATTCTGCGAATGTCCCACTGTGAGAGCCTCGTCGATCCGGGGTAGACTTTTGCGAATCGATTTGTCATTTGAAGGTGTCAGATAATTGATATATTTCTCTTTAAATGAGAAGCCGCGCCCTTATTTGGCGCAGGTTAAATATGCACAAGTAGTACCATGCTCTTGCATGGGCAATATGAATCTGTGGTGGATAAAAGCAAAGGTATATCTCGTCGGTGCGAGATACAGTCCAAATGGATATTACAATTTTTGATGTACGGCAAAATCGCAAGAAGCAGAGGTTATATTTTTCGAATTTTCCAAAGCAGTCCTCAAGCTTTTTGGTGGACATGGCTAATTGATCGGTTAAATATTTCGGGAGGATTGTGAGGTTTTAAAAGATAACAAGTGTAGATAAATAAAACGTGTAAGTGAAGTAATGCGGCCATTACTAGGACCGCCTCCTGGGGATCTGCTTCCATGTGGGTTATTCTGTCGACGGATTTCACTCGCACTTCCACGCTCCATGTGCCGGTGTGGCATTGAAGGCAGGTAAGCCATCATTTATGTAACTCATCTTTAGGGCTGTTTTTATGTATATAATGTGGACAGTCAAGCCATCTAGCCCCTACCATCAGTTGGTTTTTTGAGCAAAGCAATATTTTATCGCCACGGAACCAATGACAATGCGCACTGCATGGGTACATATATATATATATATATATATATATATATATATATATATATATATATATATATATATATATATATAACGCATACAAATGTAACTAGCTTTAGTTCAATGGCCAGACAATCGGTCGAACATATTCGTCTGGCACGACTAAATTTGTTAACCATGCAACTCGATTTCTCCGTTTTCTGTTATTGAATCCCAATGAATTAGATACCCTGGGTGTCGATCCTCAGTGATAAAATTTTACCGTGCCCAATTCTATCTACAAACTAGCCATTTCTGACTTACTTGTCATTTTGTTGCTTCCTGTTGTGTACCGCTAAGTTGCCGGAATCTGATTTACTGAGTTGCAATAGATCAGTGCAGTACAGTAAACCGGACACCTCAGCGTTTTTACAGTTGCTTTATGGCTATGCGACCAGAATTACTTCATTAACGATGAATGGTGGTTGGGAAGTCAAGAATGGTGTAAAACCTAAGTACCCTAATCAATTCATTCAGCGTCAGGGTACGTAAATGCTGTCAACAACTTGCAGTCACGAGCACTTAACTATCGTGCCACGGTGATGCTTTCACTACCCGACGTTACAATCAGCATTATCGCATGGATAATTCAACAGATGGTCCAACAATGAAACGACAGTAAAGGCCCCACTGCTGCCGATTGTGAACCATGTCTTGCTAAATCTGAAACCGAGAGCGATCTAAATGGCGATACGAACTAGCAGCATTACATTTCTTCCGGTCTTATGCCACCTGGAACCTAGTTAATCGACAATATTACCTGCTGTAGAAGGTGAGCAAGCTGCGTAACACGTGCCCAGATCCACGCAACCGATTCGGTTTGGTTAGCTGAAATAAGAACTTGGCCTAGTCATTGTCACCTGGTAAAAGCCTGCGCACGAGCCATGTTCCGTGGGTACCGATAGCCAAAGATCTGAGGGTGCTTGTGCTCTTCATATTGGGATGACCAACTCCGTTGTAAAATAAAGTGACTCTCCCCCTGGTCATACCCGTCACTGCCAACGTAACGTTTGAGATCATCGAATTGATGAAACAAAACTAGATCCTATTTCTTAACGACCAGAGTGCTACTAAGAGGCTGGTTGTCTTGCAGTCACTTTGCGCTTGAAGACCCATACCAAAGGCATGAACCGCTTTAGGGGTTGTCATGAGCTGACTGTGCGGCCTTGCCATAGTCAAACAGCAAACCGATATCATCCTATCATTATCCATGGATAAAAATTTATGCATTTGCATTGCGAGCTTTCATGAGGGAGCACTACCTGATAGAGTCTACGATAAAATTAAATAGACGGATACCACATGGTGTCCGAGATGTGCCGTGAACTCTGACGCGGCCTGATTAGTTTGTTTGATCAATAGTCAATCTGGTAAGAGTAGCCCTCAAGTACGCGACGTGACAGTAAAAGAAAATGAAAAGAAGTCGAGAAGTAGGGTTAACAAATCTGTCTCAGAAAGTAATACCTAGTACCCACGTTTACACGGGTCCGAACCCTCGATATTGGACAAATTTCCTTCTTTAAGACGACAACCAGACACTCACTCCGTAAAGAAGAATACCGCGCCAAGGCGTTCGACCTCCAGTAAACAGATGGGGGAATTTAATAGGCAGGATTACAGTCTCTTTAAGAGCTTCCTTCGCTGCTTTCAATCCTATGACATCGTCCCAAGAAACGTTTGGACGCTGGACAATAATAGCACTCTGCAAACTGCTCTTGAATTTTTCCTTTTCTTCGTCATCTTTATCGGAATCTTCTTTACTTGAATCTTTCTTTTTCTCCTTGGTGCCACCCGACCCAGCTTCCTAAAAGAGAAGTTGAAGGAGGATTTGAGTTGGCCGAGCATACAAATACGTAATAGCTGGATGTGATTAGTGTGCATAACCCACAATGCAAAAAGGTGAGACAAACTTTCGGTGAAAGATCAGCTATGGAGGTTAAATGAAGCACGGTCGGAAATACAAAAACATGAAGTGTGTACCCAGTCTAACTACACCACAAGGAGCGAATACATCAAGAAATCTGATTAATGGACGTTAAATGATAAGACATAACAAAACAGCAGCTGCAGTAAAAGAGAGAGAAGCTATTGGGAAGGGAAAAGGCCCAAATTGATAAGTAGAAAAAAACATCAAAAGGCCAAACAAGAGCAAACGGTTTATTATAATTGGATAGGTTGCCTATAAAGTTATATATTGGATATGTAGAGGGACAACTAAGTGAGGCCTGTGAGCGCAAACAGAACCGAGTGCACTCAATAAGCAATTAGTTGGACATGTAAGCAGAAGAGCAGAGAAAATGGCATGGTTGTCAAATACACGATCAAGGTATGCAAATAGTGTAATGAATAGAAATAGTACAAGTATTAGTAATGTGCGCCCGAAACAAGGTGATTTCTATGGAACACGACAGTCAAGATTCCCCTCTCGTATAATCAAAGTTATTTCAGAACAGTCAAGCAACAACATGAATGGAATCAATAAATCGAAGAAACATCGTTCCCTAGCCGCAAAGCTATAAACTATGTAATGTAACTAATGCTAGTGGATAGAAAGAAAAAGTAGCGAGTGGTGGGTCCAGTCACGCTGGAAAAAATTGAATCAGGGTGTCTACACGTCGGGATCGCAAACAGCTGGAAACAGTGCGTCGATAAAACGATAGTGTTAGTGTAATTTCTTTTTAGGACGGTGTGAGGTGTACCGATTGGTGGCCCAGTTTATTAAATACGAACGGGTTAAAGATTTTATTTTGCACGTGTGAGTGGTACAAAGACTATGTAGATATCCCGAGAATTAACTGTTTGTAGGTCGAACGATTTCGCACGTAATAACCTCATACTTGATATCATTATTTCATTTCAGCCGGCAAGATCTGTGAAATCGAAATGACCCGGCAAGCATAACACCCTCTGCGGCTTCCATAATATCGCTTTCTAATCAGGTTTATGGCACCTACAATTTGACAGCAAGCATGCTCCTGATGTCACTTGAATGACATGTCCTGCGATGCCCAGAAACACAAAGAGGGTAGAGTTGTATGAAATGCGGGACGAGAAGTGGGACAACTCACCACAGAGCCAGCTAGTGTAGTTGACGGGTTGGTGTACTTAGCGCTGGACGAATTCTACATAATTTAACCGGGCTTATTTGGTGACACCGCGAATCAAACTAAGCATAGTCATCAACGACCGACTCGGTCACCATTGTCCTAGTGATACATGGCACGAGCAACGACATCTAAAAATGTGTGAGTGCCTGGGACTCTCAGAATAGAAAAGCCATCAATCGCCTCCGAGGACTAGGGTGGGTGCTCCTTGCGGTCCTGTATACATGAGCCCAAGAGGCAAAGAAATATATGTGGAAACACTCCTAAAGGCAGTTCTAAATTCCAGAGCATATAAACCAATAGCAGTAGGGATGCTACCACCGACAGCAATGCAAACACTAACTGTTTCCAGCGCTTCGTCGTTAGAAGTCAAACAGCTCGTGAGCTGTTGATGGATTGCGGTTGTCCAATTTATTCATGCAAGCATCGAAGCACAATAAATGGAGTGGGCGATCTGAGTCGCTGAACGATTGCATGGAAAATGAGGTGGAATGCAAAATAAGGTAAGAAGAGCAGAGCATATGGAAGAAGCGTAAAAAATACTATACCCTAAAAAGTTTACGGCCATGTAGGCTGGCTTGCCGAACAACCTCCTCGTGGTGCCAGCTGGGTGGTTCGGGATCATCCTGTTCCAGCGAATGGTTCGGCGGCAGTGTTCCAGGACGTGGTGGGTTTTCGCCTGGCAAGCGTTCTCCCTATAAAAAGCCACATATGTCCGCTTAACAACACTGTGACGTGGCGGATGTGACTCGCCACTAAATAAAGTCACTGCCCCTTGCCTCTCTCTGAGTGGCATTGTAATTCAAGGGTGCGTTGGGCCCCTGGTCCTATGCGGTCCTAAAGGCGTATGAACCATTTATTTGGTCACCGGCTCCCAACGGGTTGCGATACCCTCATATCGCCCTGCTGCCTTGTAGGTTAGATCCTTGATCAAAGGCTCGGGGTGGGGCCCCCAATGATATCGCCTTGCTGGGGGACGACCCACAATCCGTCCAGAACGCTCTGGACCGCTTGGCGATGGAGGCGTCTAAGTACGGCCTATGCTTCACTCCGGGAAAATGTAAAACGCTGCTCCAGGATTGGCAGGTGCCTGAACCCGCGCTCACCATTGCTGGACATGTTCTGGAGCAAGTCCCTTGCTTCACTTACCTAGGGAGTTGCATCACGGCTGGTGGCGGTGTTGGAGATGAAGTCTCACAACGGATTGCAAAGGCCCGCCTTGCATTCATCAAACTGAGACATCTATGGCGTCGTCGTGATGTCACTCTCAAGCTCAAGGGCAGGGTGTACAATGCTTCCGTCCGTGCAGTACTCTTGTACGGCTGTGAGACTTGGCCTATTCGCTCGGAAGATATGAAGCGGCTATCAGTCTTTGATAATCGCTGTCTACGAAGGATTGCTAGGGTGTGGTGGCAACACCACATAAGCAACGCAGAGGTGAGAGACCGCGTGCTTGGGGCGAATAGTGCCAGTCTTCAAGACGTTATTCTCCGACATCGCATGCGCTGGCTCGGGCATGTTCTGCGCATGCCAGCCCATCGCCTTCCACGTCGAGCGCTATTTGCACTCCCAGGGAGCGATTGGAAAAAGTGCCGCGGTGGACAGCCGATGACGTGGAGAAGGAGTATGAAGAAGGCGACCTCAAGTTTGGCAGCAGTCGGACCAGTCCGCCTTCCAGGTTGGGGACCACGAGATGCTGAATTGCAGTGGTTGGAAACATTGGACGTCATGGCCCGCAACAGACATCAGTGGCGGCAATGTTGTTCCGCAATTTCACCATCCCTTTGATACACACAAAAACTCACAAAACAAAAAATACAAAATGGCGTGTGTAAAACCAAAAAAAATTCGTTTCCCATATTTTTTAATCGCATTAGTGTCCCCATCTTCTTCACCTTTTTCTTCTGCCATGGTTCTGATGGCACAATGTCTGTTAACAGACTGTGAATAAATATATTACGGCCATATATACCAGGCCGGATGTAGTGGCGTCATAGAGTATGCGACTGCACGATACGCAATAAGATCTGCAGCTATCCGTGGGGCTGACTTCGTGCGAAGCACCGAAGAAGCACTACCCGTGGAGCTCAATGGCCTAGTGATCATGGCGATAGCCGCAGGCGCCATGCGCCGAGTTCCACTCCCAGCTCGGCTGTCTGATGAGTCCAAAGCAAAACGAAACGATCGGTTGTGGAGTGTAAGGATGGAAGAGGGCCACACCGAAACCCTCCACTTTATGCGGAGTAGTTTGTAACGACGCAAGCTTGAACTGTCGACTTATGGATTACAAACCATACGTCTGAAACACACAACCAGTGGCCGTTAGGGAGCGTTTGGGGCGGTGGATTGCAAACTGAGGGAAATGATATTCTGCTGTCCGAGACAACACTGGTCACAAGTGCCCTACGCTAAATGATCTGAGACGATAACCGGCACCTTCCATGAATAAGTTGTGAAAAAAGATGTGTATCGACCGCTCCTGTGATTGAGCCTGTCTGACCTACAGCCATTGACCTATGTGGCATGAATAGTTCTGATGGTAGCTGGAAAGTGCAACTCAGGTGAAAAGCAACCGAATCGAACAGAGCGACCGACTGAATCAGATGCATACGAAGTTGATAGCAACAACTGCAATCGGCATGTAGCAAGTGGCACCAGTCCAGTACACATTGCAGAGTAAAAAGGAGACGCAAGTAGCCCAATCCGATTGGTACTTGGTGTTCAATTCACGATTAGGCGATGGATGAAAATGAAGGTAAGCAACCTTGTCACTGTCGCCATTTGTATGCATTAAGCCGTTATTGCTTATGGGCCGTTACTACCTGCTATCGTCGTTGGTCACTCTTGAGATTACCAGTTAGAAGTATTTCCAGTGTTTCAGATGCCAAAGAACCACTCACCAATGTGATCTGTTGCGCGTATGTAGCTCTAGAATCCACTAGATAAGCAGACATGCTAAGTCGAGCAAACTGCTGCTAAAGCTCTTCTTACTGCCAAATGGGGATGAGATCAGCACACTAAACTTGCTTGCTTCATCGCGAAGGTGATAAACTTCAAGGTGCTGCAGTCAATTGTACATGCTTGTTAGCTAGTGAGGTTGGGAAGCATTTTCAAAGACTGCCATTCTTGAAAACTCAGAAATGAGATGTCGAAGTTTCTGGACTAAGTGATCGATATTAGTAGATGAAAAGAATGCGAGCCAACTCTTGTTCGCTCATAACCTCTCGATGTCTGAAGGGCAAAGAGGTGGAAGCACATGATTAAAAGCACTAAACAAGTGTAATTGAGTGCGCGCATCAGTACAATGAAAAAGGCAAATTTAGTAACCGAAACTAAGAAATTAGCCATGAGTAAAATAAAGAGCCATGTGTTAGATGCCAATCGCCATAGCTATTGTGCGGCTACCAGTAACCAATATCTGAAACCAAATTAAATTAGGAGGAAATCTGACTATGAAAGATGGAACAGTTTTACAAAAAACAGACTAAAGCTACAAAGGAGCAAGTTGCAGTGGACTTTCGTCCAGGCCCTTACCAGGAGCGTAGTCTGCAAAGCGATAAGAAAATAAATGAATGTGGCGATAAATAGTGTTGTTATCAGATACACATACTGTGTTGAACTGGGGCAGTAGGAAAATATAAAGGCATTGTGGTCTTCTTACGAAAAAAGTAAGAACAGTTCTGAATATTGTGACAACCACATATTGACTGGATTTTGTCAGAGCATACAATAGAAAAGAGTAAGTGGTCAAAAGCAAAACGGAAAGTATAGCGGAAGAAGCACGGATAGGTGCATAGACAATGCGGTCACTCTACTGATGCGCTCACTATTAGCAATTGACGAAACTAACGATTACAGGTAACGGTTACCAAACTACGACCGGCAACTTCAGTTCATCTTACCAGCTGTCTGTACCTGGAACTACCTTGATAAAGCTTATTGAACATGTGACGTTGTGATGCAGCTTGAAGTTGACAGTGGATGTCGTACTGCCAGTGATCTGAGCCAATTCATGGCAGTTACACGGGGCAGCGAACTGCCCTACTATCAGTAAAATCTTGATCTGAATGACTACGCATGTAACCAAATTACCCGCGTACCCTACTGTGTTTACGGTCATCACACACCTTTGTGCCGCGACTCTATACTGGGTCAGCTCCCCTGATCACGCGTCGTATAAAACACCGCGCATCAAGACGCCTTTAGTTGGCACAATTGTCAATTTAAAGCCATATTTGCGCCGTACGCCCATTGCAACGCTTCCCCGGCGTGCATTATACGCCGTGGTTGTAACAAGTTAGGTGAAAGCGTGAGGTGACCAGTCCATGACGTGGCATAGAAGCATGGAGAAACTGACTGTGAGACTTGGTCAGGCTGGTGCGTGCCGTCTTCATGGATGGGGACCTCGGGATGATGCACATCAATGGTTGGAGACGGCATCAGACATGGCGCAGTCAGTGGCGTTCCTGCATTCGGTTTCTTGCATCTGGTTGTTCATTTTCGATCCATTTTGATTAATTTAATGGGCCTTCTTGCTTCCATGTTCTTTAAGTTCTATGTGCCTTTAACACCACTAGCTTGCCGTTATTATTTATAGTTATCCTTGCGATGTGAGTCGAGGCAACTGATTTCATCGCACTTTGGTGCTAGGATCATAGCTGTTACAATGAACTGAACTGAACCGAGGACATAGTTGCTGGCTATTCTGAACGAATAGCAAACTATTTAAAGTGAACCGCGCTAGAAA
>OX104067.1:30820702-30837693 GCA_944474145.2 Dicrocoelium dendriticum
TCACATCCAAGGTGATTTGGATAGCGACACCTATCCACAAGACATCAAGCATGACGAGCAAGGTCCAGCGAGCTGCGACCTCCCGTGCGTCTAGCACTTTGGACGCTACTCTCGACAAAACGAGAGCAGCAGCAGCATCTAAGTGCCTGAGCTGCAGCAGAAATGTCACTTCTCGGTCTAAAGCGCTGCAGTGCGGTCTGTGCGAAGGATGGGCCCACACAACGTGCAGCGGCATTGAGCACGATCTTTATGAATGCCTGAAAAGAACGGCATCTTCCGCGCTAACATTCCACTGTGACAAATGCCGACTTATTGTTAACGATAAGTCCCTTCTGGCGAATCTGACTTTGGCGAAAAAGACAGATAATAACGCCGCATTGGTGACGCCCGTACTACCGCCGGTGACTCCTCCATGCATCCATACTGTGCGCAATCGAAGCCGCTCCTCCTCCGCTTCATCAGCGGACACACCAATGCATAGTTCACAAGACAACCGAAAAAAGCCGTCTGTCGGCACTCCAACTGCAACTGCGACCTACGCAGCCGTGGCCAGCGCTGGCGCCGCAAAACCACCCGGCTGGGTCCAGGCCCCTAAAAAGAAAAGTTGTAAGGCGGTAAACAACAACAAATCGAAATCACCGTCTACAGTGTCACAACTAAAGTCTGTGCTAAACAAGGTAACACGACTTGAGAAATTGCTAGCCGAGAAACCGGCCTTACCGAAACCGGTGAAGCCAAGCGATAGCAAGTCACCACGGGGACGGCTATGCAACGTCATGATTTTCCACGCACCTGAGTCGACTGATCCCAGTCCCCAGGTACGCTATGACCATGATGTGCAATTCTTGCAGTCTCTAACCGACAAACTACTGGATGTTGGCGAACCCGGGTTACGAGTGAAACAAGTCACTCGTCTGGGGAAACAAGTTGATGGCAAGTGTCGGCCTCTGCGCATCGCGTTCGCCGACGAAACTGCCCCAAGGTTAGTACTGTCCCGCCTCGGTCGCCTAAAGGGGATGAAAATTCATGTCCGGCCAGACCTTGATCCCGCAGAACGAGAGCAGCTGAAGTCTGCCGTGATCGAACTGAAACGACGCACGGACGCCGGTGAAACTAACCTGCGTATCGTAAATTTTCGCACAGTTGCCCGGATACCCCGAATCCGGGTAAACAGAGCAATGACGCTTCAAGCTCGCCCAGCGGTTCCTACCGCGGATTGCGTGTAGCGTTCATTAATGTATGCAGCTTAATGAACAAGCACGATGATCTGATCCGCTTCATTGCTTCACGTCGGCCAGATGTGGTTGGTTTGGCTGAGACGTGGTTGACATCTGAAGTGACAAGCGAAGAAATTGCGATCACGGACTATTCGTGCTTCCGCTGTGATCGACAGTCGAATAGCCGCGGTGGCGTCCTACTTTACCTCCGGTCTACCCTGTGCGGGAGACTCGTGAGCACCTACCGAAGCATTGACGGTCTATGTGAGCAGCTGTGGTGTTCGATCCACCTACGACGCGGCGAACTGCTTGTGGGTGTGGCATATCGTAGCCCACTGAGTAACGGATTGGATTGGCTCACACACGTCCAAAACCAAATGAGTCGCCCGCAGTTCCTGCTCACTGGCGACTTTAACCTTCCTCGAATCTTATGGCCTGAAGTTCAGCTTCTCCCTGGCCATAATGAAGTGGAGACAAGATTCGCCGAACTGGTACTGGAAACCGGAACGGTGCAGCACATCACGCAACCCACCCGCATAACCCCGCGCTCAATGCCATCATGCCTGGACCTGCTGCTAACCAGCTGCGAACAAACAGTGCATGACATAGAAGTTCTTGAGCCCATGGCGGCCAGTGATCACTCGACAATTATGGCCACTATAGACCTGCAGCTTCCATGTGTGCGTCCAGTGGCGCCAACATACAACTATTGGAAAGCTGACTTCGATGGCCTCATTCTAGCTGCCAATCAGCTTGATTGGTCTATGCCACAGGATTCATCCGTTGAAACTTGCTGGGCAAACATTAAAGGGGCAGTGCACTCATTGTGTGCGCAATTTGTACCCCTCAAGACTCGGAAAGTTGGACCAATGAAACCCCATTGGTTTGACAAAGAGTATAACCGACTGTCTCGACAACGGCGTCGACTATGGAATGCGTTCCTCCTGTCTGGCTCTGCCGATGACTATGAGGCATACAAGCGACAACGAAACTTGTGCAACAGCACAAAGACGCGAAAACGCCGTCAGTTTGAGGAGCAGCTTGCTTGCTCAGCTAAAACTGCCCCGAAGCGCATATTTGCGTACGTGAAGCGACGCCTGAAGTCTGCAGGTGATGTGCCGGTGCTAGTGGGTTCGGACGGACAACCACTAAGTTCAAGCACCGAGCGTGCGTCCGCATTAGCGGCGCACTTCGCTTCTGTATTCGCAACTAACCAAACCTGCGCGCCAAGCTCTGCCGTCGCCGCACCGACTGAGCTAACCGACTTGATCTGCGACGTCGCGGAGGTACATGGGCTAGTCAGCTGCCTAGACAGCACGAAGCCAGCTGGACCGGATGGTCTCCATCCGCTGATCCTCAAGTCCTTGTCAGCTGTGATCTCACCTGCTGTAACCGACCTGTTCAACCGATCCCTGTCCATAGGCTGCGTGCCTTGTGACTGGAAATGCGCCGTTGTCAAACCGATTCCAAAAGGCGGTGACACACGCAAAGTGGAGAATTACCGCCCTATTTGTTTGACCGCAGTATTGTCGAAAGTTCTGGAGAAGATTGTGAAGAAGAGACTGCTCCAGCTACTGGAGACCAACTCTCTCCTGACGCCTGCACAGCATGGTTTCGTGAGAGGCCGCTCGTGCATCACTAACCTGCTGCTAACATGGCATGAATGGTTGCAAGCAGTAAACCAACGTAAGTCAGTCGACGTGGTATACGTCGATTTCAGTAAGGCCTTCGACAGAGTGAATCACGAGATCCTCCTTCAGAAACTGAGGGAGTGCGGAGTCGGAGGCTCGCTGCACCAATGGATCCGTGACTTCTTAGTTGGACGGAAGTGGAGGGTGCAAGTCGACAGCCACCTGACCGACTGGTACCCGTCGACGAGCGGCGTTCCTCAGGGGACGGTGCTTGGCCCCATTCTCTTCCTGATTCACATCAACGACGTGCCCAATCTCCTTCGGTCGCCGTGTGCCTTGTTCGCGGATGACCTGAAGCTATGGAGGGTGATCCATACGTCGGACGACTTTGACATACTTCAGCAGGACCTCGACCGCCTCTCCATGTGGTCCGCCGAAGTAAGTTTGCCTATCAACTCGGCAAAATCGCTACTTCTGTGCCTCGGTAAAGGTGGAGCGGGCCGATCGTACACTCTCGACGGCCAAGTTCTACACCCGACGCATTGCGTCAGAGACCTTGGCGTTATACAACGTTACGACATGAAGTCACTGGACAACACGGACAATATGTATCGCACAGCATTGCGTTCGCTGTGGGCGCTGAAACGTAGCTTCTGCACCTGGTCGAAAGAGATTGCCACTCGTCTCTTCACATCCATTGTACGACCGGTGCTAGAATACGGCTCACCCGCCTACTGTCCGTTGACGAAAGGCGAGATACACAAGCTCGAAAGAGTACAACACATAGCCACACGGCTCATTCCCGGTCTTCAGGGTGTGCCGTATGAAGAAAGATGCAGACAATTGGGTCTGTATACTCTAGCCTACCGCCGCGTGCGAGTGGACCTCATCATGACCCATCGGGTATTGCATCTGGGTGCTTATCCGATGCTGAGGCCACTGCTCCATGTCCGTGCGTCAAGCAGCACACGAGGTCACCAGTACAAACTGGTAGTCCCTGACCTCAAGTGGGTAGCTCATCCCTTGTGTCTTGAGCGGCGAGTGGTGAACATGTGGAACCGTTTGCCCTCGCGGATAGTAGAAGCGAACTCGGTGTCGGAATTCAAACGATTCCTGGACGCGCACTTTGCGGATGCCAGATTCGACGAAGCCTTCACAGGAAACTGACGAAGGAATCGTTCAATGATTATAACCCATGGAGCCCGTTAATCCACCAACTGCAGCTTCCGAAACGATGCCCATCCGTAATAGGCGGCGGAGCTGGTGAAGGACTCCATGTGGTTATACACTTGTACTGATTTGCAATTGGTCAAGACGATGGATTCAGCTTGCTGTGGTTATGAATTGGGTTTAATATTCTTAAAGAGGAGCTTGATTCCGTTAAGGACTGGCTCGCTTCCGAAAAGGTATAGATCCCCCTACAATACAAGCACGATCATACACTGCACAGCCGGTGAATGTGTTGTGTACCTTTGTTGCACGTTTCTCCTACCGCCATTCGACGGATCAAATCAGTGCGTACGTTTTTGGGGAACCAGATCGAAACATACTTGATCGCGATGGCATTAAGCGACTTCCGGGCATCATGTCAAACGTCACCGTGGTTGAAGCTTACCTACAACTATCTGGGATTTTGCAAAAATACACACCTATATTTGATCAAATTAAGCCAGGCCTGCTGAAGAATTACACTGCCCGATTGATACTGAGACAACAAGCAACACCGAGATTCTGGAAGGAGCGCAACGTACCTTATGCTCTTCGGGACAAGGTCGTGGCTGAGCTGTGCGGATTGCTAGAAGAAAGTACGATTGAACCCGTTCAGTATTCCGAATGGGCTGCCCCTACAATGCCTGTGTTGAAAAGCGATGGTACTGTAAGACTGTGTGGGGAACACAAAGTTACAATCAACCAAGTGCTACAGGCAGATCGATATTCACCGCCTAAAATTGAATATGTTTACGCCTCTCACTTGTGGTGAACTTTTTACCAAATTGGAACTGAGCCACGTCTACCAGTAGATTGAAGTCGAATAGGATTCACGTGTTTTCACCACCATCTACCCACATCTTGGGTTATTTCGCTACATACGCAAGCGGTTCGGAATAAGCTCTGCATTATCCATACTTCAACGAATACATGTGCCTATCTGGATGACATCCCAATTACCGGGCGCACAACTGCTGAACATTTGCACACCCTGGATGTAGTTCTGAAAAGGCTATTAGACTCCGGACTGATATTGAAGAAAGAAAAGTGTGAATTCCTTGTACCGTATGTGCAATACTTGGGGTGTAAACTCTCGCGCTAGGGGTTGTATCCGCTAGAAAACCAGGGCACTCATCTAAGCCCCAGCGCCCAAAAATGTACATGAACTACGCTCCTTTCTAAGAACAGTCACTCAGTTCGCCAGGTACATACCAGCAGCAACAACTCACTTACACCCGCTTCAACAACGTTTGCGTAAGTATCAGCGTGGAAAGGGAACACTGTTCACGATAATGCATTCAACGCAGTAAAAAGCATTTTGGTGCCATCCGAGACCCTTGTACATTAAGATCCACGGAAACCTATTCCTCTCACTTGTGATGCTTCTCCTTACGGCCTTGGGTCCCTTTTGCTACATAAATTACCTGATGGCTCGCAGCGACCTGCTGCCTACGCTTCACGAACCTTAACAGCAGCCGAAAGGAACTACTCTCGGCTCAATCGTGAGGCGGCCACTCTCATCTTCGGGATCAAGTGATTCCATCAGTACTTGTTCGGCCAACATTTCGTGATTCAAACAGATCATAAACCCCTTATGTCGTTCCTTGGGCACGAAAAAAGTATTCAACCAATGGCCTCCCCCAAAATGATCCGCTGGTCCCACATTCTATCTGCTTACATATACCAGATTCAGTATATTCCGGGCAGATAGAATACCGCCGCTTACGTTCTCAGTCGACTCCCCTTACCGGAGGCCCGTTCAGAAGACTTTACTCCACAAGAACTGGTGAACCTAATTCAGCTCTTCAACAAGGCTCCGATCACGTCCACAGATATATGTCACTAGACAGATAGAGACTCGTTCTTAGCGCTTGTAACGCGGTACCTTCAGGTTTAATGGCCTGAGAACACACTTGCAGAACTTACACCTTTTCGCTATAGAATGACTGAACTGAGCTTCCAGAATGGATGTTTGCTTTGGGTTGCACGGGTTGTGATCCCTTAAAGATTGCGATCAGCCATCCTTAACGAGCTTCACGATGCACACCCAGGAGTTGCTAATATGAAGGGACTTGCCCGTTCCTATGTATGGTGGCCCGGATTGGATGGCAACATTGTGGAGAAACTTGGGTGTTGCATGCTTTGTCAAGCATCTCGAAACATTGTCCCCCACCTACCGATGCAGCCCTGGACATGGACAGAGACGTCCTGGAAACATGTGATGTGGACCATTTTGGTCCATTCAAAAGTCAACTGATTCTGCTTGTAGTTAATGAGCATTCTAAACGGATTGATGTTCAAATTCTGTTCATAGCGACTTCAGCTAGTATAATAATCAAACCACGCACTACGTTCGCTACTTTTGGACTTCCCGAAGCACTTGTGTCTGACAACGGAACCGTGTTCACCAGCACCGATTTTTCAACCTTTCTCAACTCAAATGGCATTAGACATGTGACTACCGCCCCATATCATCCGTCTTCTCACGGTTTGGCTGAAAAGGCTGTACAAACAGTAGAAAATATGCTGCCCAAACAAACAGGTGCGCTGCTGCGTGTGCGTCTACATCGTGCTCTTTTTGATTACGGAAATATGGTGAACGATACCACCAGAAGAAGTCCTGCGGAGCTTATGTTTGGCCGCCGTTTGCGTGCTTGATTGGACTTACTGCACGGAACTCTGGCAACTGCAGTTCACGAAAAACAAGAACGAGTGAAGGAAAGCTTTGCTACTCGAAGCAGCAACAGCTTTGTAACAGAATCAGGTCCAACCTACAAACGCTTGCCTAAAAATGACGGATGGCAACCAGCCGTTGTCAAAACGGCTAACGGGCAGATCATAGGGGCAGAGACTGAGGACGGCAACATCGCGCGGCGTCACATGGATCACATTCGGCCAAGGCCGTCAACATCCGATTCAAACTGTGAACCAAATTCTCCACCCGCAGTATTGGACGACATCCGAGTAAATGACTCACCAGCTGAACCTAAAACGCCGCTGCGCAGATCAACCCGCGACCGCCCACCGGTTGAGCGTTTCCAAGCTGCAAAGTTGCAACTACAGGGGGAAGAAGTGATACGCTCTCAGCCAGTGTTCCGTGTCACCTCTACTGACTGCGAATGTACGCGCGTGTGGGTGTGTGTCCAGCAATACGTAGGTGTATATTTCGTCTTTCCTCTCCTTGCGCTCATTGACCAAGTCTCTCCCTGCCTGATCGCACACTGGATTCAGCACACACGTTACTTGTTTGCTTGCTGTTTGCTTCTATACGTTTCCTGCATG
Source organism: Dicrocoelium dendriticum (assembly GCA_944474145.2). Taxonomy (NCBI): domain Eukaryota; kingdom Metazoa; phylum Platyhelminthes; class Trematoda; order Plagiorchiida; family Dicrocoeliidae; genus Dicrocoelium; species Dicrocoelium dendriticum. The sequence goes on from OX104067.1 coordinate 30,828,042, forward strand.
CACCTTTGCTTGCGACATACTTCATTGCCCCGTCATTGTTCTGATTCGTCTGGGTTTAACAGTTACACAAAACTCTTTCGCCTGCAGAGCAACCTCCATCTTCATGCTGGCACAATCGTAGACTCGAGCCTAGGTCAGAGTTCGGGCGTCTTCCTATATCAGCATTTCACGTATACGGTTATCAACAACCCCAGAGATCCACTGGTGCATCAGCATGCAGCCTTCGATCTTTTTCTGCGGAATAGAATAGTGCTCGCACGGCCGCACTGCAGGAGTAAGTCTAGTAAGAAAATCATTCAGTGATTCACCTGGCTCCTGTTGCATTCGGTAGAAGACGTACCTTGCTGTAAACAGATTCATTTGGAAGCCCCAAATGCGATCGAGAGATTTAAATGCATCGGCGGCTGGTTTGCATTCCTGTAACTTTAGGTCCTCAAACTGCCGTTGCCCGTCATCTCCGAGCAAGTGACGAGGCAGCTTGAACTTACTTTCCTCGCAGATTGGAGACTTTAGGTCAGTACTTAACTCCAAATACTTGTAGAGAGAAAATTTCCAGTGAAGCCAAGCGTCTGACTTAGCCCTGTTTTCACAGTCAGTCCAAAATATCGATGGAGGTTGAATTGAAAGATTCATGGTTGTACTTGCGACCCCAACTGTTGTATCAGAGGCACGTGGGAGTAACAGCGGTAAACAGTAGGAGGCACGGACAAGGAAAAAGTGCCACACTAAGAAGTTCGATAATCGATCAAGCGGCCTTGAGAGAAATTCAGCCAATCAGGATAAGTCTAGGGTATCGTATCACAACAACGTCATCGTGTAGCGGTTCGTCGCCATATGCGTTGTTGTAGTCAGGTAGTATGGAAGCAGGTGATATGAGTGGGAGTGGAGTTTGTTCATAGCAGGCGTGATGTTCTGGGTAAGGTGCCGTTTGTGAATGCCAATACTGCGGTGGACATGGAGGTGGTTGAGGGAGTAAGTCTAATTTGCGGTTGGCGTGGCACTTGGCCAGTCGATTCTTCTGCAAAAATTGCAGGAACAGTAAAAACAGGTAGTTGGCTTCCGCCGGGTATGTAAGGAGTGCGAATGGCCGCGGCTCCATTCCCTCCTACACTAAAATTGGTCTTAATGAGGGGTGTTGGGAAGAGCTACACACGTATGATACGGGATGACATGTGGACTTGTCCGTGTGACAGTTCATTCTGTCATCATTAATGCGTCTGAGTTTGTGGTATAGGAGTGAATTCTGGTGAGGGGTATCAGAAAGACCATTGTTTCTGGTTTTATCGGCTCAGGATGACACTTTATGTAGCGTCTGTGCGATGTACGTTGGCAGTTGTTATCAGTTTCTACAGTGTTCTTCATAGGTTTATCGCTTTTGTTGGAACCGGTGTGTCTGTGGGTATTTACAATGTTGGATTCACTGCCCATGGGGGTCTTTCGGGCGTTGAGTTCAGTCTGCGACATTGCTATAGGGCCCTTGACAATCAGCTTTTCCTAATGTTTAGGAGTTACTGCATCACTTACAAACCGTGAATTCAGCTCAGTTGGCCCATAGGCGTCAACATTGAGAGAGCAGTACTAGGTAGGAGTTTGCTTAGGTAACATTGCAGTATCGATCGAAACGATGGTGCTCGAGGTCCTTATTATATGAGGTGCACTGAAGAGATCCAGTTCGAAGTGCCCAGTTACCACATTAGTAAGTTTTCTGTTTGCGCTTCGGTCTGGGCAAACTTAACCCAAATAGCCGTTTGATCTGGTGGTGGTGACGAAAGATCGTTAAAGGGACTTTTGTAAAGGCGTGCGATCTAGTTCAATCAATAGGTCCTTGAACTCGGTTCGTTGGGCTACGGTTAGCTGATTATTCAATAATAGGTTATCGAATTCCTCAGTTAAAAATTTAAAAGTGATCGGGCAGCAGTGCTTCGGTGTTTTCTTTCTCACATGAAGACATTTGCATTCGATCTAAGTACTGTAGTTTTAACTTTGTCCAAACTAAGTTTGTCGGGAATGTTTCCAGTTTATGCATTCGTTCATGTTGCTCAGACGCAATGGAGGCGATTAACTGTTCTGCCTTTCTAATTTGGACTGGAGCAGGGCTTTCCCGTGGGTTACTGAGAATGTCTAATGAAGTCAGGTGACCTCTGAGTGGTTCGACGAAGGGTACTAATTTTCTAATGTAAATAAATAAATAAATTCTTTATTCTCGGAGTTGGAATTTCAAGGAGTTGACCTTATCAATGAGTACTGAAAGAAGAGTAGCAGTGCGATCAGGACTGGCTCATAGTTTAGTCGGGGACTCCGTGTTCGTTGGCTTCCTCCGGGCGATGTGAGAAACGCTACCTTTTGCTTATCGAGTGAGGCTAGGTCTTGTAGGTGCCACTATAAAGTGCACTGCACCGATGAGATGTCTAGATGAATTCGTTAGGGAAGGTTGATGAAAAAACAACTTAATCAAGGTCTTAGGTGCTTGAATTACGGGAGAATGTCAACGCAAAAATAAGCGAATGTGATACAAACCACTCGCTTCTTATCTTTGCACTACCGGTTTAGTAACACTTGGTTCCGATTGGTTAGTTCAGTGAAATACAGATGCACCTCTCGAGGCCGGTCTTTGATGTCAGATCAATCTAAGGTCACGTGACTGTGTGAACAGGTGCAGGGCGGTGGAAAGTGCGGATGTGTGAATCACCGCACAGACAAGCATTAAGCGGGGACGGAAGGCGTATCGATTAAATCCGAAGTAGATCCTAGCTGCTGGCGGCTGCGAGCTATGAAAGGCATGTAGGGAGCGGTAGAGATTCGACGGAATCCAGGCTGCACCCAGATGGATTTGGAGCACTGCACAGTGGCCTAATCGTTAGAAGTGGTTTATTCCGGTAGTTGCCTTGTAATGCAACCGTAAGGAGTGATGGAGAGACTAGGAAAGCTCTCAGATTGGCCCTATTGTAGCGAAAAACGACACGACAGGGGGGATAGACGTTTATTGCACACCGAAAATGGGCACATGAGGGTCTCGCGCGCGCCATCGAATATCGACTAGATTTCCATCCCACAACGCAACACAGGTACGGATGTTAGAGACGAGCCAGTCCTTTCGCCTCGGGAGCTCTGACTTGGAAGATCCACCTTCCTGTTTTCGCCTCGATCCCCACTTCTCTGTACCCGATTTGGATCGGCCAGGAGTCGTTCGAGAGCTCTCAACTTGCTTGTTCTGGGCTGTGTCAATCGGCTCGGCGTCGGTCCTGTGGGCTGCGCTAGCGGCGTATATGTCTGATTTATTGCGCTGTCCCCATATTCCCGCTCCGTAGTTCCGGGCCCAGGCTCGTCGCTAGCCGTCCTTCTCGATCCGCTCTCAGCTAGCTCCGAAGAGCTCCCCAGAGCCATTCTTGGAAGCGGCCCCTCTACACCCACCCCTCCTCCAGGACCTTACTTCCTCTCGTACCATGGTCGCAGGAGAGCAGCATTCACCCAACGTTTCATTCCTCCGCAGTCGATTAAGAAGTTGCCCGCTTTCTGGTCGATAATGGTGTTGGGGCCTTTCCAGCGTTCTCTGAACTTGCTTGCGCCCGGCCCGTCATGATCCGGCCGATCGTTGTTCCGTAATTTGACTTGTTCTCCAATCCTGAATGGCCTTCACTTGTGAGCCTCATGCCTGGCGTCGTAATTTCGCTTATTCCGCGCTTGTCGAGCTTTGGTTTCGCTTCTAGCTTTCCCTCGCAGTCGCTCTTGATGCCCAGCTGGATGTTCCCGCTCGCCCTGGTTCGGTAGGCAAGTATCGAGCGCAATTCGTGGTTCTCTGCCGAACAGTAATTCGAATGGCGCGACCTTGGTGGTTGATTGCATGCTGGTCCGATACGCTATCAGAACCTGAGGCAAAGCATCTTCCCATGCCAACTTCGTGCAGTTTATCCACATCTTCAATGTCCGGTTGAACCGCTCGGTCATGCTGTTGGTTTGTGGGTGGTACGGTGAAGTTCGCCGTCTCTGGATGCCCCACTTGTCCAACACTGCCTTAAACGCTTTTGACTCGAAGCAGGGCCCTTGGTCCGTGATGATACACTGTGGGATCCCATACCTTGCAGGCACATTGAATTCGAATACTTGCGACACTGTCTCGCCTGTTTGGTCCTTGATTGGTATGGCTTCCACCCATCGAGTGAAGTGGTCAATCATCACTAGAATGTATCTGTTTCCTGTTCGACTCACTGGTAAGGGCCCAAAGACGTCCAGTCCCCAACACTGAAGTGGCTCACCAACCTCCATCGATCGCATCGGCGGTCTCGGGGACTCCATCTCCCGACTCGTTTGGCAGTTTGGGCACCCCCGAATGTATGCCGCGACGTCCTTCCTCATGGTTGGCCAAAACACTCGCCTCCGCAGCAATTCAAAGATCCGCTCGAATCCCATATGGGCGCCATCATGAGTTATACGCATCACACGTTCTCCCTGATTTGGTGGAACAAAAGGCACTTTCCGTCCGTCTATCGCCACCACCACGTTATCGTTTTCGACCTTCAACCTGTCCCAGATCTTGAGGAGTTCCTCCACCTCTTCCGATGTGGCCTCCGGTTTGGTGCCAGCCTGTAAGTGAGAGCACAACACATTCACGAATTCATCTGTCCTTTGATCTCCCAGCAGGTTCCTCTCCCCCATCGCGATCGCCCGCACCGGTATGGCATTGTCTGGCATGATGTCGTCCAAACACGGGAGTGACAGCATATCTGACAATACATTTGGCGTTTCATCCACGTGCTCAATGGTGAAGTTGAATTCCTGCAATCGGTAGGCCCATCGCGCAAGCCGTCCTCGCGGGTCTTTCGCCGTCATCAACCACGAGAGCGGTTTGTGGTCAGTGACGACCCGGAATTCATTCGCCAGTAAGTAATTTCTCCACTTCTCTAATGCCCACACGATAGCCAAGCATTCTTTCTCCGTTGTTGAATACTTCTGTTCCGCCCCCGTCAGCACACTGCTCGCGTACTCCACCACCCCAGCCGGTTGAGACAAAACCGCACCGATGGTCACGTTGCTTGCGTCGACAGCCACAGTGAACCTCTCACCAGGATTGGGTAGCCGTAGACATGTCGGGGCTTCTGTTATGCCTGCCTTTAGATGATCAAAGGCCTGATCCGCTTCAGCTGTTCACACGAACGGCACGTCCTTGCGAAGCAGCTTTAACAACGGGCTGACCTTCTCTGCGAACTGGGGCACAAACTTTGAATCATATGCCACCACTTCCAAGAACGAACGGAGCTGACGCTTGGATTTTGGTTTTGCGAAGCACTTAATCGTCTCGCGTTTCTCCGGAAGTGGATGGACTTGACCATTACCCAAGATGTGACCCAAGCATACAATTGACTTTTGGGCAAGCTGCGACTTTTTACGACTGAGTTTCAGACCAGCTTCGTCCAGCCTCTGCAGTACTGCTCCAAGTCTGGTCACATGTTCCTGTTCCGTCTCAGAGAAGACGATGATGTCATCACCATAAACAACCACGCCTTGCAGGTTCGCAAGGACCATCAGCAACAAACGCCTGAATGTAGCCGGGGCGTTGCACAATCCAAACGGCATTCTCAAAAACTCATACTGCTGACCATTGACACTGAAAGCCGTCTTGTGGCGATCTTCTTCTGCGATCGGCAGTTGCCAATATCCCGAGCGGAGATCAATCAGAGATATCTGCTTGGCACTGCGGAGGCTTGAGAAAATTTCCTCCATCTGAGGTATCGGGAATGCATCCTTCACAGTCACCCTGTTTAGTTCTCTGAAATCGATGCAAAATCGATAGGTTCCGTCGGCCTTCTTCGTCAATAGCACGGGTGATGAATACGGGCTGTGCGTTCGCCTGATGATTCCTTTCGATTCCATCTCGGTCACCTGCTTCTGTATCTCCACCAGGGTGTTCTGTGGAATTCGTCTAAACATTGGCTTGCATTGTCCTCCTGGGATCAACGGTATTCGGTGTTCAATCCAATTGCAAAATCCGTAATCATCTTCCGCGTCTGTGAATAAGTGTGCATACCTGCTCAGTACGTTGCGTATTGCCCGGTTCTGACAATCAGGCACGACTTTGAGGACACCCACCCGGTCGGTTCTCCCCTTGTTTATCTCGATCGTATCGTTAGCCACGATCACCACATCGTTTTTCAGGTCAATTGTGACACCGAGCCGTTTCAGGATGTCGGTTCCGATGATGGTTTGGTCGTCTCCTCCACGATGAACATGTCATGGCGGATGAGCGTTTCTCCTATCCTGATTCGTAACCGCTGCGTGCCCGTCACTTTCAAAGAATGCCCGCCGACCGTCTGCATCGTGATTGAAGATGGGTTTACTGGAACCCCGTTGAACCTCTTCGTAATTGACACTGCCGCTCCTGTGTCTACTATGGCTCGGACAGACACACCTTCTATAGTTACCTGGAGGACTGGTACTCGCCACCGACTCGGCATGGATAGAGAGAAACAATGGGGCACATTGACGTTAGTGCAGAATCTCGCCACATGACCACTCTGGTTGCATCGGAAACAGCGGCGACCGTTCCGGATTACCCGTACATTGCGTTGTGAAGTGGTGCTTGAAGACTCTATCGACAACAGCTGCTCCACCATTTCGGATAGGCGATTTACTTTCTGTTCCAACTCAGCATGCTGGATGCTTCTCACTGTCACTCGTTCCGACAAATTCTGGGCGACCGTCACCAGATCCAACGTTTTGCTGTCTCCCACCATTGACGCCAATTTACCTGATCACGGAGTGGATCGGGCAGACTTCGGATAAACTGCTGTTTCAGTAGGCGCTCTCTTGCGTTTCCCTCTAACTCGGGGAGCCCAATCGTTAGATGTCTGTCCAGCTGCTGGAAAAACACCATCAAATCCTCCTGTTCGTCCCATCTGGCTGCGTGAAATCGTTGCAGTGTTCGTTCTCTCTCCAGATCCTTCCCAAATTCTGCACACAAGGCAGCCCTCATCTCAGCGAACGAACAGTCGGGTTTGGCCTTCCGAGTGAGCAGATACACCGCCTTGGCTCGTCCACTCAACCGTGTGCCCAAAGCAATTAGCAAATTTGCATCCCCCTCACACCCGCACAAGCCGCAATTCCGTCGAACTCATCGAGCCAAGCCTCCACGTCACCGGCCGCAAATTGCTCCAACCGGGTCAACTCCATCGCGAATGGTCACGGCACCAGTGTAGCGAAAAACGACACGACAGTGGGGGTAGACGTTTATTGCACACCGAAAATGGGCACATGAGGGTCTCGCGCGCGCCATCGAATATCGACTAGATTCCCGTCCCACAACGCAACACAGGTACGGATGTTAGAGACGAGCCAGTCCTTTCGCCTCGGGAGCTCTGACTTGGAAGATCCACCTTCCTGTTTTCGCCTCGATCCCCACTTCTCTGTACCCGATTTGGATCGGCCAGGAGTCGTTCGAGAGCTCTCAACTTGCTTGTTCTGGGCTGTGTCAATCGGCTCGGCGTCGGTCCTGTGGGCTGCGCTAGCGGCGTATATGTCTGATTTATTGCGCTGTCCACATATTCCCGCTCCGTAGTTCCGGGCCCAGGCTCGTCGCTAGCCGTCCTTCTCGATCCGCTCTCAGCTAGCTCCGAAGAGCTCCCCCGAGGCATTCTTGGAAGCGGCCCCTCTACACTATTGCTGGTACTAAAAAGGTGCTTGTTAGTCTTGAATGTGAGACTCAATTGAGCATTTGAATACAGAAAGTGCGAATTGTCGATGAATGATGATCCGTAAGGAGTAAATCCAAAAGAATGACACCACTAGAAAACCTCGCTAAGCCGGATCAAATAATTTTGCACACTTAATCGTGCAACAAAATCTGGTGTCACAAATCAGTCGCGAATGGGCCAAGGTCACATTGGCGCGTGGTTGGGTTATTTCAAGTCTGTCATCCATCATTGATTTGTGGCACCTTCAGTTTCAAGTTCAAGCGGGACTGGAACGATAGGATTATCCCGTGAGTGTTCCTTCTTCGGCGGGTCGTTGAACCAGGAGTTGGTGGACTTTGAAATACTGATGGACTTAAAACAAAGATCGCATCACACCATGTCCAACCAATTAATGCCCATGTATCCTGCCCTAGCAGTCCCTGCTGGGCCGGTTACGTGAAGTAAGAAAGAAAAAAGTAAACTCAGAAGGCAAAAGAGAAAGTGGAAAGAGCTAAGCAAGTGGAATGCCAAGATATTTGAGTCATTAAAAAGAACTGAAAAGTGAAGGTGAGTCAGCTAGGAAAAAGGAAAGTTTGCTGTTGCCACCCAAGAGCATCGAGCTGGCGCGCAAAACCTTTAACCGTAGGTTCCCTAACCACGTGATCTGGAAGCGAATTCCAGCGATCTATAACTCAGCGCGACAGACGAGTTTCCGTCCAAATCCTATCAGACCGTAGTTTATGCAGTTTCAGTGAGTGGCCGCGGAGATTAGGTAACGTAGCGGGACTAAAATGCCCTGACAAGTTCAGGCCAATCTTACCCGTCAAAATACAATAAGCGAGAATCAGGTCCCCTCTTATGCTTCGGTAGTGCATTGAGTACATCCGCAAACTGAGCAAGCGTTCAGGATACGTCTGTCCCCGTAGACCCTTCCGTCATTGATTTTCATGTAGATATTAAAGCGTCATGGACTTTATGGCCGAGTAAGGAAAGAACATAACAATGTTCGGATGAATGAAGAACAGGACTCAGTTTAACGCACCTCTTCAGCCGCCATATTGGTATGGGGACCTTGAGTTTCGTATGACCGGGAAAGGAGGGAATGTGATGAATGTTGGAAGTGGGCATGGCTTCTATGACCATAATGAAGCTTTTCAATGTACGGCCGGAGACATCACGGACATGACATTATATGCCCTTTGGTCTCTTCACAAGAACCTCCGTCTCCGCGGTATTTAGTATGAAAAGTTGCATAGTTTTGGGAACTGTGAGAAATTTATCCATCTGTACACGGAACATGTGAGGAGATGTAAATGATCCAATGGGCAGGAGGAGACAATACCAAATCGATGCATACTTAATGAGGAAAAAGTTTGCATACATGCTGGTGCGCGACTTTAAAACCGCAAACGCGCATTTTGTATTACGGATAAGGTCACTTTCATAGTGTTGTAATTGTGGGGAGTGCAGTATCCAGGTGTATGAATACGCATATGAATTACATCGAAAGTAACGAACTGTTTAGTTTTATTCTACGCAACCATATCGGGTTTAACATCAGCAATTTAAAGCGTTCAGAATATGTTAACCTCTGAGTAGAACCCAGAATTTGTCTTGTGAAAGTACGTTGAACCCGCTCTAGTGCCGCCGTCACTGTCTTGCATTGCCGAGTACCATATAGCAGTACTCTAACACTGATCTTTTACAAATCTTGTACAGTACAAGTTTTGCATTTGTCAAGCTAAAGAGTTTGGGAAACTACTTTAAATAGTGTTCAATAGTTCAATAGTGTGTGATGGGATAAAAAGCATTGGCTTTACAAGACCCATAGGATGGTAAATGCACAATAAATAAAAACCATTGGATTCCGACATGGAACTGAAATGCCAGTAGTCTAAACCTAGTACATCACACCACCATGTGTTGTTTGTCACTCAGATGAATGTCTAACAATTGTTTGAAGGTTGTAATGTTAGGAGCGTTTACCA
>OX104067.1:30837732-30877623 GCA_944474145.2 Dicrocoelium dendriticum
GTTCATCTTTGGTCTTCGTAGCCGAAGAGGATTGACGCTGAGTAGCTCATATGACTTCTAGCTAATTTCCGTTGCAAACGCTCCAGTGATATATCATTCTGGCGCATAAGACTGTACATATTCTGGTAGTACTTCAACAGTGGGCGTACGCTAATCACATAAAGAGCAAGATTGGATTTAGGTAATATTATATAGTTTTTGCCTAAACCCATAGCGCATCTCGCCTGCGACAACTGTTGTTGAGCAAGAGTTGAGAACTTTAATAAGTCATTATAGCTTACGCGTAGGTCACAGATGGACCGTGGGGTGCGGATTAATTCCCCATTAAGAGTTACGCTACCTGGTGGGGTGCTACGTCTGTGACAGAGAACGCGGGACTCGTTCACGGAGAAGTTACTTAGCCCCTCATTTAACCAGAGATAACGGGAATTCAGGTCCGTTTGAATGACTTTGATAACTGTCTGCAGATGTTCAAGTGGAAAGGTTTAGACGATCTTCGTGTCGTCCGAAAAGGAAATAAGTGAGGCTAACCAGCGTTCTCTGCACAGTTCGTAACTGGTATGGTAGTGGAAGATGGGCCGGGCCATATCATAGTCAACTGCCAATCACGCAGATCCGTGGCTGTCACCTATGATGAAGGGGCAGTAGCTGCGGGCATCCTGAAGTCTTGTGGGCGGAACCCGGCATGGGTCTGCTGGGACACGCACCACTGCCGAGACTCAGAAGGGCGAAACGCTGGCGTCTGGTGCTTTTTCAGACTAGCATCAACCTGTTGATTGTTAGTAACGATGATGAATTAGCTGAATTATATTTAACGTTAGCGAAACATCGTTGATATATATGAAGAACAGAGTGGGACCAAGGACGCTGACTTGCAGAATTCCACTCGTTACTTTAAGTGGTTGCGCCCCTCTAAAAAGAAGCTAAACCAAGCCAAAAGTTAGTAGCAAAATCTGAATGATTTAACTTTCAACAAAAACCGCTTACGTGATACACAGTTGGGAGATCTGCGCGAAGCTCACCAGCCAAGTTGACGTATTTCGGAAAATCCAGTTGGCAGGTATTGAATGACCGGTGATTCATAAATGCTTGTTGTTTATCACTTAGACGCCAACGTGTTAGGAAGTATTCAACTAACGACTTTTGTTAATCTTTTCAAATACTCTAGATATGTTGGAAGTGTGACTAATTGGGCAATAGTTACCCACTTCGTCACTTGCACAGCTTTTGTGCCGTGGATTGATGAAAGAATGTTTCCACTGGGGCGGAACTTGGATACGTTTTATAGAAAGGCTGAACATGCTAAAAAGTAAAAGGGAATGTCTTCGCCACCATCGGTGAGTACAATTAGGGGAACCTCGTCCGGCCCCGCAAACGTAGAGGGTCGAACAGATTTGATGGCTGATTTAACCTCTGGGGATCTTATAGTTACCTCCAACAGTAGGCAGTCTGTGCCATGCACCGGATGGACATCAGCAAGCTCAGGCTCGTTAATGAGTGAAGAAGCAAAATACTCACTGAACGCTTCACATATACAGAGCGGATCGGTGATATCTACCTCATTGTGTCTAACTGACATGGTGTACTGACTATAGCCATTATGCGAGCGCAGGTACCTTGTGACAATTGGAAATAACCAGCCACTCTTCAGCTGTTTGTCGCAAACTGTTTTCTGTAGCGCGTTCATTGTAAATGCTGTTGCTATGCCTAGTAATGGAGGTCACTGGTCGTGTTAGATCTAGCGCAAAGCTTACGACAAATTGTTGGTGATAGTTAGCTGGTAGTACTGCTCACTGGGTTTCGCATGCGTCTGAAAGGCATGTGCATGCCTATACGTGCATAAAAAATATGCGTTATAAGCACTGACGCAGACTCTGCGACATTTCTGGTCAGGAAAAACATCCCAACTGAGTGAATAGAGCCGCTTGGAAAAATGAGACTAGTCAACATATCATAGAGTACGCTATGGCATTCTGGGAGTTCGGCGGCTCCAAGAGGAAGCATTTAACAGTGTTGTGATCACTGTCCGAGAATTTAGCCAGGACAGACCCATCAAGACGCGAGAGGTTATGAGTAAATACTAGATTCAGGCTATTGTTCAATTAGTGTGGCAGAGGTAACTTGTGTCCAACCTGTCATACCTGTGGTGATTGCAGCACTAATCATGCTGGTTGCCTGTCGAACGGGCAAGCTGAGAGGATTTGAGCCAGGTAAACAACAACGCCCACGCATATGAGAGCGAAGCGCCTCAAAAACCCGCACGGCCAGTGGGCTCGATCGATGAATATGCTAAGTTTCAGCCAGCGGCAGCCTATCAAGGAAGAAGTAATCGGAATACCAAAACGGTGCATAGTTTGTCCTATAAACAATATGTTAACTTCCGATCAAATAGATTTCTGATTGAAGTCCAGACTTTGTTTTTGATTCACGGTGGGCCACATGACAATGCCATTACTATACAGGAAGTCTGTGTATTTTTGTGGACTAGAGAATTATGCACACGACACTTGTGGCATGCTGAAGCCTCCGGCCGCAATTTTCCCTGTAGGTTAATGTGTTGCTGCAAACTGGAAAGCTTTTTCAAAGTTATTTAGCGCGATGTCATCGCAAGGTAGTGGATTCTAGACAAACCCAAGCGACTGAGCGTAGTTAGTAATCGATCAATTCCTCGACCCTGAGGTCTTGTCGAACGTAATTAGAGCAGCCTTACTTCTACCTACTGCCAGATTTTTACGAATTAGTTTATAGCATTAGTTTATAGCATTGAACAAGCGTATCTGGTGTTTCGGCACTGCACCATGTTTTAGTAATAGGCAGCAGATGACGATAAACATGAGCAGCAATGGGTTGAAGCGTGTGCATTTTTTGGCGATAGAACGAGCATTGATAAGAAAGAGTAGAAGACCACTTCCTAAGGGGTTGCTATACGCAGTGAACCACGTTTGAGGGTGAATTTAACTACTTTAGCTGGGAGCTAGGAGTAATCGTGGTTGGCATATGCACTTTAGGAACAGTTGAAGCAATGGGGTTGTCACTCGGTCACGAAGCAGCTCCATGAAGTTGTTGACTGTGGGCGTGGTCGCGACTGGATACCATAAAATGGGTAGTGCTCAACCGAATGTGCCCCGTTAGAAAGCTCGGTTAGAGCTACATGCACTTTTCGTGCATAAGGGCGGGTGGATAATGATGTAACTGGATGAAGTTGTTGTGTTTGAGTAACCGGTATATATGTAAATGCCACTTCTTTGGATAGTGAAGTTCTGGAATCCATTCTGCTCACTTACATGCACTAGTATTGGGCAATATTGCGTAGAGAATCGGCGGCTTAATGTTTGCGCTAGTAGACAAGCGTTGTCCGTCTTAAGTGTTACTCCTATGAACTATGCTCATGGAGCCAGGAACACTGCGTGCCAGTAGTGTGTGCTAACTCTATTTTACTTGTTTTGATCCTACTGTTGAGTCGATACTACTAATTTGTTCAGTAGGTGGGTTGAACTAGTTCTGAGATACAGCTTCGCAAGTGGTATCTAGTGGAGGATGCTGATGACTCGACAATATTTCTATGATGCGGCTGGAGTCTATTACTTATGTTCTTATGTAAATCACCTTACACGTACGTATTTGCTTGTGGCCGAGATAGTTGTCTACTAAAGTATACAATTTTAGGTGGGGCAATGTGCAGATAATAGCCAGCCTTCTGACCATAGCACTTAAAGTAACTTGATTAGTCGAACTCAGCCTAACTGGGGCTAGATGAGTCTGGATCCTCTTGGGCACTTTGTTGGCTGAAACCAAGCAAGGTTGTATACTGGATGCAGTGCAAGTAGCATCAGCCACCGCAAGAATCATTCCAGTATCTGAGATGCTAAAGGCTAGAATCCTGTTAATATTGTGGTCGAGAGTTCTCGTACAAATCATTTGGTTGGCAGCTCTCCAGTGCTTTTTTGACATGGTACTCGATTCACGAGTGGTGAAGCTTGTATAATAGCTACCTTGCCCAGGTTACCGTGAGCATGCAGTACCGGCTCTCCGCTAGATTTCAGTCGGTGACGTTTGATGATGTACTTCGACTGATAGTTATGTTGCCGTTTCCATTTGTGCGGGGTATAATCGACCATCACAATAACTAGACCCTTGGTCATTCAGTAGGACTGGCGAAGCCAGTGACTACTCGTAAATCGCAACGACAACAAAAACGGGATTATAGAGAATTAACACCGGACGTTATGGATGGGACGAGACAAGGCTCTGCGAGGGTTGCGGATCGAGCTGACAGCGGATCACTGGAGGCATTCGGTGACGAGCCTGGGCCCAGAAGAATGGAGGAGGTATTTGTCGAGAACGCAATGTATCAGACAAATACGCCGATAGCGAATCCCACAGGAGTGAACGCAGGTCGAGTTATACAGCCAAGAGAGAGCAAATTGCGAGCTTCCGAACGACTCACGGCCGGCCAGCATCGGATGTAGCGAAGCAGAGATACAGGATGGAAAGATGGAGGGGTTGTCTCGAAGCCCAACCTCGTAGGCACCTGGAATTCTGCTCCACACAATTCCTCATCCGCGTTGCCTCGTGGGAAGAAAACACGGTCCAAATCTGTACGAGTTGGTGAGTTGTCAGTGGCACGTTCTTGTGACAATACACCCTCTGCCCACCCGCGTCCTTTTCGCTACAATAAGACGAATAATTAGAAGTGTCTACATGCGATGATGCACAGGAGCCTACAGATAAGACATCTTCTGTTCCTGATGTTTACATATTATTCATGAAGAACCTCGAGTTCTGAGCCAGTAACACGAAATGTACAATAGTACAAACGACGTTCATATTCCCGGTCAGTCTTTAAGGTATTCACTTTCCCAGACAGTAGGTTTACTGTTAGTTACAGCTAGCACAATTGGTGGTATTGTGTTGTAAACTCAGTGCTTACTCCTACAGCGAACGTTCATCATGGAACAAACCTGGCCGAACAGAATTAGGAGTGCATTTTATTGTACGTGTGCGAAATGTAATATTGCATAATCTCATACACCACATTGTGCAGGGAAATATCTATGTTTAGTTTTCTTGACAATTTTAACTTTAGATTTGGATGACTTAAATGCGGAACTATTTCCAATAACCATCTGTCCCTTTCGTCAAATTGCTCATCCCGTACAGCCAACATGTAATATCACTGGCTTCGGAGGAGTGGAGTGCCAGTCGTCTCCTTTCCATGGGTACTAATCGCTTTTGTTTCACTCTGATAGACGGGCTTCCGTTAACCGCCAATCAGAATCATCGAGGTGAAATGGTGAGCGAAGCCATGGTGGACAATTGTTGTACACAGCAAAATCTGGCCGAGGTGACGTCACTTCATGGGTACTTATCCCGGATGAAGCTAATTCGTAAGAATAGAATGCTGGGCATGGCGTGATCTACAGGCCATAAGTGAGCTTCACGCCTATTCGGTATGAGAAACCCCACTAACCACGCAGCTGGTAGAAACCTTTGGTCATCCTAGTCTTTTGGATGTACCAGAGGGTGATAAATGTTGTCACATCGAGCCAATTCGATAAGTAGATCCTCCTCTTTTCGGATGTAATCAGTCCGTTTTATCTTGCTTTCAGAAATCACATCTTGAACCTGGTGGTTGGGTCACATAGATAACATGGATCCTGTTCTGAACTGGAGGAGATGGGTCTGACATGCGGCTTCCCTCTGCCGTCTACAGCACAGTGCACTCTATGAACATTACTACAGGGTGCTCTGCGTTTCGTATGAATTCAGCTGATAAGGCACAAGTGAATAAGATAAACCTTAAAGATTTTGATCACAAATAAATAAACCGAATAGATATGGGGAGCCACGCAATTGTAACACTGCACTCCCCAGTCAGTTTCGTACTAGTTCGCACTCATCAAACATAATATTTATCTACCTGAGTGCTACTGAGCTCGCATAGCTCCGCGAAAGTTGTGCAGATTTCGCCTGGCTGACCACAAACATACAATCCTCATGCGGCGACTCGGACTGCGCAAGTAACAACCGCGTCATCCCCAGGACATGGAGACCAATCCACAAATAGCCAACTGAGCTTTACCCATGTCACTGATGCATGTACGGTGCAAACTGCAGTGAACCCACTGAATTCTTCTTTTCTCCTTCTCTTCTTCTCTCGTACCTAGCCGCAGTGAACCCACTAAGCTCTTCAGTTGCCGCAACAGTTACTGCACGATGCCACACTGACATTGAGTTTCCTTCAGGACACTAATATTGGGTGACAACTCATGTGCCTTGCCAACATCCACAGTCCTCTGTAGTTTATGTATCACACTGCTATTCTATTGAGCTATACATGTGAAGGTGTAGAAGATAATGTTTATCTTGGCTGAGTCAGTAAAAGAATTCTTGCAAACATCCACTCATTCTCGTTTGAGCCTCAGTGCATTCGTGCTAGGTTCTGCGTTTTCGTCTCGTTACAGCACGCGTGTGCATCTGGCGGCTAAGTATCGTTATCCCACAAGGTTCTGAATTCAATTGGCTACTCTGTGCGCTTGGGGTACTCGCGCTGAAGAACGGTCCTCTGTCTAAACAACTAGGAAGCGTTATAACACTGAGAGAATGTTCCTGCAATCGGGTTGACCGGCCTTCACTACAAGGTGAATTGCGGTCCTGATTGGGATTGCGTGTCACAATCCATTCACACTTGCACCCCTAAATGTGCTGCCTTATCATGCAACAACTAGCGCCTGAAAGTCAAACCTAACATTTGCTGTGGGACTTGGACGAGTGCGCGAGGCGGCAACGCCTCACAGAGGACCGCTGATGTGCTGTTCATGTCTATAAACTCCAACCCTCTCCATTAATGTTGTAGTCGCAACTCATACAGGCAGATCATTGAAGCTTATAAACCATAAGAAGCTGCAGTTAGGGTACAGGATAATAGGCTAACAAGCAATTTTTGAGCGCGGTGCGTCATATGGTTTTACTTGATCAACACTGGCTCGTAATGTCCTTGGCCTAAGACAACGAGCAAGAAGAGCATTGCGGTGCGTTCATTCTGATTGTCTTAGGCCAACGATATTATGAGTCAGTGAAGACGGACAACCTTTTCAGACACTGATTACGCTAATCCTTCAGGTACGGACTTTCAATTGAGAGTGTGTTGTTGTACCAGACCAGGAAGACGCTGCATGAGCCTAATTTACACTGGGTTCAATCCTAAAATACTGCTTTGGCTGCATTGGAATTCGCGTGTACTCTGGCTCAATTCAGAGTAAGAGTTGCACCAGAACTTTGACGAAGATTCCATGGACATTAGCGTTTCTCGCTAGTTCCATTACGCGCTACCTACTCGATCGAAAGAACAATTAATGGAGAGAACGCCCCACTTCTGCGCCGACTCACTGAAGTCTTAGGCACGCGGCAGCTGTAGCTTAGCCTACCTAAATGAATTGGCTTCAGAAGGTCTATAGTCTTTCCTCGATAAGCAAATGACCCGGACTACCTCGTGTTTTCAGTGCTCGTTATCAGATATACGTTCATATTGATTTTATCTATTAAATCAAGTCACTGAACGAGGCTGAACGACGATACGAAAACTTACTGTATTCAGCCTATCCTGCTGAGGTTACGAAGTCGTTGTAACCATGCTGTTAGCGAGTGCCTGATACACCAAACCATGGTTGCCCGATGAAAGTTGATTAGGTGGCTGTCCTTGCTCCCTGTTCCCTAAGCTTCCCTGTCTCCTTCTTCTCACCGCTGAGCCTGCACGATCTCCTCTCTGTAGTTGGAAAATATGTGATGTTAACCAGCCGCATCTTTTATCCATCTCGATCTCTAGGTGGCTGTGACATGGACTTCCAACTGCCCACATGATGTGTTCACATTCCAAGTTCAAGGACTTATAATGCCCCATCTCACGTATTGAAAGCGGCAGAATACGCAATCCCGATGCCGATGCATATTGAACCTAAAGTTTAATCGTATACACATTCAAGCTGATTGTCGTCAGATAAAAGTCCAGTATCCCAAGTTGGCTCATAGGACCTGAACATTTGAGAGGTGGTAATACATTCTAAAACTGCCCTCACAGAAATTCGCAAAGTGCACACCATGCGGGAAGGAGCGCGAATAATTGAGGATCAACCCCTCATACATGAGAAAATTTCCCCTCTTCAACCATTTGACAACCGGTAAACTAGGTAGAAATTTTTCATTTCCAGACTCCGTCAGACAGCCAGCACACGGCGATGAATGCATTGTTCGGCCGGTTCATCCTTTCGGAAGTCGTCAGCAGTGCGCATTCCACCTGACCCTTGTGGAACTCGAAGCTGCTACTCGACTGTTGCCAATCTGCAGTTGAGACCACTGAGTTCCGGGTAACGGTAATGACCATCGGGACTAGGTTACTAGGTTAGATATAGCGCCCCTCACTATCCACTGAGTTGCACGTTACAACCATGCAGAGGACTGGGTAGATCCCTACCAAGTGACGAACATACCAAACTTAGACCGCCAATTAACTAATGACATTATAAACATTTTGGGTTGCGTACTGATTAAACAGCCGTAATCCGTCGCAACGAGACTGGGCCTTAACGTGGTGCGACGGTTTGCGTACCTCCTTAACCGACTGAGCTATATTGGGTGGTGTTTCCGGCCCTCTTGAGAACTACTATCAGATTGCTCAGTGATGAGGGGTCAGGTAAACCTGGTCCTTCAGATTGGGGTTTGCAATAGGATGGCGTCCATTTATGTCAAACTAAAGCACTGCCACCTCCCCACTGCCTAGCGGACAGGCTTTTAATCCAAAGGCTTTGGTTGAGGACCCTAATCGTCCTCCTATCTAAGTCTGGGTGCCCTGGCAGTATCTCAGCCCACAAAATCCATGAGTTTTTCTTCAAAAATAGACTTCATCTTGCATTGGCCGTCGCACAGATTATCAAGGGTCGCCTTATCGGCTACATACAACAAGGCGGATAAGCGAAAACATGCTACTGCTGGTGCCTCCTTTCTTTTCCACCTGTTTCTCTTACTCACATGCAGACCCCTATTACTAATCTTCTTTCGATAATTTCCAGCTTAGTTGACAGCAACCGAAGTGTCACTGGAGTAGAACCATCTGCAGCCACCTTCCCACAACACACATCGGAAGCCTATCCGCAGCAGTCTCTTATAAAGCCACCTTTTCACGTTTCCCTGGTGGCGTTTAACGTTCTCACTCTGTCAAATAGGTTAACGGGCTGCACTCGCACGCATCTTGGACCCACTGCGTATTGATATGTGTTGTGTGTCCGAAATTAGGATCAATGACTCTAATGGGGTTGTTGAACTAACTGCGCCAGGTTTGGCCTTTCGTTATTGGTCGCACGCATCTGGAGATGCCGATGCAGTACTCACGGGTCAAGCTGGTGTACTTATCATTCTAAGCTCCAAGGCAGAGCCATCGTTGGTTGATTGGATTCCGGTGAACAGCCGTTTATTTGCATCCTGTTTAACGACATCAACTAAGGTTGATTCACGAAGTAGCACTAGACGCTGTTTGCTTGTGGTTTCCGCTTACGCTTCCACCGACTGCAGTTCAGATGTTGTCAGGGACACATTCTATCATGAACTGAACACGCTACTACGCAGTGCCACTAGTTCAGATAGTATAGTAGTTGCAGGGGATATGAACGCACAAGTAGGGAGTACGCGGTCTTCAGAAGCTCAGTTGGGTAGTAATTAAGAGCTTAACTTTAAACGGACTGACAACGGCGAGCGTCTGTTACAACTGTGTGCTGAGCACCAGTTGTTTCTTAGTAGCACTGCTTTTAGACACGGTGGGCGCCGAAGTGCCACTTGGCCTCCTCCTGTAGCGATGGAACCAAATTGACCAAATGGCCAAAAGTCACAGCTGGCGTGGTTCCATCCTGGATTGCCGATCCTACTGGAATACCTGCGTCGACTCTGATCATGGCTTGGTAAGCTGTCGTTTCCATGAACTTTATCCGGAGGCGCACCAAGCTTCTTCTCCGATTGGCAACGGAGAAATTGTCGCAGCCCTGGGTCAGGCAAGGCTAACAAGACGCACTGCGTACCGAACCTTCGCTGCTTTGTCACAATGATACTGAGCTTCAGTGGAATAGAATCTCGGCCGCCATGCACGACGCAGTAGCATCTGCTTGGAGCACTATCCATCATCACCAAACCAGTCATTGGATACCCGAGAGATCAATGAACCTGTTGGAATCCGGAAAGAACCTTTCGGTTGGCTCTGAGCACAATGTGATCAGACGGACTATTATGAGTGAACTAAAGTGAAGCCTACATGCTGACAAGAAAGCCTGATAGCCCAGTCGGGCTTAAGAAATGGAGAAGGCAGGAGCAGTAGGCAATTATCATAAACTCTTCCAGCTAATCCGCACCACTGGTCACAAGAAACCAGGCGCTATTGAGACAATCAGAGACAACGCGGGTGGACTTATACACAATACGGAGCACCGTATGTTTCGTTGGGCGGAACACTTTCAAGATCAGTTCAGCTGGCCCCCTGCTCCCGGACCTCTTCCTACTCAGCTGATGCAGGACGAGCCATGGACGGTTCGTTTAGAGCCTCCGTCGGAGTCCGAGGTCCAAAACTCGATCACAACTCTCAGTCGTTTTCATGCTGCTGGACCGGATTCCCTCTCCTCTGCACTACTTAATGATGTAGGTGGAGTCCTCTGCAAACCACTGACCTTCCTATTCGAATATATCTGGAAGGAAGAGTGTCCCAGCTAACTGGAGCAAATCGGTTATATCGGCAATATACAAGAAGGGCAATCGTACAGCCTGTGATAACCACATGGGTACTAGTCTAACGCCAGTTGTGACAAAATTACTGGCCTCTATTCACATTCGTGTCCTCACTGTGGAATTGGAATCTCGGATTAGGGACGAGCAGGCATGTTTCCACCCAGGAGGTGGCTGTATAGGCCATATATTCACTCTGGCAGCGCCACACATACCGCAGACCGACAATGGCTGTGTGCCTCGATTTCAAGTGTAAGTTCGATTCAGTCGAACGATGCATTCTGTTCAAACTACTTGTGCGGAAAGATATTCTCACGAACTATGTGAACATCCTACGTGCTCTATACTCGCCCACTACAGGCCGCGTCAGGGTCTACAGTGACCTGTCGGATAGCTTTCCGACCACAAGTGGCGTTCCTCAGGCTTGTCCGATTTCGCTGTTTTTGTTCAATTTCATCGTGGACTCTATCATGGAGTGTTTCCTTTCGGAATCTCACGATCTAAGCGTCCAGGGCTTGCCTGGTGAAAGGTCAGTTGATTTTGTTTATGCGGACGATATCGCCTTGCTTTTCGATGACGTTATGGCGGCACAATCAATCGTGAGTAGCCTGTCTATAGCTTTTCCCTCATAGTTGCATAAAAAGTCCAAAATTTTGCAAAGAAAGCACAAACGTTTGCAAAAGTGCAAAATTTTACAAAACCCTGTGCGCTCCGCCAGCCGCTCTGAGCCGATCCTCCAACCTCAAGTGTGTTCTCATTTGCCGGATACTAAGGTTCGGTGCGTCAGCGGGCGTTGGCTGGGTGAGACTTGTGAATGAACCTTAGGGGTTATGCACAGCGGCGGCCTGCAGGAAGTTCCTCGTTGTGCCAGTCACATTTCACTCTTCACTATGGCCTTCAGCACCTGTAAAACATTCACGATCGGATTGAGGAACGCGGAGTATGGGCCCGATCTCAGAATGGTTCCTCGTATCCATCTACTGACGACCGTTCTGCCAAGTGACATGGTGCATTATCACATACCACGACAACCTGCCGGAGCACCATCTCCCGCTTCAGATTGTCTAAATAGCTTCTTAGCCATTCGAGAGCTAGGGGACCAGTGAATGAGCCACTCCGGGTGGTCATCGACATTTTTCCTTCCATTGTGAGTGCACCGATCAAATGCAAATCGAGGCCTCTACTTTCGACAACTTTGCAACAGGTCCTCACTCCTCTGGGCGCCCGACCACCAGTACGTTTGCAGTAAAGGTTGAAGTTCGCTTCATCAATCCAAATGAAGGACTTGCCATCGCTCTCAAGTTAGAGAAACTGCTGGATGAATTCCCTGCGTATCCCTTTGGTTCGCTCATTGTTCATTCCTTCGGGAACCTGATATAGATGTTCTTCATAGTAATCAAACAACCATCCAGGTGCCGTGCAACTGTCGATTTTGAAACGTTCTTGTTCATTTTTGCCCTACTCGTACTCGCATTTCCCGTAGTGTAAATGTTCAGTCTTTTGCGATTCAATCCAGGATGTCATCTACGTCTTCCTCAGACAGATGGCGCTTACGATCGCGCGTCTGCGTAGTACTTGGCGCTTGATCAAGAGAACGATGAATGCAGGAGTACGTTGTTTGATCTTTGACGTTGTTCACAGTGGCCAGGAGCTGTCAGCCATCACCGTTGTCGAAGGCACCCACAACTCGGTCACGAATGTCTGATGAGAAACTCTGTTGAACTTGAGAAGGCATGCCGACAACGTTAGAATCATAGACATGGATTCCGTCGTGCGTCTTTGTTACGGCTGTTTATTGCTCTCAGACCAATTGTGATCCAGTGTTTCTGATATGAGGGGTCGCACACAACCTCGTTGCACCACCGATGTTCATGACCCCTAAGGTTCATTCACAAGTCTCACCCAGTCAACGCACGTTGACGAACCGAACCTTAGCATCCGGCCATTGAGAACACACTTGAGGTCAGAGGATTGACTCAGAGCGGCTGGATGATCGCATAGGGTTTTGCAAAACTTTGGACTTTCTTTGCAAAAATTTGGACTTTACAAAACTTTGGACTTTTTATGCAACTGCGGGAAATGCGATAGAGTGGTCCCATTAGTTGGTAAGTGCTTCGCATCTTCAAGGTGCGGTGTTGCTGCAGGACCACCAGCCACTTGATGACCCCTTGACGCTTGCTAACGAGGAACTCGAGGTGATTAATCAATTCACTTATCTTGACAGCTCCATCAGCAACCATGGGCGCATAGAAACTGAAGTCAGTTCACGCATTGCAAAAGCCAGAACTGCCTTCTTGAACCTGCGGCATCTTTGACTACAGAAGCGAGTTTCCCTCCGTCTGAATGGCCGTGTATACAAGGTCAAAGTGACGGCCGTCCTGCTGTATGGTAGTGAAACTTGGCCCGTTCGGTCTGAAGATCTGAGGCGCCTTCAAGTCTTTGATCATGCTTGTCTGCGAAGCATTACTGGTGTCGGATGGCACCAGCGTGTCCGCAACGATGATGTGCATAGGCGAGTACTAGGCAATGATAACCAAATTAATTCCTTAGAGCAACAGATAGCACTGAATAGCTTGCGTTGGCTTGGACACGGGCTACCTGGTCACCGCTTATCTAGGAGGGCCTTGTTTAGTCTGCCAGATATGGGGTGGCGCAAGGCTCGAGGTGGACAAAAGTTGACTTGGCAGCATGAAATGAAATCACTAACGACCAGACTTGGTGCCGTTGGTCCGTCTAACCTTCCGAACTGGAGTGCACGTGACTCGCCTTGTGCATGGCTCGAGACTGTACAGGACATGGCTCGCAACCGACACCAGTGGCGCGTCTGCTGCCGTCTCCTAGTCGGACTGCCGGTTTAACTTGTGTGTGTAGCTGAGTTCTCTGCGGGATAGTAACTAATTAGGACGCGAGGCAGGGAAAGCCACAAGGAAGCTGTCTCACCGATGTCGCCTTATCTTTGCACAATATCCAGCTGTTTGTGACGACATTTGTTAAAACATGGCGTAGGCGCCTTGGCCCTGAATGCTTTGCTTACGGCATTAAGTTTTTAAGGTAAGTCTACCTTCCCTCCCTCTTATTATTCTTTATTACATAGGTCATCATGGTTGTTTGGCAGCGACGCATCAGTCCAAATAGCTGATGTACTGTTGTTGTTGTCGTAGTAGGGTGTGTTGAATGGTACGGTTAAAAAATCATCACTCGTTGTTCAAGGGCTACCTTGTCCGCTGTATGGTAGTAACGTGCAAGCTAGTGTATAGTGAGCGGTACTACATCTTATCTAGTAACTTGGTCACGATAGTCGCTACCGTCCCCCGTAGCTCAATGGTCTTAACCACAGACTGGCAATAGTCGAGTTGCTTGTGCGAGCCCCACAGCGGTCAGGTGGGATGCGCACTGCTGATGACTCCCGAAAGGATGAAACAGCCGTACAGTGCTTTTCCGAGCAAGTGCTGTTAGACTGATGGAACTCGTGATGGATTCCCAGCTATATCATGCAACTTCCCCAACTGCAGCCTTGTAATCAAGAAATTCTTCCGTGACCAACTAGCTCAGCAAAACCTTAAGAAATTACGAGTTATATGTACGATAACAAATAGTGTGAAACCATTAAACAACTAAACTGCATTTTACAGAAAGCGAATGCTTAAGTCGAGCATAACCTCGGTTTTCATTCACATATCAGTAAACCTGTGATAGTGCCGGAGACCAACTGATGTGATACAAGGTGACCGATTTCAGTAGTTGTAGGCACCTTCTTCAGTAAACCTAGCATTAGATAGATGACTTTAATTCTGAACATACAAGGGTGGCTATGTTTTATGTCCACAAAACGTAGCTGATGGCGGTGTACCATGCATTGAATGAAATCAAAGAAAGCCCACATTGGCCAAGTAACGATGAAAGCGGAACACATAATGGTTGGCAGACCAACTGGAAACTGCGTTCGTCCACAGCCGGTAACAACATGTGGTGTCACTTGTTCGACCAAATGGTATCGCCACCTGAGTATGTGAACCGGTGTGCATATGTGCACGCAGGTGACGCTCGCAGCTGCTGTCACACGCGTGCGGGGGCTAGGTTCATCCACCGACAGCTGCATGCGATAGATGAGTACTCGGTGCGCCACCCGGCGAGAATCGTCGCCGCAGCGACAGCTGCAAGC
The DNA here is from genome assembly GCA_944474145.2 of Dicrocoelium dendriticum. NCBI lineage: Eukaryota > Metazoa > Platyhelminthes > Trematoda > Plagiorchiida > Dicrocoeliidae > Dicrocoelium > Dicrocoelium dendriticum. Next base: position 30,852,653 of record OX104067.1, read on the forward strand.
ACAGATGGGCCACAGCGCAGCGGTAGCAGCTGCTGACCGACCTGAATGAAGTGATAAGTTAAGCGTCCGGAGAGTATTCACTATCGGGACGGAATTGTTGTAACACACATTCTGTACGAACTGTACCGTTAAGATGAGTGGCATGACATGAATTCGTAAACTTTACCGGAGGAGTTCGCTGTTTCAGGTGGATGTGGAACGCAGCTGAATCCGATCAACTAATTACGGCGACCCAAATTTGTAATTCTATTTGCGTAAGCGTTGTGCTGAGCAAAACAAGATGTCCCTTCCTTCTCTTTCGGCAACTGAGTCGCCCAGTATGCTGTGATTCGTCGACAATTCTACGCGGATTTATAGCTTTCCTTTGCTTACTGGTTTAATCTCGGATCCTTACTCGAATGTCAGCAATTGTTATGGACAGCGAAACAGGTGAGCCGGTAAAAAGGTCAATGAAACCGCATCAAGCGAGGTGAATATTATGCATCTTCTGAGCAGGATGTCGGCCGTTACTGATGGATGAGCAAGGGGAGAGAACATCATGTGGGATTTGGTCACGGATGGACCTGCAGTGGTTACTTGCATGGCTTCTCAAGCAGGAATTTCTATGGGTGAAAGCAGTAGCTTAGCAGATGTAAGAGTGGATGCGAAGCAGTCCGCTAAACGAGCACGAATTTCGTGATTATAGTGTTAGTGAGTCTAGAAGAAAACATTATAACAGTGCGAAGGTTGAATGCGAATAACCTCAGTGGGACTTAGTAAGCCTAGTGTTAACCTCAACGCTGAGACTCTCAACGAACTGCTTGGAGCGTTGGAGGCAGAATCACACAATTTGGCGGGTTACACGAGGATAAGGGGCTTATTCAATCTGAGGTATTAGATGCACAGTTCAAAGGAACTCCGCTACATTGACAGCAGTTGAAACGCACGTTATGTGAGCCGTGACAGGGGTGTTCTGTACAAGGCCGGGATCATGTGGAGAGACGAAATAAACAAAATCATACAACTGAATAAGAAACAAATTGCACCGTTTTAATTTTTGTTGGCAGTAACACAATTAGTACCGGACATACAAGTCAGGTGGGAGGCCCAGAGGCTTGCTTATGGAAACGTAAGCGTTACCAACCCATGAACAAGAGATGGTGTTTTATCAGATGATGTGAGCGCATGGAGGAGACGACTGGTGTGCAGTTGATCCATCGCATTCGAACTAGCAATTTCCCTCTCTCCATTTCAGTAGGTCTTGTGAACAACTCCGAGCTAAGGTTTGTATGGGACGAAGTGCAGTGCATCGAAGAAGTGTAATGGCTCTCTCGCTTATCAATCATATAAGCCAAAGGAGGGACCCGACGACCTGGAGTTCACTTTCGTGAATGATGGGAGGCTGGTAAACTAGTGGGATGGGGAGAATCCAATCAATGATTTTCAGAATGGTCAAATTAAGTGATGAAATTAAATTCATGATTTCGCAAACACTGATTCTCTCTTTAGACCGAAGTAGAGTGTATGTACCTAAGCGATCTTCGGTGTAACTCGAGGTCACTGAGAGGTAAGGCGCGAGTAAGACCTTGATGTCAAGCCTACCACCCCGTGCCAGTTTGTTGTTAGTGCGTTCGATGGGTTGGATCAACTAAAAGTTAACAACTTGATATAAAGTGGTTGTTGGATTTAATTGGTAAAAGTAAATTGCTGAAAGAAAAATACAAACCAGAGGATAGTCACAAAATTGTTCAGGTATGGCACCTTAAAATTACATTATCTGTTGAGACCATTCGGAATCTACAGCGTAGAGCCAAGCTCCTGGACGCGCATCGAAGCCCGAAGGTGCAAGTCCGGGTTGGGGGCTTACAGTGTAGGGCATAGGGAAGGACGAATTGAACTTCGTTATTCATCATGAGGCAGAGGGTATCAATTGGAAAGATCTACAACTGGGATAAGAGCGAACCGACAAGGTTGTTATGTCATTAGTACAGGATGCTGCTGCTTTATTATTCCTTCATAAGCGTACTACTTCATTGCTCATATCCTGCGTCATGTGCTTCTCGAATGGGATTGAGAGCTATGGCACCCCCGATAAAGTAGCTCATCAGGCAGCTACGTGAAGAATTTGCACCGGTCGCGTCATTGCGAATGTCCTGAAGGAACTTGCAAAGAAATCGCGAATGGCTTTGAATGCATATTGCAAAGCTCTGCAAATACAGTCCTTAAAGATATATAAGTACACACAGGTGCGAAGTGCGAGTGCATGAAATCAATTGGACCTAACCCCGCTTCTCGCAACCGAGAACTATACAGTTTACGTATTGAGCAATAATTCCCGGAGACGACATCAGAAACAGAAAGTAGCGAACAAGGTTGTTTTCAGGGCTTCATCATCACCACACAACGGGTTTAAATTGGCTCACTGAAGTAGAGTTTATTCAATCATGAATTTGGAATCGCCGTTTGAAGACAAACAGGTTTACCGAATTGGATCACCATAATGAGTATTACTAATAGTGGGATAAATGGGAATGTGCCATTGTTAAAACAGTCGACTAGAAAACACAGCATCATTTCCGCTATCAGTCACAGTCGCGTGATCTCTCTACTTGGAGGACCAGAAGCCATGGAAATAGTGAGGCTCGCGATCTCTTGTTGTGACAGGAGATGAGCGAATATTCCAGCAGAACCTAGCTGCTTCGAAAATAGTTAAGTTGGACGGCATAAATTGCTGAACAAATTTGACTGCAATTACCTCTCCAATGTTAAAACTAGAGCCTCAAAAAGTCACTTGATTGAGTCATGTTTTATCACCTCAGGCAGGAGACCCCAGAATCGGATAAAAAAAGGCAGAAGTCACGGATGTCAAATGTTTGAAAGTCGGAGCAAGCAAACATGCGTAAACGAACAAATGTGAATGCATCGCTGTATGGAATAGGTGCCCATAGAGATTCATAGCGTCGGAGTTCGGCATGCAGTTTCTAATACCCGAGTTTAGCCCCCCATCCTCTTAGAATGTTGGGTGCTACTGCAGCACTATGACCTGCTGCCATTTGCGAATCACAAAAGCGACGCATAAGTGTACGGTACTTTCGAAATACAGCTATAACTCATCGCGCAGTTCTAACTCTAGTAACCCTAGCCGATGATACTACAACTGCGTTCCCAATAGGTTAGTAAGGATGGAACGCAACCCTTCACGAAGATGAGTTGTCTAAAAGAGATCTCTTCGCAAACGTGCTCATACATTTCCATGAGTATAACTTACAAACTAAGAGGTGAACCTTGGTTTCGCAACCTTGGTGGGCGAAGTTCCGAGATACGAGTGGTAAAAGAACGAGAGCGCATGATGTGGCGGTAATGCTCATTACGCCCAAAGTCGGGCCACATTCGTATCACAAACCATGAGTACCAATTTGCACATATCAGCCATTGCGTCACGCAGGCGTAATCGAGATACTGAACGGTGTTTATCGAGGCGAATTCATAAGCATCTTCATAGGAGACAGCATACTGGTATCTTAAATAGGAGCCTCACTTTGATACAACCACTGCCGTTTGGAATAAGATGGAAGGGGAAATAGATAATGTAGCACTCAGATGCCGTAGGCAAACCTAGGGTATCATAGCCAACAAAGCACGGCCGAAATCTGGTGGTAATCATACGCAAGTAGCATCTACGAGAGGGCGCTTATAGTACATCGTGTCCTAAACAGCGTCATTCCACCGATAACCGGGCAGCATACAACAATATTCAGCTGTTTCAGACAGCATACACCTTAAAGTGGTTATCCAGTAGTGAACGAGCAAATTGTGCCAATCGCAAGCCTTTGCTTGCAATGATTCCAGCCAATAGTCCGGGTGAGTAAAGTGGTCCAGGCAAAGAAGGCGAAATGGACAAGGGTGGTAACCTGATACCAATCATCATTAAATGAAAAAGAAGAAATGTAGCAGGAGTCTGTAATGTAATCAAGGAGACACGCAAATTTGCAGATGTAATTGATTAAAACATATTTACTCTTATATACATACAAACCAAACAGGATAGTTTTGTCGGTGAAGTGTGTCAAAAAACTGTACATATCACTGTCAATGCGGTTGCACTTCCGTAGCTAGAGCCAACGAAAATCACGTCTGAACGATGTGTCTAGAAGAAAACAGAAATGACATTAGCATAAGCCGTTCAAAACACACGCGCAAAGCAACACATTTTGAACTGGCATCCGGTTACGGGATTCACACACGTGGCTAACGTGGTGGGTTCAGTCGTTAGATGATTCACCTGCAAGCCCACAGTCGAACGATCGATAAGCGCGGGGTTGAGGCCAAAACAGCCTATCGGACAGAATGTCACTGGACAAGGAATAAGCAGCATTAGTCCCAGACTATTCGGACGATTGTTTATGTAGAAAAGCCAGGAGGAAGTGTGAGAAAGTGGTAAAGATGGCACGCACACAACAAACACTGGTTAAAGTATGTAATAGTGAGGCAACTTTCGTTAGTCTCAGTGGTAATAGGCCCCACAGAAACAGTGCATCGAGCGAGCCCACACTGAGACACCGATTGCAGCAACCTGCTAGGGCACCATTACAGGCTGTTATTGATCGCAGAGCAATCTAATGGATTACGGAGTGGATACCCAGTGAAAACATGGGAAAGCAGCGCTAGTCTGCACGCGAGAAATGATTAAGAATGAGCGAGTTAAGGGACGAGGAAATAAGTTGAGATCGAATGCTTCATGAACGCGTCTAAACTTACAAGTTGAGCTAGTGGATATCCTAGACCGGTATACTCTTCAGTGTTGGTGCATCTGAATGCAGACAAACCGTGGCCACGGGCACATGTTGCAACAACACTTTGGTTAGTTAATGCGTTGCCGGCGTCAAAAGTGGTGTTTAATTAGAGGTAATGTGAAATCTTCAACTATATGGCAGCATTACATGGAGCGCTTCTGGGAGCGTGAATGATCATGACAGAAATTTCGGTGATCAATAGCAGATGTATTGTTCTAGTGCGAATACATCGCAGCAATTATTTGCAACAATTAGCCACATAAGCATGGGAAAAAACATCGATTTATCGGTGAGCAAGTTAGCGATTAGAGCAACAATGTAGTCATAGTGGTGGCAGCTGGGTTTAGTTGAAATAAGCTAACAGTACATTCATTCGTGTTTTGACAAACTAAATCGATACCTTTGTAACTCACCCACTATCTGTTCCCTCTCGGCACGGTGATTTTGATGCGAGGATTTGTGCAGGATGATCGAGAGTCACCTCCAAATCCTGAATGTAGTTAATCACGTGTTGAAGAAGTTCCAGTTGATTGATTTTCTGGTGCTGTTCGATAGTTGGGACCATTCGCTTTAGCTGACCCAAACACTTCTTCATCTCCTGGATCGGTGCCTGAATCTTATCACTCGGAGACAACCTGCCATGCTTAAGCGAACGCCGTAACGCCGCGCATTTTCGTCGCGTCATTTTGGCAGTCTCACGAGTCGCCGCCATTTATCTCAGGTGGTCTGGGCCAATGGCTGAACAGGCCGGTTAACCTACAAACTGAAACGTGATTGGATGGTTTCGACACGCTCAGTAGACAGCCTTAGCCCCACATAACCATTCATACACAAGTAAGAATTTCGATCCAAGAAGTTAGTTTGTGTAACTACTGATATACTGGATTTCCTAACATATCGAACGGATGACTTTGATCTTTGATTGCCGATTATACAAATGAGAATATTGGTACATTTGTGCACAAAATTTGAGCTGACTTTATACGTGTGTACGTATGTACACATCATGAACTAGGGGATTAAGGTCAACTTTTACTTGTACTCAGCCACAGGTAGGTGCTTATGGGAGGATGGGACTCTGTAGGAGGCCTTCAAACGATTATCAGTAACAGAAAAGGTTTAGGATTTTTTGTCCTAGCGCTCGCGCATGAAACTAAGGGAATAGTAAAAATGATCTATCTGAGCCGGTTCCTCGACAAACTTCTAGCCAAATGAAACCACCCACATAAAGAGCTGATGTGCCTCTCGAGTCTGCTGCTATTAAATGATAAGTTTTCTAGGCGATCTCCTCTGTCGTCGGATTGTAGTGAGTTAGACATGGGTTCAAGCGAGGATACTAACAAATTCAAGTTAAAGTTCAAGCAGGACTGGGAAGTAAGTGCTTGATAAGTGCCGCAGGATCAATAATAATACTAATACTACTACTACTAATAATAACAATAATAATAAGTATATTTCTCATCAAGTGAGAAGCTGCGTTCACGCTTGGTACAGTTATTAGATACGTACAGGTAATACAATTCGAAATAATTTGGAACACTAGTAGCCCGGCTTGGTTGCGCAACTGTTGATCGTTTTTCCGAGCTTGGTAAAGAGATCGCATACGTTTCACCACCATGCGAGGTGGCATCTTCAGTACGGTAATGAGAGGTGTATAATGATGATTATTGAATTGTCAGTCAGTCATCCACAGGTAGGTGACTTTTGAAGGTGGCACTTTCGATTTGCGCCACGTGATTGCTGCCCATTTGCTTCCGCGGCTGAACCACGTCTTGCGATTCGCTGGAGATCTTACTTTCTGAGTTGATGGTAAATGAGGTCGATGTCGATGCGCATGTTGATCGAATTATTAGAGGATTAACATGATTCTAGGAACTCCCTTCCTTTCTGTGTTGTTGTTTGAGCTAAAATCACCGTTTTGTTCCAATTGAAGCTATGTCCCTCCTCATCCACATGCGTTGAGACAAGAGACGATGCATAATGTTTTTTACAAGCCCTCTGATGTTCTTGTATTCTTGTGGATAATTTCCTTCCTGTCTACCCCACATAGTTCCTTTCACAATTATTGCGATCTCTTTACCAAGATCGAAAAAAGCGACCAACAGATGAGCAACCAAGCCGGACTACCAGTGTTCTAAATTATTTCGAATACTTACGGGCACTCAACGCTAATCTCCGCTTGCCGTTGGGAGGATTTTGCTTGCCGGCAAGCCTCTACAAGGCAGCAGCTAGCCTTCTTCCATGATTGTTTGCGAAGAGGCGTTCTTCCTCGCAGTGTCAACTACAGACCACGGCTAAACCATCCCAGGGCTTGGGATGTTGCGCGTCAGTTCGGAAAACGCATGGTACGAATAATGATCACGGACGCTCATAATCGTATTAAGAAATATGAAAGATGTCTGGATGTAAAGCGAGCCACTTGTTTGCAAACCGTGGGACAACAACTAACAGAACAATTACAGTTGGCAACCGAACGCAGAGCAAACAACGCCGGAATGAAGAAGCAGGCCGCGCTTCATGGAAAAATGTCAAAATTGACCATCTGTCACTACGGTGATGATTACGATCGCTGGATAAGGAACCTTTCCAAACGACCGCTAAGTAAGACAGATACTCACCAAAGGATTGAACTACAATATCAAAGACGCGGCGTTTTAGCGGAATTCGAAAACGCTCTACGGTCAAATGGACTTGGAGAAGAGATACGGGAGCAAATCCGACACACAATCGTCCTTGCCATTACATACGTCAAGCAATACAATGCCCTATCTCGACAAGAGCAAGAATCAATGAAAGCCCTGAGATCCGACAAGTCAATTGCTATCCTTTCTGCAGACAAAGGACTTATGACAGTCATAATGGATAGGGCAGACTATATTGAGAAAGCACAACGACTTCTGAATGATACAAGCACATACAGGCGCATTAATTACGATCCGACATCGCAGCTAGCAAACCAAATAAACAGAACATTGCATGAACTAAAACAGTTGAAAGAAATTACAGAAATTGAATGGAATAAAATGAAAACCCGTGACTTGAACATCGCCCAATTCTACGGGCTTCCAAAAGTACACTAAGACGGTGCTCCGTTGCGGCCAATTGTTTCACTTCCAGGTACACCCACCTACAAACTGGCGAAGGAATTGCGGAGGCGCCTCAAACATCTACTCAACGTTTCGCAGTGCTCCGTAAACAACGCCAAGCAATTTCCAGAGAAACTCAAGAATCTGCATATAGATCATGACGAAACGATGGTCTCCTTCGACGTCACCGCTTTATTTACATCTGTCAATTTGCAACTGGCAAAAGAAGTCATCATAGAACGCCTGAACAACAGAGATGAGAAAATTGGGAGTATGACGACTGCAAGCATTTGCAAACTTCTCCAACTATGTCTCACAACTTACTTCTCGTTCAACGGAGAGATCTACGATAAAGTGAAGGGGGCACCGATGGGATCACCAGTATCAGGTTTGATCGCTGAGATCGTCATGCAAAAGTTGGAAGAAGATTTACTACTAGCTATTAACCCGAAGTCGTGGATACGCTATGTCGACGATACATTTGTAATACTGAAACGTAGTGAAGTAGCAATCGCACACCAACTGCTCAACAATGAAATGGATGGGATTCAGTTTACAATGGAGTTAGAGGCAGAAAACATGCTCTCATTCCTGAATGTGTTGGTGACCAGAACAAACGATGGTGAATTTCAAACATCCATTCACAGGAAAGGGACACATACGGACCAAATTTTGAACTTCTATAGCAACCACCCAAAGTACCACAAAATAAGTTGCGTGCGGACACTATTTCGCAGGATTGAAACATACTGCAGTACAGTGGAAGCCAAACGGGAAGAAGAGAAACACCTATTCGATTCATTCGAGCGCAATGGATACCCACGCAGCTTCATCCGCAGATGTCTAAACCACAAACTTATGAACACCGAGCCGATACCAAATGCCAGCAAGTGGGTCATTTTGCCGTATATGAAGAATATATCTGAAATGACTGCCAGATTGCTCAAACAACACAGCATCGTGGTCGCTCATAAGCCAACCGCTACTTTGAGAAGGATACTGTCAAACCCAAAGGACATTAGGAATGCACAAGAACGAAGAAACATAGTGTATAAAATAAATTGCGATAATTGTGAAATGAACTATGTGGGGTAGACAGGAAGGAAATTATCCACAAGAATACAAGAACATCAGAGGGCTTGTAAAAAACATTATGCATCGTCTCTTGTCTCAACGCATGTGGATGAGGAGGGACATAGCTTCAATTGGAACAAAACGGTGATTTTAGCTCAAACAACAACACAGAAAGGAAGGGAGTTCCTAGAATCATGTTAATCCTCTAATAATTCGATCAACATGCGCATCGACATCGACCTCATTTACCATCAACTCAGAAAGTAAGATCTCCAGCGAATCGCAAGACGTGGTTCAGCCGCGGAAGCAAATGGGCAGCAATCACGTGGCGCAAATCGAAAGTGCCACCTTCAAAAGTCACCTTCCTGTGGATGACTGACTGACGATTCAATAATCATCATTATACACCTCCCATTACCGTACTGAAGATGCCACCTCGCATGGTGGTGAAACGTATGCGATCTCTTTACCAAGCTCGGAAAAACGATCAACACATGCGGTAACACCATTCTCATGCATGGGCGATAAGGTTGTGTTCGTACATTTCTCTGTGTTTCTGGCAATGTGGATATTTTACATGTGTGTTCTCCGCAAAGGTGGAAGACACTGGTGCACTTTGAGTATGTTGTAAACGCTGTGGGCTAATTACATTGCGTACAGCTGTGGTAGCTCACCCATTAGACGTTATCTAGGCCTTCATTAAATAGATCAGCAGGTGATTTATCCATGAGCAAAAGGTTATAATCCTGTCCAGGTCGAGGTAGTTTCCCAGCTTATTATGAAATGATTGCACACTCCCACACGACCTGATTGTGATTGGGGACCGATTCCAACAGGGAATCATACCCAGGTAGAAAGAAGCTAAGCCGCAAATTATTCTTGCATGATGGTATAACCGGTGCAAAGTATTTTTATGTAGGTTCCAAGTAGAGGTCTGCTGCAATGGTAATGTAGGTAGGTTGCAATAAACATTGCTATGAATCATATTGTAAAGCAGTACCAAGTTATACTTTAGTCTTCGAAACCAAAGCGGATCGAAATTTAGTTGCTGGCACCGCTCCCGATAGTGTAAGGTAGACTTTTGCCTATTGTTTAGTAAATGGCAGCTGTATGATTTCTATAGCCATTCTATCAGATTGCTTCCGCAGATTACGCTGCAATATTCCAGGATGAGACGAGTGAGGATTTTAGAATGTTCAACTCTGGCTGAGATGATGTGCATACGAGATATTAGCCGCGGATTGTCTGGGTCGTTCTTTATGGTACTCAAGCTGTCCGGAAAATTTGAAGGTACAGAGGTATCTGATTCTGAGGTCGTGTGTGGATAGCTGTACACAGACGTATACCTTGTTAAGTATAATACACCCTTCGGGCACCAAGCAACCTCAGCACATGACGCATGATTTTTGTGCTGAGAACTTCATCATCCACTTCTCCCTCCGCGCCTCAGGAGAATGAATTCACCCTGTATGAGTAGTAGTAGTAGTAATAGTAATAGTAGTAGTAGTAGTAATAGTAGTAGTAGTAGTAGTAGTAGTGGTAGTAGTCGTAGTAGGTTCTGAAGGTAAACTTCTTGGAAGCTGTGGATCCTTTTTATGTTCTCAGCAAATAAGAACGGCACGCCATATTCGCTATCCATACAGATGTCACTGAACAACGAACAATGTGTCTATAAGGGTTAATAAACACTGCTTTATTAGTTCCCTTGGGTAGTTCGGTGTGGTTATGGAAAAGCAACGCGAAAACAGTTGATACTTTAATTATGAAAAATGAACTGATCCTTTGTTCTGCGGAAGTCCTGCAACCCTGGTAGTTTCACAGAACCCACAGGTAACAACGATTAAATCCAAAGTATGTTACAACAGGGGGATTATTTGATCAAGCACAGTTCCTTGCATAACCGCGGTAGTGATTGGAGGCGGGCAAAAGTGTTGGACTACTAACTTGACTAGTTGAGAGCGACCATTTGGGTACGATGATCGCCCAAAGGAAGCCATCCAAATCAGTAACCGTTTGTGAGATACCCAGTCACATGTCTTTTGCATGTTTAAGAATATACTTAAAACTGCATGCTCTGAGTCGATGGACCTGATATGTCGTTCAAATAATGCAACTGGCAGGTTGTCTAATATCGCTAGTCTAGAAAATAGAGGCGTAGCAAGGGAAGGCGAAATTAGTGTGCTCATTCAAAGGGGCCTTAATTGTTCAAAGCAGTCAGAGGCAGCTGCGAAAAGAGCCAACCAGTGGGTGGGCTTGCTGCGGGAATTATCCGGAAATTTCGACCCATCCACCCTCCCCATGATGCACAATTCTTACGTTCGCCTCACATGGAATAAACCATCTAAACTTGGCAACCTTGGTTGAAGCGCGACTAAGACGTGTTGCAGAAACCACAATGCAGGACCACAAACAACCTCAAGCGCCTACGCAAACTATCCTATTAGCATAGGCTCAAGTTTTCCGTAGACGCTACCGCGGGCTGCGCGGCGATCTCATCTTAGTCTACCAAATATTGAGTGACTCCAATCACGTATGCCGTCACTTGCTGAAACTCAGCCATAACAGCAATATTAGAGGTAATCCTGTGGAACTGAGTGCACAATATGGCCGCTTGGAATGTCGGTGGAAGTATTTTTCTCTTCAAGTTTACCAACCCTGAAGCTCCCTCCCGAACTTAGTTGTTTCCTCCTCCACCTTGGGTATTTTTAACAAACGATTGGATCTTGCCCTTGTGTAGCGAAAACGACACGACAGGGGGGTAGACGTTTATTGCACACCGAAAATGGGCACATCAGGGTCTCGCGCGCGCCATCGAATATCGACTAGATTTCCGTCCCACAACGCAACACAGGTACGGATGTTAGAGACGAGCCAGTCCTTTCGCCTCGGGAGCTCTGATTTGGAAGATCCGCCTTCCTGTTTTCGCCTCGATCCCCACTTCTCTGTACCCGATTTGGATCGGCCACGAGTCGTTCGAGAGCTCTCGACTTGCTTGTTCTGGGCTGTGTCAATCGGCTCGGCGTCGGTCCTGTGGGCTGCGCTAGCGGCGTATATATCTGATTTATTGCGCTGTCCACATACTCCCGCTCGGTAGTTCCGGGCGCAGGCTCGTCGCTAGCCGTCCTTCTCGATCCGCTCTCAGCTAGCTCCGAAGAGCTCCCCCGAAGCATTCTTGGAAGCGGCCCCTCTACACCCACCCCTCCTCCAGGACCTTTCTTCCTCTCGTACCATGGTCGCAGGAGAGCAGCATTCACCCAACGTTTCATTCCTCCGCAGTCGATTAAGAAGTTGCCCGCTTTCTGGTCGATAATGGTGTAGGAGCCTTTCCAGCGTTCTCTGAACTTGCTTGCGCCCGGCCCGTCATGATCCGGCCGATCGTTGTTCCGTAACTTGACTTGTTCTCCAATCCTGAATGGCCTCCACTTGTGAGCCTCATGCCTGGCGTCGTAATTTTGCTTATTCCGCGCTTGTCGAGCCTTGGTTTCGCTTCTAGCTTTCCCTCGCAGTCGCTCTTGATGCCCAGCTGGATGTTCCCGCTCACCCTGGTTCGGTAGGCAAGCATCGAGAGCAATCCGTGGTTCTCTGCCGAACAGTAATTCGAATGGCGCGACCTTGGTGGTTGATTGCATGCTGGTCCGATACACGATCAGAACCTGAGGCAAAGCATCTTCCCATGCCAACTTCGTGTAGTTTATCCACGTCTTCAATGTCCGGTTGAACCGCTCGGTCATGCCGTTGGTTTGTGGGTGGTACGGTGAGGTTCGCCGTCGCTGGATGCCCCACTTGTCCAACACTGCCTTAAACGCTTTTGACTCGAAGCAGGGCCCTTGGTCCATGATTATACACTGTGGGATCCCATACCTTGCAGGCACATTGAATTCGAATACTTGCGACACTGTCTCGCCTGTTTGGTCCTTAATTGGTATGGCTTCCACCCATCGAGTGAAGTGGTCAATCATCACTAGAATGTATCTGTTTCCTGTTCGACTCACTGGTAAGGGCCCAAAGACGTCCAGTCCCCAACACTGAAGTGGCTCACCAACCTCCATCGATCGCATCGGCGGTCTCGGGGACTTCATCTCCCGACTCGTTTGGCAGTTCGGGCACCCCCTAATGTATGCCGCGACGTCCTTCCTCATGGTTGGCCAAAACACTCGCCTCCGCATCACTTCAAAGACCCGCTCGAATCCCATATGGGAGCCATCATGAGTTATACGCATCACACGTTCTCGCTGATTTGATGGAACAAAAGGCAATTTCCGTCCGTCTATCGCCACCACCACGTTATCGTTTTCGACCTTCAACCTGTCCCAGATCTTGAGGAGTTCCTCCACCTCTTCCGATGTGGCCTCCGGTTTGGTGCCAGCCTGTAAGTGAGAGCACAACACATTCACGAATTCATCTGTCCTTTGATCTCCCAGCAGGTTCCTCTCCCCCATCGCGATCGCCCGCACCGGTATGGCATTGTCTGGCATGATGTCGTCCAAACACGGGAGTGACAGCATATCTGACAATACATTTGGCGTTCCATCCACGTGCTCAATGGTGAAGTTGAATTCCTGCAATCGGTAGGCCCATCGCGCAAGCCGTCCACGCGGGTCTTTCGCCGTCATCAACCACGAGAGCGGTTTGTGGTCAGTGACGACCCGGAATTCATTCGCTAGTAAGTAATTTCTCCACTTCTCTAACGCCCACACGATAGCCAAGCATTCTTTCTCCGTTGTTGAATACCTCTGTTCCGCCCCCGTCAGCACACTGCTCGCGTACTCCACCACCCCAGTCGGTTGAGACAAAACCGCACCGATGGCCACATTGCTTGCGTCGACAGCCACAGTGAACATCTCACCAGGATTGGGTAGCCGTAGACATGTCGGGGCTTCTGCTATGCCTGCCTTTAGATGGTCAAAGGCCTGATCCGCTTCAGCTGTCCACACGAACGGCACGTCCTTGCGAAGCAGCTTTAACAACGGGCTGACCTTCTCTGCGAACTGGGGCACAAACTTTGAAGCATATGCCACCACTCCCAAGAACGAACGGAGCTGACGCTTGGATTTTGGTTTTGCGAAGCACTTGATCGTCTCGCGTTTCTCCGGAAGTGGATGGACTTGACCATTGCCCACGATGTGACCCAAGCATACAATTGACTTTTGGGCAATCTGCGACTTTTTACGACTGAGTTTCAGACCAGCTTCATCTAGCCTCTGCAGTACTGCTCCAAGTCTGGTCACATGTTCCTGTTCCGTCTCAGAGAAGACGATGATGTCATCACCATACACAACCACGCCTTGCAGGTTCGCGAGGACCATCAGCAACAAACGCCTGAATGTAGCCGGGGCGTTGCACAATCCAAACGGCATTCTCAAAAACTCATACTGCTGGCCATTGACACTGAAAGCCGTCTTGTGGCGATCTTCTTCTGCGATCGGCAGTTGCCAATATCCCGAGCGGAGATCAATCAGAGATATCTGCTTGGCACTGTGAGGCTTGAGAAAATTTCTTCCATCTGAGGCATCGGGAATGCATCCTTCACCGTCACCCTGTTTAGTTCTCTGAAATCGATGCAAAATCGATAGGTTCCGTCGGCCTTCTTCGTCAATAGCACGGGTGATGAATACGGGCTGTGCGTTCGCCTGATGATTCCTTTCGATTCCATCTCGGTCACCTGCTTCTGTATCTCAACCAGGGTGTTCTGTGGAATTCGTCTGAAGATTGGCTTGCATTGTCCTCCTGGGATCAACGGTATTCGGTGTTCAACCCAATTGCAAAATCCGTAATCATCTTCCGCGTCTGTGAATAAGTGGGCATACCTGCTCAGTACGTTGCGTATTGCACGGTTCTGACAATCAGGCACGGCTTTGAGGGCACCAACCCGGTCGGTTCTCCCCTTGTTTATCTCGATCGTATCGTTAGCCACGATCACCACATCGTTTTCAGGTCAATTGTGACACCGAGCCGTTTCAGGATGTCGGTTCCGATGATGGTTTCGGTCGTCTCCTCCACGATGAACATGTCATGGCGGATGAGCGTTTCTCCTATCCTGATTCGTAACCGCTGCGTGCCCGTCACTTTCAAAGAATGCCCGCCGACCGTCTGCATCGTGATTGAAGATGGGTTTACTGGAACCCCGTTGAACCTCTTCGTAATTGACACTGCCGCTCCTGTGTCTACTATGGCTCGGACAGACACACCTTCTATAGTTACCTGGAGGACTGGTACTCGCCACCGACTCGGCATGGATAGAGAGAAACAATGGGGCACATTGACGTTGGTGCAGAATCTCGCCACATGACCACTCTGGTTGCATCGGAAACAGCGGCGACCGTTCCGGATTACCCGTACATTGCGTTGTGAAGTGGTGCTTGAAGACTCTATCGACAACAGCTGCTCCACCATTTCGGATAGGCGCTTTACTTTCTGTTCCAACTCAGCATGCTGGATGCTTCTCACTGTCACTCGTTCCGACAAATTCTGGGCGACCGTCACCAGATCCAACGCTTTGCTGTCTCCCACCATCGACGCCAATTTCACCTGATCACGGAGTGGATCGGGCAGACTTCGGATAAACTGCTGTTTCAGTAGGCGCTCTCTTGCGTTGCCCTCTAACTCGGGGAGCCCAATCGTTAGATGTCTGTCCAGCTGCTGGAAAAACACCATCAAATCCTCCTGTTCGTCCCATCTGGCTGCGTGAAATCGTTGCAGTGCTCGTTCTCTCTCCAGATCCTTCCCAAATTCTGCACACAAGGCAGCCCTCATCTCAGCGAACGAACAGCTGGGTTTAGCTTTTCGAGTGAGCAGATACACCGCCTTGGCTCGTCCACTCAACCGTGTGCCCAAAGCAATTAGCAAATTTGCATCCCCCCTCACACCCGCACAAGCCGCAATTCCGTCGAACTCATCAAGCCAAGCCTCCACGTCACCGGCCGCAAATTGCTCCAACCGGGTCAACTCCATCGCGAATGGTCACGGCACCAGTGTAGCGAAAACGACACGACAGGGGGGGTAGACGTTTATTGCACACCGAAAATGGGCACATGCGGGTCTCGCGCGCGCCATCGAATATCGACTAGATTTCCGTCCCACAACGCAACACAGGTACGGATGTTAGAGACGAGCCAGTCCTTTCGCCTCGGGAGCTCTGACTTGGAAGATCCGCCTTCCTGTTTTCGCCTCGATCCCCACTTCTCTGTACCCGATTTGGATCGGCCAGGAGTCGTTCGAGAGCTCTCGACTTGCTTGTTCTGGGCTGTGTCAATCGGCTCGGCGTCGGTCCTGTGGGCTGCGCTAGCGGCGTATATGTCTGATTTATTGCGCTGTCCACATATTCCCGCTCCGTAGTTCCGGGCCCAGGCTCGTCGCTAGCCGTCCTTCTCGATCCGCTCTCAGCTAGCTCCGAAGAGCTCCCCCGAAGCATTCTTGGAAGCGGCCCCTCTACACTTGGACCTCATCACTTCGTTGCATAAACCATGCTACTTTGGAATACATATATTATCCCCTCAAGGTGGAGTAATATTACATAAACCTGAGGAGGTGGTAGTGAAGTGAGCACTCTCGTTTTTACATTTCTCACGGAGTACATCAACCTATAATTGCCCCCATGTTGCTTCGTCGTTCGCGTTCAATTCCCACTTACACTAATACCATCCAGCAATGTATCTGCTAGAGAAATGCTCAAACATACAACGCACAAATCTTTTGCTATTGTAGTTTTATCCTTACCATCCTGTGGGGCTTGTCAAGCAATTGTTTTTTTACCTGGCATGTTCATTGATCATTGTTCTTAGTCGTTGTTACATCAATCAGTGTATTTATAGGGTCAGTCTCCAGGATAATGGAGATGGTAAATAGCTTATTAAACGCTTTGCAGATGGCTACTGGACCTTGGAGTGAGTGGCCTTCCTCGTTGCACAGTTAAGTAATCACGGAAGAGCGGTTGTTGGTACTACGACACAGAATTTTGACAAACTCTTGTGCTTTAAATATCGTTTGTAGGACCGTTTTCTCTTCATGTGTTATCCCCATCAAGTGGGTATGTTTGACTTCAGAAAGGAATCAGTGCATCTGCAAGATCAGTTTAAAATCACCTGTCTGTATTTTAGCGTACGATCCGTTTTTTTATTTCTGGCTGATAGAACGTTCTGCTGCATCATTTTAAATATGTCTGATCCGCTTGTCTTTCGAAGCAAATAGGTTACTTCTTGATGAGCTTGATTGTAGAAGTACTCCTCGGCTCTGCGAGCATTGTTGGCGAGGAAGAGGGTATTCCAGTCGGCAAATCGGATTAGTTGACAGAAATGTCCCAGTTTACCCTTGGATCGCGTAGTGGGAAAGCGAGACTTGTTTGGTAGCGATTCTAACGCTGAAGGTGAGGCGCATCCGTTTGTGGTGGCTTCCGGGAAAATTGTTTAAGACGTCTGTTTGTGTGTTTGTCATGCCTAGTGTAAATAACAAGTCTAAAGTGATAGTCGATCTATTTGGCTTAGTGACCATTGTGTCCAACCATCAGCTCTGACAGAAGAAAGGAAGGTTGTGTGTATAGAGGAGGGTGACTGGGAAGACTAGTGTATCCTGGTAGCTTGAAGCCACCTGCAATTATATTGTCTGTATGGCATCTCAGATGAAAAATTCGAACGCAAAAGTGATACGGGCAATAATCCTATTTGAGGGATTCAGTGGTTATTGATACATCCAAGTAAAATGTAATATGAGGCTACTGAGATGGATAATCAGCGACATCCTGGGACTTTTACTAGTTTGCATGTCTAAGGCGTTCTGCTGTGAATGTGTGATGCAGGCATCTCATGCATTCTCCGTTTTTCTTTTATAGAGCTCTTTTCGAAAAGTCAAGTCGTCAAAGTAAGCTTTATGAACTCGCGTAGGTACATTCCCAGCATGTTAAACTATCACTGCGAATAGTGAAGTGTAGTAAATAACTGTTAATGATAAAAAAGATTTACGAAATGTCTACACATATCACCCGAGGAAAATTTTCTCACCATACTGAATGATTTTGGTTGGGTCAACAAGCAAGAAGGACAAGTACGGTAGAACAGAATGGCGGTAAGATGTAATACGACAAAATAGGACATTAAATTTGACACAGATAGAGGGAATAGTTGCTGGTTTTGATAAGTCGTAATGTAGTGAATGAGGTGGGTCGTTTAGAACTTTGAAGGAAAAGCGTTACAAGCATATGGATGATTGCCAACAAAAAAACCCACAAGGGACTCTATAAACATTCCACTGCATCTGGAAATAAGCTTTTTCATTGTGCAATCAACCTGTAATCTTTTTCAATAATCTAGGGGAGACTACAGAGAAACAGTTGAGTCAATGAGGCAGAACGCACGCAACCACAAATATACGAATCAAGTCGTTGGGTATTGAAACTACTTTAAGTAGAAGAGCGTAAAACGAAAAGCGTCTAAACTTACAAATCGTTTCGACAACGTGAATAGACCGAGGTAAATAGACCCGTAGATAATTAATACTTGACGATTTAGAAATGGACTGATCACTCACTGTAAATTTGAAAGTGGCGTCCAAAACAACTCGTAACATATCAGCTCGGACAAACGAGAAGGTTACGTCACGACATTCAGATGTATTCAAAAGCTACTCATTAGAGTCGAGTTTAATGTACCGGGGCAACACCACGCTTCGGTAATGCTGATTGATTGCAGCCCCCTTGAATCATTCAACCATGATTAAGGACTAATATTTGTTGTCAGTAGATCCGGGATTAATCAAAAACTACTGTGAACCTACTGTGAATGGTGAGGTCTGCGTTGTTCGCATCATTGTTGTGTGAGTACTTGCAATCGGGCATTATTGGCATAGTGTATATGTATGGGAGCAGTGGAATTGCGTCTATAACTAGTGATCGTATGAGTAGGAATAATGTGTCATTTATGAACGTTGGGGGAAAAGGATGGGATTAAGGTATTAAGTCTACTTGGCACTTGAGTTATGAAAATACATAAACGACTGGAACATATAGTTGGCCTCTTCCAGATATGTAGGGGAGTAGGAAGTCTCGCTGTTCCATTCCAAAATCCACTAAAAATGATCGCAGTGTGAGAGAGATCATGTGAGGGGACGCACACTTATGAGATGAAGCAGGATGTGGCGGCACCCGCTTTATAAAGTCCCTCCTATTATCGTTGCGTTGCCAATGATTATGGCGTGATATGGGGATGATGGCTAGGAGTATTCAATATACATTTGTTTCTTGGTTTTAATCGGCTTGGCATGTCACTCCATATTGTCGTTTTGGGGTTGAGATGCCGCCTTGATTTGCATAATTTTCTATGGCTTTTGTTGACACCGGCTCCTAGAGGGTTTAAACTGTAGGTAGATGGTAGTGGGTTGTTTACAGCACCGGATCGTCTGCATTTGGGTCATTGGGACATTGAGCTCCGTTTGTGACCCCGTTATCTGGCCCCTGATATCCATCCTTGCCCAGTGCTCAGTGTTATCGCAGCTCATATGTTCGGTGCGTTCAACTCAATTGGCTCACCGGTGTCAAGACTGAGGGTATCTTCTTTGTCTAGCTGTCGCACCAGTGAGCTTTTATGTCTTCAAGAACAATGGAGCCCGAGTTCACTGACACTTGAGGTGGGCAGTCGATAACCACTTCGACATGCCTAGTTACTAAGTACGTTTTGTTTCTGGATTTTATTCTGAGAATTCCCGCTTCATCTGGTCTTTCCCTCCGAGGTTGGAATAGCGCCGCCCTGTCGTGCTTCCGCTGCTATTTTTCAGGATTCTTGTTCGGATATCATGGTGCCTTGGAGTTGTAGCGAATTTTCTAAGCGGTTTATTTCTATCGCTTAACTGCTTTTGGAATGATTTTACAAGTCTATAGGCATGGACTTAGTGTATTCATACACACTTCAACCCCGGCACTCCACTTTCCCTTTCTCCCTTATTCCGCCGCTCTTATTCCTTCCCAGCTGCTCAACCTATTAACGTCCTACCCATTTCCCACTTGCTTATATTTACTATATATACTCCATTTGTTTATCGACTACATTTATCTCACACTCTACCAATGATTTCCAAAACGCTAGGCGCAAAGAACAAAGATTCAGACATCAACTCAGTGTTACCAAACCAGCGAACTTTAAGGGGCTCTAATAAATTTGTGGAGGTAGATCAACTCGCTTCCTCTTCCCTGGTATCGCCAAACTCCGGGATGAACAACTCGGTCACAAATGCGCTACTACCAAATAACGAGGTTTTAAAGATTTTAAAAAAAGCTTTAGTAGTACCTAAACCTAAGGAAACTCTTAAAATGTACAAAGATTGTTTAACTGCTACCAACAACAGTCCTACAGAAATATACATCAGAGTAGATCGGATTGAAAAGAACGTCAAATCCATCAATGAAAAGTTCTCGGTAATGCACCACTTCTGTAATCTGCTGCGTCCTTGCTCCTACTTGTGTAGTATGCCTGATAAACCCAAACTAGAGGAATAATAATAATAATAGACATATTTCTCATCGAGTGAAAAACTGTGGCCGTTTTGGCACAGATCATAGTTTACAGAATATCTCATGCTCATGCATGAATGGTAAAAATTTTATGTGATTTTCATTGCTTTTGCAGTTTCAAGGGTTTGCGTTACTTCACACGTGTGTTTCAACGCAATGTGCACTAGTTGTAATAATGATTGGTAACAGCAAAAGACTTCACACTTCATCTCTGCAGTTGCATCAGAGGCTTGTGAACGTATCCGCCGTCAGCAAAATGTAGTCGTGTTCAATGTGCCTGATAAGATCAAAATCGAAACCGTAGAGAAGGTAGTGCTTGAAGCCAGCAACTTACGGTCCACACGTTCTACATCCATACGAGTAAAGAAGAACTCGGCGAAGCATTATTGTCCGGTTGTGTTCAAGCTCTCTGACGAAGCAAATGCCGAAAGTATCATTCGCTCTCAAAGTCTTATAGCCACAAGAAATGGTTTCGAAAAGATAATTCTCAAACACGATAAGGCACCACTCCAGAGAGAAGTGCTTCGAAGTAGACGATTTCTAGTGGGTCCGAAAGAACATACTACTGTAAATATGCACCGTCACGTAGGCCTAGATGTTGGAGTGGACCTTGACAAGAGCCACTCTAATGTACCACCCAACGTGTGTGTTGCACCTATAAAATCGGCACCACCTAGTCCGTCCAAAACAGCTTCCCCAGAAATAGGCAGTATGTATGAGACTGACCCAGTTCAGCCTTTGTGTGACATCTCTCATAATAGTCCTCAGAATCATATTAAATTTGCTCCCACTAACAGTGGCAGTTCAGGCTCCACGAAGTTTGCCCAGCGACTGGGTGGACAGTATGGAGACAATGAGCCTGTGGATACCACACTTATAGACGCTAAGATCACTGTCGGGCATAAATTAGTTCAAAATAGGCCACAAGCTCTACAAGGCAACACGCCTCTTGCCTTCCAGGTAGGTAGTAAAACTAACTGTCAGCCGCGCGGTAAGTCCTACATTTCCAAGTCTGTGGCAAAGGTTGTTGGATCAGAACCAAAATCTTAAAGGATTCATAAAAAAATAGCCACACGCAGAGTTATCAAAGAAAACAGTCTTCAACAACATTCCGAAAGAAGCCAGAGGCAAACCAAACGGCATCACTACACAACGCTTTTACGAATGGTTCGGCCACTTCTTCCAAGATCAGGGCTAGCCCAATTCGTACAGGGGCTCTTGGTCCCAAACTCATTGTGCCCCCATTCCTTCTTCTCTCCTTCTGTTCTCCATAGGCACAGATGCTTATCTTTACCATGATGGTAACTACAGGATTAAGATTGCGCCCTCTCATGAAATCAATCCCACAACCCGTATCACAGTTTGAGTATCCAGTCAGTCATGTAGTCGACCATCGCAATATGTTTCTACTCTTGGAGAACCACTACAAACATGCGGCTGATATGCAATGGCCTTTCTTGGGAACCGACCGCCTCACACGGCGTCCTTCCTACCTATCCTCCTCCCGATGCATAGCAACAAGTTATAGGGGATGAAGAATGCACCACATAGTTCTTCAATCCCAGTACACCACCACAAACCTACTCACTCATGTATACTTAGGCCAGTTCCCACGCCCGCCACGCAGCAAGCTGTGACCTTGTCAGTGTGAACGTGCTAAGGGTGCAATCCTGTGCTCTGTGGTATATTGGACTTATACCCTCACATTCTTGTGCCACCTCTTCGGAAGTACGCTCAATCCATTCCGATCACCCAGCTCTATTCAACGGGGTCTATATTTTTGAAGTAAGTCCAACGACACTCTAGTAAACCACAAACAAAGTCTTCAGAAGTCTATTAACTAAGGCCAATGTGAGTAACTTTGCTTATTTGAGTTTCATCAGTACCTTTGGGATACCATACGACAGAGCTACATTAAGACTGTCAGACAATATATAAATTTCTACTGTGCACCACTGTATACCATAAGTACAGTCATTTTTTATCATCTCAGGTTACCACCACATTTTTACTTGCATTTCACTGCACAAAGCCTGTATGATGTTGGCTACTCGTGCGCCTAGGGACGCACCACCACCAAACCCGCTGACCGGAGCAGACAACTGAGGCCGCCCAAACAGCGTGACCAGCGCAAGCTAAAAGTGCATACCGACTACTGATCCATGGGCCGGAGAAGTTTGTCAACCTGGAATCCAATGAGCAACAAACCCAATATCAATCGTAGCTTAGACAAGCGGGAAATTGAGATCCTCTCGCAACTCATGTGTTCGTTCTGTGCCAATTCCTACCACGCAACGAACGTGAACAGTACACGTACCGGAGGTAACAGCGTATCGACGGATGGGTTGTGATTCTGTGACATGTTCAGATAGTCCGATAATTAAGATTGTACATACGCTTACGATAAGGTGTAAAACGTTGGCTGTTACGTCGGCAGACCAAAAGGAACTGATCGCGGTATTGGGAGGGAAAATCTCAGAACCACTTGCAGATTAGTTCATTACGTAGCCCGAATCCCCGACGTGTTATAAGACAAAAGCTCTCTAGCAACAATTCTACACAGTCTAGCGAAAGGCAAACACCGTTAGTGAAAACAGCAGTGAAAACAGGTCGGTTGAACGGTCTCCCAAGTTTCACGTAATGCTCCGAATCATGCAGAGTCACGCACAAGTTGCACGATCACCTCAGTCAGTAGCTAGGTAACAACAATTAACTTCTACAGATAGTGCCACTAACGGCGTTGCATGTGAACAAAATCTTGCTGTCGCCTCAACCTATCGTACACGGAAGACAAGCCAGACACTCACACTCGACAAACCTACGCTCACAGGGAACTTCAGAACCAACAATTACTACGCAATCAAAAGGCGATGACAGTGATGTGTTCAAAAGTCCCAGAACCCACTAGCGAATCGCTAAAAGGTAGACAAGCTGAGGAGCAAAGCCGCTGGACTGAAATAACCTGAAATAACCAACTAGTCTTACGCGCCTTTTACGAAATCTATCATCTCCACACGTAGGGGAACCTCGATTACTGCGAGTAACGTTGGACAATTCAGGTGACCTTGAAGATGTTCCCTTAGCAAGCCACATTCTAGTGAACTGTTTTGCCAGTGTCCGCACTTTTCCTGACAGGCCAAGGGCAGAAAGACGGAAACGGAAATCCAACCCTAGTTCGTGACGTCAAAATGAGATGAAGAAGGTGATACTGGTTCATGGTGTGCCAGAATTGAAGCATGACGATAGCAGTGAACGATAGGAGCACGACATCATAGAATAGAAGTACATTACATAGCTCTACGATATGCAGAATATCATGGCTTTTGACGACACCCGTCTAATTGCCTCCACAAACTACCAAGGTAGGGGGCCACGAATATTGAAAGTTACCTTGGCTGCTCCCGAAGTGGTATCAGTGGAAATCCAAACATGGCATGACAACAGAAAACTTGGGCCACCATAAGTACGGTTAAGACCATTACTTCAATTAGTACAGATCTCAGATGCAGATGAGCCAGCCACAATTTTACCTATCTCAAATCAACCAACCGTTTCACAAAACTTCAGCAGACCGGCAATGTTTGTGCCGGTCACTCATAGCGAACCCAGCTCTTAATGAGTCAACAAATACAATGCTGTTACACAATCAATCAAGAGTTCTATTCTAACTTCTCGAAACTGCGTCATCGACAGGAAACGACAAATTGGGACCTCGTAGCAGTTATTGAGACTTGATTTTTCAACGATATACTTGATCCAGAGAATGAACTCAGTGAGATGTCAGTCAATCGAAATGATCGTCCATCTCGCGGTGGCGATGTTGCCCTCTACTATCAAGATTACTTGAAATGTGAGGACCTTACCGACAATACCCTTGTTATTCTCGACGCACAATTTCCCGACTGCACCTACCAGGTACAGATGTTGGTTCAAAGAAGATGCGTGATGATTGCCTCTAAGCAGTTATCTATAAGCCTCAGAACTCGTCAGCAGACAGAGATAACATTCTCTTAAACGCCGTGCCCTATGCTGTTTCACAAAAGTACTCTCACTATTTTATAATGAGCGACTTTATTGTTTCTTCAATAGCATTAATGTCCCCTAATGGGCCATCATTTAAAATGAAGCTCCTTGAATTCATGGATATGACAGTTTTGTATAACCATGTGCATCAATCAACGAAACACCGTGGTTCACACAAGCCATCACTCCTGGAGTTAATACTGACTAATGAAGAGTTGATGGTTGAGTCAATAGCATACCAGCCTCCACTGGGCCGTAGTGACCATTCAGTCCTAACATTTGGTTATGTGGGTTGTGCCAGTATCGTTGATAAAGAAAGTGCGACTCAACAAACTATTTTAAGCTGCACAATTCAGCAGCAACCACTGACGGGGACCTACAGACGTACATTTCAGGGAATGACTCCTGGAATGAACTGGGTCATACAATCACCATGGAAGGTTGTACCATTACGAGCATCGCGCTGAACCAATAGGTGCATCCAAAGCAGAACACGTAAATGGATTAACAGAAGAGATGAGA
>OX104067.1:30878123-30908233 GCA_944474145.2 Dicrocoelium dendriticum
GGACCTCATCACTTCGTTGCATAAACCATGCTACTTTGGAATACATATATTATCCCCTCAAGGTGGAGTAATATTACATAAACCTGAGGAGGTGGTAGTGAAGTGAGCACTCTCGTTTTTACATTTCTCACGGAGTACATCAACCTATAATTGCCCCCATGTTGCTTCGTCGTTCGCGTTCAATTCCCACTTACACTAATACCATCCAGCAATGTATCTGCTAGAGAAATGCTCAAACATACAACGCACAAATCTTTTGCTATTGTAGTTTTATCCTTACCATCCTGTGGGGCGTGTCAAGCAATTGTTTTTTCACCTGGCATGTTCATTGATCATTGTTCTTAGTCGTTGTTACATCAATCAGTGTATTTATAGGGTCAGTCTCCAGGATAATGGAGATGGTAAATAGCTTATTAAACGCTTTGCAGATGGCTACTGGACCTTGGAGTGAGTGGCCTTCCTCGTTGCACAGTTAAGTAATCACGGAAGAGCGGTTGTTGGTACTACGACACAGAATTTTGACAAACTCTTGTGCTTTAAATATCGTTTGTAGGACCGTTTTCTCTTCATGTGTTATCCCCA
Organism: Dicrocoelium dendriticum; assembly: GCA_944474145.2. Taxonomy (NCBI): domain Eukaryota; kingdom Metazoa; phylum Platyhelminthes; class Trematoda; order Plagiorchiida; family Dicrocoeliidae; genus Dicrocoelium; species Dicrocoelium dendriticum. Next base: position 30,878,706 of record OX104067.1, read on the forward strand.
TCAAGTGGGTATGTTTGACTTCAGAAAGGAATCAGTGCATCTGCAAGATCAGTTTAAAATCACCTGTCTGTATTTTAGCGTACGATCCGTTTTTTTTTATTTCTGGCTGATAGAACGTTCTGCTGCATCATTTTAAATTTGTCTGATCCGCTTGTCTTTCGAAGCAAATAGGTTACTTCTTGATGAGCTTGATTGTAGAAGTACTCCTCGGCTCTGCGAGCATTGTTGGCGAGGAAGAGGGTATTCCAATCGGCAAATCGGATTAGTTGACAGAAATGTCCCAGTTTACCCTTGGATCGCGTAGTGGGAAAGCGAGACTTGTTTGGTAGCGATTCTAACGCTGAAGGTGAGGCGCATCCGTTTGTGGTGGCTTCCGGGAAAATTGTTTAAGACGTCTGTTTGTGTGTTTGTCATGCCTAGTGTAAATAACAAGTCTAAAGTGATAGTCGATCTATTTGGCTTAGTGACCATTGTGTCCAACCATCAGCTCTGACAGAAGAAAGGAAGGTTGTGTGTATAGAGGAGGGTGACTGGGAAGACTAGTGTATCCTTGGTAGCTTGAAGCCACCTGCAATTATATTGTCTGTATGGCATCTCAGATGAAAATTCGAACGCAGAAGTGATACGGGCAATAATCCTATTTGAGGGATTCAGTGGGTTATTGATACATCCAAGTAAAATGTAATATGAGGCTACTGAGATGGATAATCAGCGACATCCTGGGACTTTTACTAGTTTGCATGTCTAAGGCGTTCTGCTGTGAATGTGTGATGCAGGCATCTCATGCATTCTCCGTTTTTCTTTTATAGAGCTCTTTTCGAAAAGTCAAGTCGTCAAAGTAAGCTTTATGAACTCGCGTAGGTACATTCCCAGCATGTTAAACTATCACTGCGAATAGTGAAGTGTAGTAAATAACTGTTAATGATAAAAAAGATTTACGAAATGTCTACACATATCACCCGAGGAAAATTTTCTCACCATACTGAATGATTTTGGTTGGGTCAACAAGCAAGAAGGACAAGTACGGTAGAACAGAATGGCGGTAAGATGTAATACGACAAAATAGGACATTAAATTTGACACAGATAGAGGGAAATAGATTGGCTGGTTTTGATAAGTCGTAATGTAGTGAATGAGGTGGGTCGTTTAGAACTTTGAAGGAAAAGCGTTACAAGCATATGGATGATTGCCAACAAAAAAACCCACAAGGGACTCTATAAACATTCCACTGCATCTGGAAATAAGCTTTTTCATTGTGCAATCAACGTGTAATCTTTTTCAATAATCTAGGGGAGACTACAGAGAAACAGTTGAGTCAATGAGGCAGAACGCACGCAACCACAAATATACGAATCAAGTCGTTGGGTATTGAAACTACTTTAAGTAGAAGAGCGTAAAACGAAAAGCGTCTAAACTTACAAATCGTTTCGACAACGTGAATAGACCGAGGTAAATAGACCCGTAGATAATTAATACTTGACGATTTAGAAATGGACTGATCACTCACTGTAAATTTGAAAGTGGCGTCCAAAACAACTCGTAACATATCAGCTCGGACAAACGAGAAGGTTACGTCACGACATTCAGATGTATTCAAAAGCTACTCATTAGAGTCGAGTTTAATGTACCGGGGCAACACCACGCTTCGGTAATGCTGATTGATTGCAGCCCCTTGAATCATTCAACCATGATTAAGGACTAATATTTGTTGTCAGTAGATCCGGGATTAATCAAAACTACTGTGAACCTACTGTGAATGGTGAGGTCTGCGTTGTTCGCATCATTGTTGTGTGAGTACTTGCAATCGGGCATTATTGGCATAGTGTATATGTATGGGAGCAGTGGAATTGCGTCTATAACTAGTGATCGTATGAGTAGGAATAATGTGTCATTTATGAACGTTGGGGGAAAAGGATGGGATTAAGGTATTAAGTCTACTTGGCACTTGAGTTATGAAAATACATAAACGACTGGAACATATAGTTGGCCTCTTCCAGATATGTAGGGAGTAGGAAGTCTCGCTGTTCCATTCCAAAATCCACTAAAAATGATCGCAGTGTGAGAGAGATCATGTGAGGGGACGCACACTTATGAGATGAAGCAGGATGTGGCGGCACCCGCTTTATAAAGTCCCTCCTATTATCGTTGCGTTGCCAATGATTATGGCGTGATATGGGATGATGGCTAGGAGTATTCAATATACATTTGTTCTTGGTTTTAATCGGCTTGGCATGTCACTCCATATTGTCGTTTTGGGGTTGAGATGCCGCCTTGATTTGCATAATTTTATGGCTTTTGTTGACACCGGCTCCTAGAGGGTTTAAACTGTAGGTAGATGGTAGTGGGTTGTTTACAGCACCGGATCGTCTGCATTTGGGTCATTGGGACATTGAGCTCCGTTTGTGACCCCGTTATCTGGCCCCTGATATCCATCCTTGCCCAGTGCTCAGTGTTATCGCAGCTCATATGTTCGGTGCGTTCAACTCAATTGGCTCACCGGTGTCAAGACTGAGGGTATCTTCTTTGTCTAGCTGTCGCACCAGTGAGCTTTTATGTTTTCAAGAACAATGGAGCCCGAGTTCACTGACACTTGAGGTGGGCAGTCGATAACCACTTCGACATGCCTAGTTACTAAGTACGTTTTGTTTCTGGATTTTATTCTGAGAATTCCCGCTTCATCTGGTCTTTCCCTCCGAGGTTGGAATAGCGCCGCCCTGTCGTGCTTCCGCTGCTATTTTCAGGATTCTTGTTCGGATATCATGGTGCCTTGGAGTTGTAGCGAATTTTCTAAGCGGTTTATTTCTATCGCTTAACTGCTTTTGGAATGATTTTACAAGTCTATAGGCATGGACTTAGTGTATTCATACCACACTTCAACCCCGGCACTCCACTTTCCCTTTCTCCCTTATTCCGCCGCACTTATTCCTTCCCAGCTGCTCAACCTATTAACGTCCTACCCATTTCCCACTTGCTTATATTTACTATATATACTCCATTTGTTTATCGACTACATTTATCTCACACTCTACCAATGATTTCCAAAACGCTAGGCGCAAAGAACAAAGATTCAGACATCAACTCAGTGTTACCAAACCAGCGAACTTTAAGGGGCTCTAATAAATTTGTGGAGGTAGATCAACTCGCTTTCTCTTCCCTGGTATCGCCAAACTCCGGGATGAACAACTCGGTCACAAATGCGCTACTACCAAATAACGAGGTTTTAAAGATTTTAAAAAAAGCTTTAGTAGTACCTAAACCTAAGGAAACTCTTAAAATGTACAAAGATTGTTTAACTGCTACCAACAACAGTCCTACAGAAATATACATCAGAGTAGAGCGGATTGAAAAGAACGTCAAATCCATCAATGAAAAGTTCTCGGTAATGCACCACTTCTGTAATCTGCTGCGTCCTTGCTCCTACTTGTGTAGTATGCCTGATAAACCCAAACTAGAGGAATAATAATAATAATAGACATATTTCTCATCGAGTGAAAAACTGTGGCCGTTTTGACACAGATCATAGTTTACAGAATATCTCATGCTCATGCATGAATGGTAAAAATTTTATGTGATTTTCATTGCTTTTGCAGTTTCAAGGGTTTGCGTTACTTCACACGTGTGTTTCAACGCAATGTGCACTAGTTGTAATAATGATTGGTAACAGCAAAAGACTTCACACTTCATCTCTGCAATTGCATCAGAGGCTTGTGAACGTATCCGCCGTCAGCAAAATGTAGTCGTGTTCAATGTGCCTGATAAGATCAAAATCGAAACCGTAGAGAAGGTAGTGCTTGAAGCCAGCAACTTACGGTCCACACGTTCTACATCCATACGAGTAAAGAAGAACTCGGCGAAGCATTATTGTCCGGTTGTGTTCAAGCTCTCTGACGAAGCAAATGCCGAAAGTATCATTCGCTCTCAAAGTCTTATAGCCACAAGACGTGGTTTCGAAAAGATAATTCTCAAACACGATAAGGCACCACTCCAGAGAGAAGTGCTTCGAAGTAGACGATTTCTAGTGGGTCCGAAAGAACATACTACTGTAAATATGCACCGTCACGTAGGCCTAGATGTTGGAGTGGACCTTGACAAGAGCCACTCTAATGTACCACCCAACGTGTGTGTTGCACCTATAAAATCGGCACCATCTAGTCCGTCCAAAACAGCTTCCCCAGGAATAGGCAGTATGTATGAGACTGACCCAGTTCAGCCTTTGTGTGACATCTCTCATAATAGTCCTCAGAATCATATTAAATTTGCTCCCACTAACAGTGGCAGTTCAGGCTCCACGAAGTTTGCCCAGCGACTGGGTGGACAGTATGGAGACAATGAGCCTGTGGATACCACACTTATAGACGCTAAGATCACTGTCGGGCATAAATTAGTTCAAAATAGGCCACAAGCTCTACAAGGCAACACGCCTCTTGCTTCCCAGGTAGGTAGTAAAACTAACTGTCAGCCGCGCGGTAAGTCCTACATTTCCAAGTCTGTGGCAAAGGTTGTTGGATCAGAACCAAAATCTTAAAGGATTCATAAAAAAAATAGCCACACGCAGAGTTATCAAAGAAAACAGTCTTCAACAACATTCCGAAAGAAGCCAGAGGCAAACCAAACGGCATCACTACACAACGCTTTTACGAATGGTTCGGCCACTTCTTCCAAGATCAGGGCTAGCCCAATTCGTACAGGGGCTCTTGGTCCCAAACTCATTGTGCCCCCATTCCTTCTTCTCTCCTTCTGTTCTCCATAGGCACAGATGCTTATCTTTACCATGATGGTAACTACAGGATTAAGATTGCGCCCTCTCATGAAATCAATCCCACAACCCGTATCACAGTTTGAGTATCCAGTCAGTCATGTAGTCGACCATCGCAATATGTTTCTACTCTTGGAGAACCACTACAAACATGCGGCTGATATGCAATGGCCTTTCTTGGGAACCCGCCGCCTCACACGGCGTCCTTCCTACCTATCCTCCTCCCGATGCATAGCAACAAGTTATAGGGGATGAAGAATGCACCACATAGTTCTTCAATCCCAGTACACCACCACAAACCTACTCACTCATGTATACTTAGGCCAGTTCCCACTCCCGCCACGCAGCAAGCTGTGACCTTGTCAGTGTGAACGTGCTAAGGGTGCAATCCTGTGCTCTGTGGTATATTGGACTTATCCCCTCACATTCTTGTGCCACCTCTTCGGAAGTCCGCTCAATCCATTCCGATCACCCAGCTCTATTCAACGGGGTCTATATTTTTGAAGTAAGTCCAACGACACTCTAGTAAACCACAAACAAAGTCTTCGGAAGTCTATTAACTAAGGCCAATGTGAGTAACTTTGCTTATTTGAGTTTCATCAGTACCTTTGGGATACCATACGACAGAGCTACGTTAAGACTGTCAGACAATATATAAATTTCTACTGTGCACCACTGTATACCATAAGTACAGTCATTTTTTATCATCTCAGGTTACCACCACATTTTTACTTGCATTTCACTGCACAAAGCCTGTATGATGTTGGCTACTCGTGCGCCTAGGGACGCACCACCACCAAACCCGCTGACCGGAGCAGACAACTGAGGCCGCCCAAACAGCGTGACCAGCGCAAGCTAAAAGTGCATACCGACTACTGATCCATGGGCCGGAGAAGTTTGTCAACCTGGAATCCAATGAGCAACAAACCCAATATCAATCGTAGCTTAGACAAGCGGGAAATTGAGATCCTCTCGCAACTCATGTGTTCGTTCTGTGCCAATTCCTACCACGCAACGAACGTGAACAGTACACGTACCGGAGGTAACAGCGTATCGACCGATAGGTTGTGATTCTGTGACATGTTCAGATAGTCCGACAGTTAAGATTGTACATACGCTTACGATAAGGTGTGAAACATTGGCTGTTACGTCGGCAGACCAAAAGGAACTGATCGCGGTATTGGGAGGGAAAATCTCAGAACCACTTGCAGATTAGTTCATTACGTAGCCCGAATCCCCGACGTGTTATAAGACAAAAGCTCTCTAGCAACAATTCTACACAGTCTAGCGAAAGGCAAACACCGTTAGTGAAAACAGCAGTGAAAACAGGTCGGTTGAACGGTCTCCCAAGTTTCACGTAATGCTCCGAATCATGCAGAGTCACGCACAAGTTGCACGATCACCTCAGTCAGTAGCTAGGTAACAACAATTAACTTCTACAGATAGTGCCACTAACGGCGTTGCATGTGAACAAAATCTTGCTGTCGCCTCAACCTATCGTACACGGAAGACAAGCCAGACACTCACACTCGACAAACCTACGCTCACAGGGAACTTCAGAACCAACAATTACTGCGCAATCAAAAGGCGATGACAGTGATGTGTTCAAAAGTCCCAGAACCCACTAGCGAATCGCTAAAAGGTAGACAAGCTGAGGAGCAAAGCCGCTGGACTGAAATAACCTGAAATAACCAACTAGTCTTACGCGCCTTTTACGAAATCTATCATCTCCACACGTAGGGGAACCTCGATTACTGCGAGTAACGTTGGACAATTCAGGAGACCTTGAAGATGTTCCCTTAGCAAGCCACATTCTAGTGAACTGTTTTGCCAGTGTCCGCACTTTTCCTGACAGGCCAAGGGCAGAAAGACGGAAACGGAAATCCAACCCTAGTTCGTGACGTCAAAATGAGATGAAGAAGGTGATACTGGTTCATGGTGTGCCAGAATTGAAGCATGACGATAGCAGTGAACGATAGGAGCACGACATCATAGAATAGAAGTACATTACATAGCTCTACGATATGCAGAATATCATGGCTTTTGACGACACCCGTCTAATTGCCTCCACAAACTACCAAGGTAGGGGGCCACGAATATTGAAAGTTACCTTGGCTGCTCCCGAAGTGGTATCAGTGGAAATCCAAACATGGCATGACAACAGAAAATTTGGGCCACCAGAAGTACGGTTAAGACCATTACTTCAATTAGTACAGATCTCAGATGCAGATGAGCCAGCCACAATTTTACCTATCTCAAATCAACCAACCGTTTCACAAAACTTCAGCAGACCGGCAATGTTTGTGCCGGTCACTCATAGCGAACCCAGCTCTTAATGAGTCAACAAATACAATGCTGTTACACAATCAATCAAGAGTTCTATTCTAACTTCTCGAAACTGCGTCATCGACAGGAAACGACAAATTGGGACCTCGTAGCAGTTATTGAAACTTGATTTTCAAACGATATACTTGATCCAGAGAATGAACTCAGTGAGATGTCAGTCAATCGAAATGATCGTCCATCTCGCGGTGGCGATGTTGCCCTCTACTATCAAGATTACTTGAAATGTGAGGACCTTACCGACAATACCCTTGTTATTCTCGACGCACAATTTCCCGACTGCACCTACCAGGTCCAGATGTTGGTTCAAAGAAGATGCGTGATGATTGCCTCTAAGCAGTTATCTATAAGCCTCAGAACTCGTCAGCAGACAGAGATAACATTCTCTTAAACGCCGTGCCCTATGCTGTTTCACAAAAGTACTCTCACTATTTTATAATGAGCGACTTTATTGTTTCTTCAATAGCATTAATGTCCCCTAATGGGCCATCATTTAAAATGAAGCTCCTTGAATTCATGGATATGACAGTTTTGTATAACCATGTGCATCAATCAACGAAACACCGTGGTTCAAACAAGCCATCACTCCTGGAGTTAATACTGACTAATGAAGAGTTGATGGTTGAGTCAATAGCATACCAGCCTCCACTGGGCCGTAGTGACCATTCAGTCCTAACATTTGGTTATGTGGGTTGTGCCAGTATCGTTGATAAAGAAAGTGCGACTCAACAAACTATTTTAAGCTGCACAATTCAGCAGCAACCACTGACGGGGACCTACAGACGTACATTTCAGGGAATGACTCCTGGAATGAACTGGGTCATACAATCACCATGGAAGGTTGTACCATTACGAGCATCGCGCTGAACCAATAGGTGCATCCAAAGCAGAACACGTAAATGGATTAACAGAAGAGATGAGACCTGGAGGCAGCATTCGCTAAGCTCATGTGATACCACATGGCAGCATTCCGAAACAATCAAGAATTAGTGCACGTCGTTCATTGGAGTCAACAAGGATGAATGGCAGGAGATCATGGTGCAGAAATTTGCGAGTAACACCAAACTGCTAAACAGATATGTGAATGGCAAAAGAAAGGTTAAGCTCGGAATACCACCACTCATGAGGGCCAGTGGCCTAAGAAATACTGCTGTGGATGCAGCGAATGCTCTACTCCTGCATTTTGGCTCGGTAGCTACAAATACCATGGAACCTTCGCCCTATCAACTCCCAACAATTGCTGTTGGCTTATCCTGCGTCATCTTTACTCCAGCAGCTGTTGCAAGTAAATTACAGTCGCTCTTGGAGTACAGTGCCCCTGGAATCGACATGATCTGCCCCAGAGTACTAAAAACATTTCCTTCCACCGTAGCACCACCACTTGCTACTTTTTCCAGAGTCTGCTTAACTCCCATACACTCCCATCTGAGTGCAAAAATTGAATTATCACTCCAATATACAAAGGAAGTAAACGATCGGATCCTGCCAACTACTGACCTATTGCACTTCATCCTGTTTTATCAAAAGTGATGGAATCGGTAAGCTGAACTGACGCGATACTTTGAAAGTCAGTAGATCGTTTCTAACACCCAACATGTTTTCAGACGCAGGCCATCTTGTCTCACCAATTTGCTGCTTACTCTGGACTATTGGACCAGGGCGGCTGATGAAGGAGGCCCCATAGATGTGATCGACTTGGATTTTTCTAAAACATTCGACAGGGTCAATCACTTATTTCTCCTCCAAAAGCTTGCTGCCTACGATATCAACCGTTCCCTGTTCCCCTGGTCATAAAACTACTTAAACGGCAGATCAATTAAGGTAAGAGTAGCCGGCACTCACTCTGCAAGACTGTGCGGCTCCACCGGTGTACCACAAGGATCCGTCCTCGGCATGCTACTGTTTTTAGTCTACATTAATGACCTTCTAGCAGACATTCTATCTCCGATGCAAATATCTGCAGACGATGCTAAAATATGGAGAACAATTCGCTCAGCATCCGACCCTGTCTACCTCCAGGAAGATCTGGCTCGGATTAACGAATGGGCAGAAAAGAATCAGCTCCCACTGAACCTTACAAAGTGTCACGTGCTGACGGTGCGCAGCAGCTTCGTCAACATATACCGTTTGGAGCAACACGTCCTGCAACAAGTGACCAGTGAACGCGACTGAGGTATGATCGTGCAAGAGAGCGAGTCTTGGCAATTCGCTCCAATGTTCGAATGCAGCAAGTGTGGCGAATTTGAACTTGAGACTTTTGAGGTGAGCTTTCGGCACCTGTAAGCGACGGATGGTATCAATGTTGATTAACTTCTATATTGTTTCTCACGTGGAATATGCCATTCAGGCCTGGTGTCTACGGTTAAAATGAGACATTCGTCTGTTGAAACCACTCCAAAGAATAGCCACAAAGGTAACGCGTGGACTATCCGATCTAAGTTACGAACTGCATCTTCGTGTACTCGGTGTGTTCTCATCAGAATACCGACGGCTTCGCGAAGATCTTACTCTCACATACCGGATACTAACTGAAAGCGAACATCCATGTACATCACTGTTGACCCTATCCTCTCACAAACAAAGCCGAGACGAACACCTGAAACCAATGACACCGCACTCGCGTCTGAATTGTAGAAAGTATTTTTACTCACTTACAGTCTGTTCTCACTGGAATGCATTACCAAGGTATGTGGTGAACGCACCAGATATGACGACTCTTAGACTTTCATCTTAGTGATAAACGCTACACTACAGTTTGATAAGGTGCAATGGTTTCACCGCTGATACTTCATGTTCCACGTTGGAACATGTTGATTTCAATTTTGCTTTGCATATCCATCCTGTGGGTCTTGTAAAGTTATGCTTTTTATCCCATGATACACTATTGAACTATGCTTCATCATCCGTAGCGTGTATCACGGTCTCTGTAAATCGCACCCCATACAGTGTATCAAAATCCCATGGGTCCTTTGATATAGGCAACGATGAATACAGCCAACATGAGTGTGACCTTGTCTCTCAACAGGCTTCAGAAAATACATTATTAGATAATACCAACCCCGGCAGGCTGACGTTAGAGGCAGCAGGACTTCTATCCCAAAATGATTTAGTTAAACTTCTTCTAACATTTGCGCGATCGCTGGCGAACAAGATGCATCACCTATGACGCTTAGCATCATTCTCTCGATTACATGTTGTGCTTGTAATGGAAACATGGTTTGATTCGCATTGCACAGAGCTACTTGTTCTTGGCTTCATGACTTTCGCCAGTGGTCCTCTTACTGGTCGAGGTGGCGGTTGCCGTGTGTACGTTAAAATGCTTTAGAGGCGAGTAGATTTGAGGCTTCTTCGTCAGACAGCTTCGAGAACTCCGTCGGTATACTGGTTACGATTAAATACTGTCGTTTTCTTGTTGGTTGTATTTACTTGCCGCCCGGCGCTACCAAAGCCAAATTAAACCATTTGACTGAATTTTTCGAATGGGCATCTGAGATGATGTTTTTACAAAATATTTTAGGGGGCGACCACAAGACGCCCGATGTTTCATGGCAGGAACGAACAGCACCCGCTAAGTATCGAAATTTTCTTTCGTCATTAGTCACTCGTGGATGGACACAGCAAGTATGCTCTCCTACTAGAGGCGGTGGCATTTTAGACTTGTAGTTCACGTTTGGTGTATCCAGTACACAAACACAGACTCTTGGTAATCTGCCTGGAAGCGATCATAAGGTTATCAAACTAACCTTCGAAGTTAACCAACTAACGGCAACGAACTCTCACTATGCCCACCAATATCGACCATATCGCAAATTGGACTGGTAAAGCTTCCGCCTGACTATTCGATCCCTTGACTGGGATGGCTTTTTCCTTACAAACTGTTGAGATATCGCCGCAGATGAGTTCTACCAACATCTGACCTATTACACTGACCTGCTTGTGCCACTGTAATATAGAAAGCAGCCATTGCATCGTCCTCAAAATACCATTCCTAAAGTTGTTGCCGTGCGTTTAAAACGTTTGCGCTTTGGGTTTAGGAAAACGAATGATATATGTGCGATCATACAAACTGATAAAATTCTCAAGGACTCACAAGACCGACACGAAAGAAAGCTTATGTCACAAGAGGCACAAGCGCTAGCAGCTCCCAGCTGCAATCACATGTTGCATAGCATAATGGGAATCAGATGCGAAGCACAACGTCATCAACCTATAACCATTGCCTCATCAGACAACAGTCTCACTACCGACCCCGATGAGCTCTGCGAGTTAGTAACTAAATATTTTTCCTCCTCATTCAATAAAGACGCCTGTGTTGCACAAGAAAATTGCCTCTACTCACCCGTGAAAATAGATAAAATTGAATTCAACCTGCATAGTATTAGCAGGCAAATAGCCGTCCTAAATCATCCATTTCACTCTGGAACTGACAACATACCACCAGCATTGCTTAAGCTCGCCGGGCTTTATATTCCCCTGTTCCTGCTAAACATATGCACTATGTTACTTAAGACTGGTGTATGACCTATGATGCGCTGAGGCTGGTGGTGGCTAGATCATGACAGATGGTCTACCCACTGCTGCTACTGTTGTGAAATGGGCTCCTGTCCTGGACGCCTCCTCGTGACGACAGCTGGGTGGGAGTTGGGTTAGGCCCTTCTCCCTGCTAAGATCCAGGAAGCCAATCCGCATAAGGCAGTGAACTGACCATGTGCAAGATCCGCTGCCTTTTCAGGACGAATTTAATCGAAGACGTGGGCTGAAGACCGGAGTCGTCCTCCTGTCAGGCGTGAGCCCCCTGCCAATATACTAGTTCATCATTTTCAGTTAGGAAGTGGTCAGTAGCCCTTTTCCGTAAAATGTAGCCATGGGAAACAACAAGTGTACGGCTTATAAGCTCACTGCTCGATTTGCGTAGATCACGACGGCGGGAGGGCACCACCGGGTGTTCAATGGTTTGTTACTGTCCGCCTCAAGCCGGGCAGCCTCTGGGTAAAATTGGTGCCAACCCACCAAAACCCACCGGCGTTTGGCTGTGGTCGCAGGTACGTATCCTACTACGGTCGCAAAACATACGAATCGTTCCATCACCTCAAAGGCTGCGTGTGACGGACCTCAATCTGATCCCAACCTGCCTCTGCAATCACATTCCCGAGCTAAATCTGCTGCCCAATTTTTTGTGGGTCAGGCTATTGAGCTACAGGCTCCGAGCAGAGTCGCTCAAGCAAACCTCCGAAGCACAACGACCATCTCGCGTGCGATTGCCCACCAATGCAATCGTATGCCTGCGCGTAACGCACTCAGCATCGGGTGCAGGAACCTGCGCACACTACTGGACCGGAACAAGAGTGAGCGTCTCGAGCGACGTACTGCATTGGTCGCGATGAAACTGGCACGCTACCACATCGAGATTGCGGCGTGCAGTGAAACACGGCTCGCTGAGCAAGGTAAGTTGCATGAAGCAGGTGCTGGCTACACATCCTACTGGGTGGGCAACGCCACCAATACACCACGTAAATATGGGGTTCGAGTTGCACTAACCAAGAGGCATCAGCGCGCGACTGATGACTGTTCGCCTACGACTCGGAAGAGGTAATTCTGTCACTATTATAAACATGTACGGTCCTTCCATAGGTGACCTTAATGACAACGGCGCTCAAATCTACACTCAATTATCTTCCGTGACACAGTCTGTGCCGAGGAACGACCGACTATTTCTGCTGGGTGAATTCAACGCACGCTTTGGGCGTGATGCATCAGCGTGGACAGATGTTATCGATCCGCATGACATTGGTTCAGCGAATACGAACGATGACAGGCTGCTCTCACTGTGTGCCACTCACGGCCTGACGAGCACGAACACTCGGTTTGCACTGAGTGCGGGTGATCTAGCAACTTGAGCGCACCCACGGGGTGGTCACGCTCATCTGCTCGACCATGTCATCGTACGTCAGCGTGATATGCGTGAAGTGCGCATGACACGTGTACTGCGTGCAGCTGAGTGTGGCACTGATCACAAAGTGGTGCGAACCAGACTGTACATAGATTTTCTAAAATCTATGCATTGCACTCCTGCCGTGAACCGGTATAAATTTAACATTCTCTCCCTCGTTACTCTGGACAAGCGTACTGAGCTGGAGAAGGCGATGACTGCACGCTTGTGTGGTGATGTGGACTGCATAGCCACAGTGGGCGACCTGTGGCACCACATTCGCGACCAAGTGACAGCTGCTGCTGAGGAGACCATCGGGCGCGCAAACTGTAAGCGGCCTGATTTATTTGATGAGAACGACGCGACGATTGGCGTATTGGTGTGAGAAGAAGACAGCATTTGCTGCACATGTGGCAGACCCCAGTGACTTGGGGAAGAATAGTCAATTTCGCAAAATTCGACGGCGACTGACTCGAGAACTCGGTCACATTAAAAATGCATGGTGAACGGAGAAGGCGAAGCAGTTGGAATGCTACGCCGAGCGTTGCCAATAAAAGGAAATCTTTGACTCCTTGAAGGTGGTGTATGGAACGAGATTGGAGCCCCTGAGGACGCTACTCGTTGGTAGCTCAGGCGCTACCTGCACGCAGACAGAAGATGTAATGCAGGTCTAACGAAATAACTTTGACTGTCTCTTGAACAACCGTTTAAAGTTTAAATGGCCGATTTAACGGCCTGAAGCAGTACGATGTGAAGGCGAGTCTGGCAGACAAGCCGACACTGGATGAGACGTAGAAAGCATTTGCTCAGCTGCGAAACGGCAAGTGTGCCGCTGCCGACGGGATCCCGCCTGAAGTATTGAAACACGGCGGACCAGCGTTGTTGACTGCGCTGCACCAATTGGTGCAACGCGTGTGCATTGTGGAAGCTGTGCCTCATGAGCTGAATGATGCCCTTGTACTTCCCCTTGTACAAGGGCAAAGAGCGCAACCAATTTTGTGCGAATTATCGTGGCATCAACGTGCTGAGTTTTGTGGGCAATTGATTACTCGAATCCTGCTCAACCATCTCGTCATTCAGATTGTGGTACCTAACGTGGAGGAAGAACAGTGTGGATTCCGTTCGGATCGCTGTACTATGGACATAGCGTTTCCGGCTCGTCAGTTGCAGGAGTAGTGTAGAGAACGACACCAGCTGTTGTACTCGCTTTTTAGTCATTTCACCAAGACATTTGATACGGTAAAACCGCGAACAATGAACAATGAATTTATACGGGTTAAGAAGCGTTGCTTTACAAGCCCCGTTGGATAGTTGGTGGGGATATCAACATAACAATTATGATGAAAAGGACAGTAAAATAGTTAATACTTTAAATCCGAAAATAAGGACTTATCGTTTGCTTCGCTGCAGTCCTGCGATCCACTTAGATTCACAACACTCACAGTTAACAACAAATAATTCCAGGGTAAACTCCAGGTGTAGGATGGAGACATAGTGTTAAGTAACAAAGTGTAAGTGGATGAGTGCATCGTCCAACCGTCTTTTAAATATTGTTAGTGTCGGTGCAGAGACGACCGATTCTGGGAGAGCATTCCACGGGTGACAGACACGGATGGAAAAGAAATTTCTGCGGCACTCCAGACGACTGTATTGTTCTGCGAGTTTTATTGAGTGGCCCCTCAAATTTGTATTGCTGCTGAGTTGCAGTAAAGGGCGGCACACATGATGTGGGTCTCGCAGAATCAAGTATGTCATAATCAGGTCGCCTAGTAGCCTGCGATAACTTCCACTGAACAATCCTAGCCGTCGCAGCCTCTCCTGGTAGTAACGATTGCGCATTCCAATTACGTTCTTAGATGCCCGGCGTTGTGGCTGCTCCAGTGCACTAAGGTCGTGTTTCAGCCATGGATGCCAGGCTTGAATTGCATATTCGACATGGGGGCGAACATACCCACTGAGCATTCGTCGAAATATGGAGCTGTTTAGTTGTCCAAACGCCCGCCTCAACAGCCCAACGTGTTGGTTGCCGGTCTTCGAGGCCTTTTCGGATTGCCTGGAGCAACCCAAGTCATCTTGAACCAGGACACCCAAGTCACGTTCGAGAGTTGATTGTTGCAGTACATCCGTTCCGAGTCGGTGTAAGTAGCTGCTTTGATGTCGGATGGAAAGCACCTTGCATTTACAGACGTTGAAATGCAATAAGTTTTGGATCGACCATTGATACATTGTATCTAAGTCACTTTGGAGCACATGTTGGTCGGCGTTTGTCTGGATCCTGCGACAGATCTTGATATCGTCGGCAAACATTAGGAAGTTTGAAGCGATTCCCTGTGCAAGGTCATTAATAAACACCAAAAACAAACGTGGACCTAGAACCGAGCCTTGCGGCACACCACACTCGACTTGTATGGGGTCCGATAAAGAGCTCCGAACTCTGACCACTAATTGCCGTTGAAGTAGAAAGTTGGCGATCCAGCTTAAAAGAGGGTCACCGATCCCGTAATGCTGCAGCTTGGATGGTAGTATCCGATGGTCTAGACGATCGAAAGCCTTCGAAAAATCCAGGTAGATCACGTCAACACCTTCTCCAGTGTCGGCTGCCTCGGTCCAACTACTGCGCGCAATTAGTCAATTCGTTGTACATGACCGCTGTCGACGGAAACCGTACTGTTCAGGAGTGATGAGGTTGCAGTTTTCCAGATAGCACACCAATGCATCGGCAACTATGGATTCCATGACCTTAGAGAGTATAGGAAGAAAGGTTACTTGGCGGTAGTTGGAGGGATCAGATCTGCTTCCAACTTTGTGAATCGGGCTTATTATTCCAAGCTTTCACATGGCGGGAATTTGGTTCTGTTCTATGCAGCGCTGGAAGAACTGAGCTAACTGTCCTGCCAGTTGGTTTGCTGCTGCTCCCAATGCCTCTGGACGAATGGCGTCGACACCCGGCGAGCTGTGTTTGCGTAGAGAAGTCAGCTTTTGCAATACAGCCTCTGCGGTAAAAGTGATGTGGGTTAGTCCTGGTGAGCAGAATACAAAGCTTGGTAGATCGCTTGGTGGCAAGACCCTTTGAAACGTGGGGGCGTATTGCATCTGCAGCGCGTTTGCAGCTTCCATAGACGTTCTTGTTGAGCCATCACCCGTCTTGAGTGGAGGAAATCCTTGCCTCACCTTTCGTAGGCTATTAACGTGCTTGTACAGCAGTTTGTGGTTAGCACTGAAGGTTTTTGCGATGTTCTGCTGATAGGCGGCTTTGTCTTCTCTTAACAGTTGAGTGCAGTGGTTACGTTGGGCTACGTAGTTGTCCCAAGTTTCTGGTGCTGGAGCTTCTCTGTACACTCGCCATGCTGCGTTGCGTACTGTCATCCATTTTCGGGTTCTGCTCCTAACGAAAGAAACGGATTTGCACTTGTTGCAAGTTTTATCTCTGAAGCCTGTGCAATCAGCTGACTGAATATGTTGACGAACTCGAGCCAGGCGACTTCCGGGGGTTCTTCTTCGAGGAAAGACCATGTTGTGGCGCTGACTAGCTGGGCGAGTCGGTCGTACCTTGTGATGGTTCGCACAGTCTCATCGTTATCATTCAGATATTCTGCATAGCAGACGAAGTTGAAACTGATGACTGCGTTATCACTGCGACCCAACGGGCAGTCTAAAACCAACGCATCAATCATATGCTCCTCGTTGGTAAGCACGAGATCCAGCACAGATGGCCTGTTACCAGTTCCGAACCGAGTTGGCAAAGTGATGTGGTTGTAAAGAGGAGTAGTAGCTACTAGATCTTGTAAATCGGTTTTGAATTGTTCTCCGGTCGTGGCAGGGGCTTCTAAACAATGTACGTTGAAATCACCCATGATAAGAATGTGAGTGTACATTTGTTGTAAACTGCACCTTAATGCAGCCCTTAGGTGGTAGTCGGTTTCGGGTGTTGAGTTAGGGGCGCGGTACACCAAGATAATAAGGCAAGCGTCCCTGCCTTTTAACTGCAACCGGCACCAAGGAGAGTCGGGGAACTGCGAATCTGAATCCTCCACGGCTTCGCACTGTAAGTCGTTTCGGTAGTACAGGATTACGCCTCCTCCTTTTGTGAGCCTATCGTTCCGGATCAGCGACATGCCTGGTAGCGAAACTTCTGCGTCCATCATTCTTGTGTGTTACCTCGTCTCGGAAATGCCAATGTCATCATATGACCTGGAAGCTTGGCGATCTTTCAGTTTGGCCAGTATGTTTGAAAGACCCTGAGGATTCGTATACAAGCAGGCCAGTTTTTCGGTCTCTATGAGCCTCCAGAGGGATTAAGGGGTCACGCGTGGGGAATGCCGACAAATAGGAGGTCGGCAGCTTCTCGTTTTTTGATGGGATAATGATACCTCGTTTGCATATTGATTCGGCCAAGGTGAGTCCCAACATCCGTTTATACCTACGTCAAAGTCAATTAAAGCAGCAGTCAAGTTTCGCTTCCGTACATTCGTCGGTATGCTTGCTGCTTCAGCTGCTTTAATATTTGAGCTGTGCAAAGCGTTTGCAACCTTTAACCGAAGTTCGGAAGGAAGATGTTTCCGATTTCTCCACCATCGATTCAAAACACTTTTTGCTTGTTGCTCTGACTGAACCACAAATTTTAGGATTCTAGGGCCGCATCCTCTATAATTCGATGAGAGAGGTATCC
Organism: Dicrocoelium dendriticum; assembly: GCA_944474145.2. NCBI lineage: Eukaryota > Metazoa > Platyhelminthes > Trematoda > Plagiorchiida > Dicrocoeliidae > Dicrocoelium > Dicrocoelium dendriticum. The sequence goes on from OX104067.1 coordinate 30,896,403, forward strand.
TGGTGAGCGATAGTGCCACAACATCTTCCAAAGAAAGTGTTTCACGAATGAACCGCCACTGTTCTAAATCGTGCTTTCCGGTATCTTGAACATGGTTAGAAGGATGTTCTGGCACGCCATGTATGAAGATTGTGTTTAAGCGGTCTTGCTTGCTGTGCCCCTCTTCGGTGTTTCGTTTTGGTTGTCGCGCGCTCCAAGGGAAATCAGGATAGATACGTATCACACAGGATTCGTGTTTTAGCGCGCTTGCGGAGAGCAAAACATTTTCCACGTCGGTTGAGGATTCTAGAGTTACTCGAATAAGTCTGGGTTCACCATAGTGTGGCGAGTTCGGATGACGAGTAATTCGTAACAAGTTTATGGGCTTGGCTTTGCATACACAATGAGTTCCATTGGTCTTGTTCGTCTGATAACTTATCCCGCAATGTGATGGCGGTAGATTCAGGGACATGTGAGCTTACAACAATCCGGGCACTGTTGTTGGATCCCTTTTTAATCGATCTACAAGGTATGGTACTCATTTGTCTTGACTTGTTGACAAGTGCTTGTTTGCTGTTTTGCTCTCCATTTGCGTTAACGGTGTTTACAATAGAAGAGGACGCAACGGCGGCCTCTCGGTGGACCCTTGCAGCAATCTCTGCATATGTAACCGATGGTCTGGGAGGCTTAGTCTCGACAAGATATATTTGAGCTACAGGTACCAAGGGTTGGTGTTTGGCTGCTCCATCCTTGTTAGTACTAGATGTCAGGTCTAGTGGAATTTGTTTAACCAGATATTTTGAATGATGCCTGATTTTCTTTGCTGTGAGTACTGCTTGATTCTCGTAGGTACAGTCTGTTTTCGCCCGGCTTTCTACCAAAGTTGGAGAAGACAACGGAGATGGAGGCATGACTGATTGCGGTGCAGGGGAAGCGATTTGTTCAGCATTCCGTTGCTTAGCAGCCGCTACGCTTCTGTGGTCCATACTCGCTCCCATTGAAGCAATCTTATTGTTTATCCTCTGCTCTGCTTCTGCGATTAACCGGTCGCATTTCTCAGCTAGGATAAGCAAGCACTTAACGAGGGGGATGGTGGAACACACAGTAAAGAACCAAAGTGCATCTTGGGAGCTATTTCGCTCCCGTAACTGTTGTTGGGACACATTTGCACATTTCGTATGGTACCATTCCAAACAGTGCGAACAAGCTAGACCGATTTTTACTACCCGATGACATTCTCCTAACCCGCAAATGCCTTTCGATGGGAGTCTCTTCGGTTTCGCCTTTCTGCCATTCAATTTGGTGTCGTTACCTGACCCAGTGGGTTGGTTAGCGTTCTGTACTATTACAGCTTTGAGAGCGGCGCACATCGGTCAGGTGAGCGTGGTGGTTGCAAGGTCAAATGAGCGGTCGGCGTGGTCGCGCGGTCCGTGTGATGGGTAACGCAGCCGCACTGGCTGACAAGGTCACAAGGAATGGCGAGTGACTGGAACCTGAACAGAGCGCTGAACACAGATTCTTTCACAGCTGTGTTGAGAAACACTGGATCGGAGTAAGCTTAGGCTTTTCGGCCTGCCTCGAGAATTCTGTATCGAATGGTGTCACACAGAATGGCAATCGGCTCAATACGATTGAATTAAACGCTTGCGCTTAATCACAGATGCCAGTGAAAACGCTTAGTGATGGCACAGCCTCTAATCGTAGAAGATATTTCCACGTATGATGGATCACTGTGTAGAGCTGGTAAATCCGGTTCGAATGAGCGTACAGTGACAACGCTGCGAGAAGATGGAGAGAGGATAGAGGGAAATAATCCAAATGAACCGATAGCACGCATGTCACGTGTGTGTGAGGATGACCTTGATCTGCGAAGCATTGTGGTTGGTGTGCGGCAAGTTTGGTTATCCACGTAAGTTTGTAAGCTTAACTGAATGTCTGCGCCGTGGTATGCAGGCAAGGGTGCAGGTGAGTGGAGAGACCTCGGATGACTTTGCAGTTGTTATTGGTGCGAAGCAAGGCTATGTCCTAATTCCTGCCATTGTTAATATTTATCTTCATGCCATGCTGTCTTGTGCTTTTGATGCCGATTACGCTTACAGTGTTCGTGTGGAACACCGTATTGATTGTGGGTTGCTGAATATCCGTCTTATCATTGCATGAACTCTAGGCTGTGAGACAACTATCCGTATATTGCTATTTGCTGACGACTGTGCGTTGTTTGCACACAGTGCTGATGAATTGCAGCACATGACTATTGCACTGGCTTCGAAAGTGACCAAATTCGGGCTCACCATCAACACGAGCAAAACTGGTTGTCTCTTTCAACCTTTCCCGGAGGTGCAATCTTCAATATTGCAGCAAAGCAGCATTGGTGCTGTAGTATTGAACATCACCTCCAGCTTCTGCTACGTTTGGAATGTGAGGTCGACGGACCAGCAGCTTCACAGTGAGCTTCGTATCCGCGTCTCGAAGGCAGGATTTGCAGTAGGGAAGCTAGAGTACTGAGTGTGGAACAACCATTAGCTTACCAATGGCACGAAACTGATGGTGTACAAATCCATGGCGCTGTCCGTTCTTCAGTACGGCAGTGAAACCTGGACGATGTACCGGCGGGAAGTGCGATATCGCGAGTGGTTTGCGAGTGCTTGCGACGGATTCTGTGCATTAGTTGATGCGACAGAGATGCGGACACGGAAGTGTTTCGCCGAAGTGGAGCGTATGCAGTGGACTGCATACATTAGCTGAGACACCTTAGGTGGCTTAGTTATGTGAGCCGTATGGATTCGAGGCGGATATCGAGGCAGCTGTTGTACGGTCAGCTGGGTATTGGGAAGGGGTATGTAAGGAAACCGACCCTTCATTACCAGGGCATGAGCAAAGTGAGCCTCTCATGTTCTAATATTGATTGCAGATCATGGGAATCGAAGGTGGCTGATCGGCGTGCATGGCGCGATCTGATCACAAAGACCGTTGCCGAGGTGCAGGAAAAAGACCTCATGCACGCGGGGAAGAAGCGGCAGGTGCGGAAGCGTCAGTCGCCGATGGGTTGTACTCCATCGACATTGAGCGCATGATGCTGTAGTACATGCGGTCGGGAATGCCTGAGTCAGGTAGGCCTAGTGAACCATGAGCGACGCCACTTGGGGCCAACACCGAAGGGACCACGGGTCCTACAAAGAACGTAGGCCGAACCGGCGCAGCGTTTGTAGGTACGGTGCATTCGATTTACTAACCGCTTGCTGCAATGCTGGGTCTTTTAATTTCAGGTGGTGGGTTTGCTAGCTTGTCTCATTGTTGCCTACGTAAACTACATTCTTTTAACATGAACAAGTCGCTCAACTTGACTGCAGTTAGGTTTGATAACATTTTCGCGTTTGTGACACTTTTCTAAGATAAATTTCCTGACGTCTTGAAACTATAGCGGATAAGTTGGCAACCAATTTATTTCATATGCTGATTCATTACAGAGCTATTTCGGCATATCTGTATGCATTAGTCTATTTATGTTATTTGATATTGTTGTTTCAAGTGATTGGCTGTTGCACGATATCCCCGGCGTGGCTGAGACTGATGTGTGTGTTGACAAGTGCCTACCTGTATATTACCCACTACCTCGTCCATACTGACTCCTGGAGACAGTTGGTCGTTGCTGGAGGGGATGGAGTGCACTGTCCGCGTGGCCGTGGTAGGGCCGAAGACTGGTTCCACGCAATCAGTATGGAGCGGACTACGGTCTAGTCACCGTCTTGTGGGCGCTTGATTCCCAAATACAGCGTGCTTGTGTTTGCCTGTGAAGGAGTGTGGGCCGGCTCAGTTGATGAAATGTGGCTCTCATCCATATGCCTCCCAGTCTTATTGCTTACGGTTTACACTGGATAAGCGGTGTGTGGTTGGAGCTGTGGGTGATGCAGCGCAAGCCATCCATGGTCCCTCTATAGCGGCAGACATCTTGTGGCTGACCGCATTGACAGGCAAATCCGAAACCGCATTCCGCAAACCATACCCTGCAAAATGGAAGCGATCCACCGTCCTACCCCGACAAAAAAGGGGATCACGTCACGAGCAATCAAATTACCTACCTGTTAGTCATACTTCCATACTGACTCGTTTTATGGCGAGAATAATCAAAGAAAGCGTCATGGAGTTCCTTAATTCAAAAAAGCAGACTGACAGATGCCAACATGTATTCCTCTGTGATCGCTCATGTCAAACTTGCCAATTTGAATTATTGGACTACGTAAACAAGTCGGTTGCCTAAAGACAGTCGTTGGTTAGCCTCTTCTTAGACATGGAAAAAGCATTCGACCACGTGCCCCATGCAGAACTTCTAACAAAGCTAAGCTCTTATGGGTTTGCTAACCCATTATCAGCATGGCTGTCATCCTTCTTGTCTACACGCACCCAATATGTTAGAGTGGGAAACTGCATATCTGTAGCAGTCTGGATATTCCCCGGTTTGCCTGTGTAAAATTCTAACTAAAATTATTTCATTGTACACCTAAGCAACCGGTGTGGTTTGTTGAACTGATTGCTGAGTTCGAATGTTTGACTTGATCATAGCCATTTTTGCTTGGCGCTCGTTTCGGTTGCAACTCGCGACTGACCTGTGTGCTGTGCATTCTCCGTTTCCCTAGCTAGAGCGTCCACGGTGTCGTTCTTTTATAGCTAGATAACAGGGAATCTTTTACTGTACCAATAAAAATTTCCCTGCAACTCGGTCGGTCTTCTCGAATCGCTCCCTGGGCTCCCGGTACAAGCAACCCTCTAAATTAGTGACCCCGAATCCGAAACAATCACATCGCCGGTTTTCGAAATTTCTCCGGTGAGCTTGTTCCATTTATTCTTCATATTTTCCTGTTTATTTTTGCATACGGTAGCCTATTTTTTGCGTTCTTTTTTAAGTCATGGAATCTTTAGACCATAAGGTAGAGTCTCGGCTTAGCGTTGTATCTCTCTCCGTGCCACCTTTTTGGGACATGGATCCTCTTTTGTGGTTCGCTCTTCTTGAGCCTGAGTTTTACAACCACAGAATCACTTCCGACTATGCGAAGTACAGCAAGCTCCTGTCCTATCTCCCCAAAGGGATATCAATGCAGGTTCGTGACGTTATCATTTCTCAGACCGAAAACCGCTATGAGGCTCTCAAGGAGGCCACGATTAAGCGTGTTATGCCCTCTGAGAAAGTTCGCCTGCAGCAGCTTTTCAGGGATCTGCAGCTGGGCGACAAACTGCCCTCAACCCTGCTACGAGAGATGCAGCAACTCCTTGGTTCATCAACCACGGACGAGACATTATTTCGCGAATTATGGCTACAACGGTTACCGGAAACCACGCAAGCGATTCTCGCTACAGTGAGCTCCGTTTCGCTCACTCAACTAGCAGACTTAGCGGATCGAGTTATTGAGCGATCACAGCTACAAGCCGACGCCAGCAAGGTCCATGCCGTCGCGTCCCAAGGCACTTCTATCACTGGCTTACTGTCAACTATAGAAGCCCTGCAAACACAAGTTGCGACACTTAGTCGCCAGGTTCAACAGCTTACTATGAACCCTCGTCGTCATAGCCGCTCAAAATCGCCCTGCAAACGTTCTAAGTCTAGCAACAGACAAGCTAGCTGTTGGTACCATCAGCGCTTTGGTACTGCAGCCCGTAAATGCGTCAAATCTTGCAACTTTGCCGAGAAACAGGGAAACCTCAGCCGGTCCGTAACGGCGACGGACGCGACCGGCCAACACCAAAGTCGCCTCATCCGCGTTAGGGATTTAACTTCCGGCACTGAGTTCCTAGTCGACACATGAGCCGAAGTTAACGTTATACCTCGTAGCCCATCGCCGACCAAGCTGCGTGCCGCCAATGTCACACCAATCGCAACTCGGCAAAAAGCTGCTAACGCTCAATTTAGGCCTCCGGCGAACCATTCGCTGGCTATTCATAATCGCTGCCATGCATTTCGCCATCACAGGCATCGACTTTCTTCAACGCTTCGACCTCATCGTCGACGCCAAAAGGAAAAAGCTTATCGACTCCAGGACACAGCTCAGTGTTAGCGGGACTAGCGCCAACGCGGCTGCTATCACTCCCATTCGTGTCCTAAAGCTTCACAACCCTTTCTAGAACTTTTCAACAAGCATCCTAAACTCGTTCGCGTCCTGAACGACTTGCCTCCTGTGACGTCAAACGTCATGCATCACATCTGCACTAAGGGCCCACCTGTTTCGGCCCGCCCTCGCCGACTAGCCCCGGACAAGCTCAAAGCTGCTAAGGCAGAATTCGAGCAAATGCTCGAACTGGGAATCATCCGCCTGTCCAAAAGTCCATGGGCATCACCATTACACATGGTACCGAAGAAATCCGGTGACTGACACCCCTGTGCTGACTACGGGGCACTCAACAAAGTTACCGTCCCGGATAAATACCCCATTCCGCACATGCACGACTTGACCTCAGCTCTAGCTGGCAAGTCTATCTTTAGCAAAGTCGACTTAGTTCGCGCCTACCACCAGATACCTGTCGCGTCAGACGACATTGCTAAAACCGCAGTCATCACGCCATTCGGCCTATTCGAATACCTCAGAATACCTTGCGGCCTCAGCAACGCTGCTCAAACTTTTCAGCGTTTCATTCATGAGGTAACGCGAGGACTCGAAGGCGTTTACCCTTATTTAGATGACATACTCATCACTAGCTCTTCTGACGAGGAACATCTTCAACACCTCGACGCTCTCTTTCGACGCTTAACACAGCATGGGGTTACCATCAACCCTGATAAATGCGAGCTTGGCCAAAGTTCCATCGACTTTCTTGGCCACCGCATATCCGCCTCTGGTATCGAAGCTCTGCCAGACAAAATCCAGGCACTGAAGGACTGTCCTGCTCCCAGTTCCTTCAAACAGTTGCGCCGATTCCTTGGCCTGGTCAACTATTACAGACGCTTTATACCTAACTGCGCGAGCATTGTTCAACCAATGACTGACTTGCTCCGCGGTAAACAACGGTCTTTTCATTTTCCAGACGACGCTAGACTGTCTTTTGAGAAGCTCAAAGACGCTATCTCCAACATAGCACTTCTCGCCTATCCAGACACGTCTGCATCACTCTCCCTGACAAGCGACGCCTCTGACACTACCGTCGGTGCAGTTCCTCAACAACTCATCGACCGTCAATGGATACCTCAAGGTTTCTTCTCGAAACGTTTACAACCTGCCGAATCGCGTTACAGCACCTTCGGTAGGGAACTGTTAGCTATCTACCTAGGTATCCGACAATTTCGTCACTATCTCGAAGGTCGACATTTTACCGTTTTCACTGACCACGCAATCAATGGTGCAACGAACAAGTGTTCTCCGCGGGAAAATAGACACCTAGACTACGTTTCTCAATTTACGACAGATGTACGACATGTCTCAGGTGCTCTCAATCCCGTCGCGGATGCGCTTTCACGCATTCAGTAGATCAGCTTATCCCCTGGCACCAACATTGATCTAGCCGCTATGGCTGCTGCACAACTAGCTGATCCCGACATAAGCAAGCCACGATGCAACACCACTGAGACGAGCAACATCTATCGACTCAAGCCAGCCTTCCTCGACAAGTCTAACTCTTCGGTGCAACAAGCACCTTCACAGCCTGCGCCATCACAGCTCGGACCGCAACCTCAGACGAGTCAATCCGCTCCAGCAGAACCGACAATCCCAACCGACAGCACTTCTACTCGCCGTACACTCAATCGACGCGGTAGGAAGCTCAAACCTACAGTTCGTTTTTCGAACTTCGTTCGCACTTACTATTTTACATAGAACGTGCCTTCGTAATTTTCTGCTCTTACTAAACGTTTTTGAAAATCCACAAAAAAGATCAAAACGTTTTGAAACCACTAAAAAAGAGCAAAACCTTTTGAAAACCCAAAAACAGCTTTGCACGTTTTTCGCTTTACACTCTTTTGTGTATGGCTATGCATTTATGCTGCCTTTTCCTTTGCTTTCCATATACACTGTCGGTTGGTTGCGCCTCGGTTTCAATTTCCGTTGGATCTCCGCACGTCAACTGGAAGTGCAACAACCTTCCTGCTCAACAGCATTCGTGAACTTTACTAACTGTCCCTCCACAAACTGCTTTTCTACCGTTTCGACACCGTAGGGAGGACACGGGTGGGAGCCCGCTAGGGTCCGATTGCATGGTTCTCCCTCAGCAGCTGCATCAGTTTTCACAACCTGGTCTCGCAGAAGGCTGGTCCGCGACGGACAGTCCTCACGTAGATCGAAGGGCTGCTTACACAGTCCCTTCTGGGAAAGGGCCATGTAGCAGTCTGGAGATTCCCCGGTTTGCCTGTGTAAAATTCTAACTAAAATTATTTCATTGTACACCTAAGCAACCGGTGTGGTTTGTTGAACTGATTGCTGAGTTCGAATGTTTGACTTGATCATAGCCATTTTTGCTTGGCGCTCGTTTCGGTTGCAACTCGCAACTGACCTGTGTGCTGTGCATTCTCCGTTCCCCTAGCTACAGCGTCCACGGTGTCGTTCTTTTATAGCTAAATAACAGGGAATCTTTTACTGTACTGCTGATTTGCGACAATATTGAAGATTGCACTTCCGGTGAAGGCTGAAAGAGACAGACAGTTTTGCTTGTGTTGATGGTGAGCCCGAATTTGGCCGCTGTCGAAGCCAGAGCACTAGTCATGTGCTGCAACTCATCCGCGCTGTATGAAAACAACGCACAGTCGTCAGCAAACAGCAACATACGGATAGTTGTCTCACAGACTAGAGTTCTCGCACCGAAACGACGGATGTTCAGCAACCCACCATCAATACGGTGCTCCACACGAACACCGTAAGCACAAGCCGCATCAAAAGCACAAGTCAACATTGCATGAAGATAGATATTAAACAGGGCAGGAGCTAACACACAGCCTTGCTTCACACCAGAGACAACTGCAAAGTCATCCGAGGTCTCTCCACTCAGCTGCACCCTGGTTCACATACCACTGTGCAGACATTCAATTAAACTTACAAACTTACGCGGGCAACCAAACTTACCCAACACCAGCCACAATGCCTCGCGGTTCACCGTATCAAATGCTTTGTTGAAATCAACAAAAAACGAGTACAACGGCTGGTGTCGTTCTCTGCAATTCTCTTGCAACTGACGAGCCGCAAACACCACATCTATAGTGCTGCGACCCGAACGGAATCCACACTGCTCTTCCGCCACGTTAGGTTCCAAAATCTGACTCACGAGGTGATTGAGCAGGATTCGGGCAATCACCTTGCCCACACAACTCAGCAAGTTGATGCCACGACAATTTGTGCAACATTGCTTGCTACCTTTGCCCTTGTACAGTGGTAGCACAAGGGCATCCTTCAGCTCAGCAGGCACCTCCTCCTCAATCCACACGCGTTGCACCAAGTGGTGCAGCGCAGTCAACAACGCGGGTCCACCGTGTTTCAATACTTCTGGCGGGATCCCGTCGGCTCCAGCACACTTGCCGTTTCGCAGCTGAGCAAGTTCTCTCTGCGTCTCATCCAGTGTCGGCGTATCCGCCAGATCCGCCTTCACATCGTGCTGCTTCAGGCCGTTCAATGTAGACCAGTCGATCTCTGAACGGTTGTTCAAGAGACATTCAGTGTTTCCGCCAGACCTGCATTATGTCTGCAGTCTGGGTGCAGTTAGCGCCTGAACTACCATTGATCAGTGTACTCAGCGGCTCCAATCTCGGTCCATACAGCGCCTTCAAGGAGTCAAAGAATTCCTTGTGTTGGCGGCGTTCGGCGTAGCATTCCATCTGCTTCGCCTTCTTCGTCCACCATGCATTTTTGATGCGACGGAGCTCTCGGGTCAGTCGCCGTCGAAGTTTGCGAAACTGACTACTCTTCCCCAAGTCACTGGGGTCTGCCACATGTGCAGCAAATGCTGCATTCTTCTCCGACACCAATGCGCCAATCGTCGCATGGTTGTCATCAAACCAATCAGGCCGTTTACAGTTTGCGTGCCCAATGGTCTCCTCGGCAGCAGCTGCCACCTGGTCGCGAATGTGGTGCCACAGGTCGCCCACTGTGGCTATGCAGTCCACATCACCACACAAGCGTGCAGTCATCGCCTTCTCCAGCTCAGTACGTTTCTCCACAGTACCGAGGGAGAGAATGTTAAATTTACGCCGATTCAAGGCGGGAGTGCAATACATCGATTTACGAAAATATATGTACAGTTTGGTCCGAACCAATTTGTGATCAGTGCCACACTCAGCTGCACGCAGTACACGTGTCATGCGCACTTCACGCATATCACGCTGACGTACGATGACACAGTCGAGCAGGTGAGCGTGACCACTCCGTGGGTGCGTCCAAGTTGCTAGATCACCCGCACTCAGTGCAAACCGAGTGTTCGTGCTCGTCAGGCCGTGAGTGGCACACAGTGAGAGCAGCCTGCCACCGTTCGCATTCGCTGAACCAATGTCATGCGGATCGATAACATCTGTCCAAGCTGATGCATCACGCCCAACGCGAGCGTTGAAATCACCCAGCAGAAATAGTCGGTCGCTCCTCGGCACAGACCGTATCACGGAGTATAGCTCAGTGTAGAACTGATCACGCGTGTCATCAGGATAACTCATGGTCGGACAGTACGTGCTTATAAAGGTAGCAAACTTACCTCTTCCGAGTCGTAGGCGAACAGTCATCAGTCGCGCGCTGATGCCGGTTGGTTCACCCACCAGCTGGCCATTCAGGCGATCGGATATTGCAAATCCGACCCCATGTTCACGTGGTGCTGAGGCGGCGTTCCCAACCCAATAGAATGTGTAGCCAGCACCTGCTTCATGTAACTTACCTTCCTCAGCGAGCCGAGTTTCACTGAGCGCCGCAATATCGATGTGGTAGCGCGCCAGTTCCATCGCGACCAGTGCAGTGCGTCGCTCCGGGCGCTCGCTCGAGTTCCGGTCCAGTAGGGTGTGCAGGTTCCTGCACCCGACACTGAGTGCGTTACGCGCAGGCATACGATTGCATTGGTGGGCAATCGCACGCGAGATGGTCGTTGTGCTTCGGAGGTTTGCTTGAGGTACTCCACCCGGAGCCTTTGGCTCAATAGCCTGACCAACAAGGCAGTGGGTGGTTTGGAGGTTTGCTTGAGGGACTCCACCCGGAGCCTTTGGCTCAATAGCCTGACCCACAAGGCAGTGGATGATTCGGAGGTTTGCTTGAGGGACTCCGCCCGGAGTCTTTGGCTCAATAGCCTGACCCACAAGGCAGTGGAGAGCAGATCCAGCTCAGGAATGTGATTGCAGAGACAGATGGGGATCTGCTTGACGGCCGTCACACGCAGCCTTTGAGGTTCTGGAACAATTATCATATGTTTTGCGACCGTAATTGGATACGCACCTGCGGCCACGGCCAGACGCAGGTGGGTTTTTGGCGGGTTTGCACCAATTTGACCAGGGGCTGCCTGGCTTGAGGCGGGCAGTAGCAAACCACCGTCAGAGACAATGCGTGGCCCTCGTGTTCTACGCCAATCCTGCTGTGAGATTATAACCCGTAAACCTGTTGTCTCCCATGGCTAGGTTTTACGGGAAGTGGGCCATCGACCATTTCCTAACCTCCGGAGAGGATGGACTAGGATACTGCCAGGGCGCCCAATCCTGACAGGAGAACGACTCGGGTCCTCAGCCAAAGCCTTCGATTAAATATACACCCGAAAGGCAGCGGGTCTAGCACATGGTCAGTCAGTCGACTCATGCGGATTGGTGTCCTGGATCTTAGCAGGGAGAAGGGCGAAACCAAATTCCCACCCAGCGGTCGCCACGTGGAGGCGCCCAGGACAAGAGACTATGGCGCAGCAGTAGCAGCAGTGGGTAGACCGTA
>OX104067.1:30908449-30937958 GCA_944474145.2 Dicrocoelium dendriticum
CAACGCTGCTGGTTATTTGTTTCGGTTTAGAGTATTGCCGACCGATGCTAACTACCTGGATTCGACCGCTTAGGTATGAGTCGAACCAATGTAGCAGAGGATTTCTAATACCGCATAACTCTAGAACACATAGCTTGCGTGGTACGCTGTCGAACGCCTTTTGCAGACTAACAACAATATAATGATTTTTAGCAGAAAAGTTAACACAAGAGTGCCGCACGATTTAATTCCGGAATAATTTCTCTGCATATTTTCAAGTGCGTACTACAGACGTGTGAATTTATAGCATCATGAAAGGAGCGCAGTTAAAATGGCAAATTGACCAAACTATACACACCTACAATCATGTCACTTTGTCATCTGTGCCCGACCTGCTACCACGGCAAGGCCAGGGTCACAAATGCGTCTTTCTGCACACACAGAGTTGGGCCGAGTTGTTTGATAGCCTCGGCCTCAGCATATCGTAAAGTTAGGGGGTTCATTGATGCATAGATAACACGGAACGCCCGCACGGGGTCTACACAGTGATTATCAGTCAGCAGATGGCGGGCGATTGATGAAGCTGGTTGTTTGTATGGAACTTCATTTCGCTTCCTTGGTTGCGCATTCAAGGTGGTGGACGTGGTCATCTGCGAAACATGTTTACTCACCCACGCCGGTATGTGCTCCGCGACCCTCACCCTCAAGTGTCGTTCTGTCATGCCCACGTATTCGGCCTTGCAAATACATGTAAATTGGTAAAGGAACGGCTGGACAGTGACAACGGGGGTTTAACCGATGGAGTAGGGATACGATTCGTTGTGTAGATGAGTACTGGTTCCGCCGCAGGGTATACGCGCGCCACTGCGGATTTCAATCGGCGTTGAAAAACCTGGCATACGTCGTCGCCCTTGAATGGCAATTGCAGGGTTACCTTCATCTTTGGTACTGTGGGCACACATGTTTTCTCTTTCTCAGCACTAAACTGAGCGATGAAAGACGGTGGGTACCCATTGTCTACGAGGGTGCTGGTTATCAGTCGCACGTCTTGTTCCAGCGTGTCAGCAGTGCATATTTTTCTAGCTATGTTGAACAAAGTCTTCACTAGACCTTGTTTGTACCTCTTGGGGACAAAACTGTAGAAGTTCAAGTACTGTCCCTTCCACGTTGGCTTGCGGTAAACTGATCTGCGTACTGAACCGTCACTTCTACGCTCGATCAGGATGTCCAAGAACGGCAGCGTATGTTATTTCAAATTTGTTAACTTCTGTCGAAATTTGGTACGTGAAACTAAGAGGATCTGGACTTGTCGTTTTTCTAAGTCATTGAATCACAAACTGTTTGAGTATAGTTTACCGTTTGAGCCATCAAAGTATGTTACCAACCTCTCCTCTGTGCCATTAACTCCCTACAACTAGAGGCTCTTTCATGTGGGTTGAAATTTTGTGTTCCACCTGGAAAGTCTAACAGCATAGAAACCCAAGCTCAAATGGAGGTATTTTACAAACAACTTATCGGACTTACGCCAACCTCCAAAGATAACGAACAGTGGCTTAAAACAAAACTCGTGGATCTTGAACACCAGTATCGAATCTCCAGCTCTGGTCAAAGATCTCCCCTCGAAGCTAAACATTTAGAGGCCTTAAAACAACTCAGGTCAGAGGGAAAGGTGGTTGTCCTTCACCCAGACAAAGGTTCGGGTGCTGTATTGTTAGACGAATCGGCTTATATAGAAAAGATGATGACAGTACTAAGCGACCGTACTAAATTCGAACCAGACGGCACGCCTAACAACCCAATGGAGTTGGAGAAAAGAATAAACGTCGAACTGCAAACGTTGTTAGAAGGAAATTTCATAACTGCTGCGACCGCAAAATCCTTAAGACCCAGGGGTACGCAGACACCACAGCTTTATGGGTTGCCAAAATTGCACAAGGTGGACGTCCCTCTGAGACCGATTCTGTCCATGAGCAATTCCCCACAACACAAGCTAGCTAAGTGGCTTGTAGCACTGTTGGAGCCAGTTAAACGATCAATGGTTAAACATAGTCTAAGAGATACGTTTGAGTTAGTGGAACTTCTGGACGGTATTGAATTGCGAGGAAAATTCATGGCCAGCATCGATATCATCTCACTATTTACCAATGTGCCACTAACAGAGACGATTCAGATTATCTGTAATCATGTGGTCGAGAATCAAGTAGAAATAGGCATACTAGTCTCGGAATTAGAACGACTTCTTCTGTTATGTACATCAAATGTCAAGTTCTATTTTCAAGAACAAGGCTACCGCCAAGTGGATGGTGTTGCAATGGGCAGTCCACTGGGACCGGTATTAGCAGACATTTTCGTCGCCCATCTCGAGAATCAAGTCAGGGACGAGATCGATGAAACAGTGTTGTTTCGTAGGTATGTGGACGACATTTTGTTAATCTGCGACAGCGAGTATCATCTAGCCCAACTGGTTACTAAGTTGAATGGCTTACACCCAAACATTAAGGTGACAACGGAGCACGAACAGCATGATACGCTGCCGTTCTTGGACATCCTGATCGAGCGTAGAAGTGACGGTTCAGTACGCAGATCAGTTTACCGCAAGCCAACGTGGAAGGGACAGTACTTGAACTTCTACAGTTTTGTCCCCAAGAGGTACAAACAAGGTCTAGTGAAGACTTTGTTCAACAGAGCTAGAAAAATATGCACTGCTGACACGCTGGAACAAGAGGTGCGACTGATAACCAGCACCCTCGTAGACAATGGGTACCCACCGTCTTTCATCGCTCAGTTTAGTGCTGAGAAAGAGAAAACATGTGTGCCCACAGTACCAAAGATGAAGGTAACCCTGCAATTGCCATTCAAGGGCGACGACGTATGCCAGGTTTTTCAACGCCGATTGAAATCCGCAGTGGCGCGCGTATACCCTGCGGCGGAACCAGTACTCATCTACACAACGAATCGTATCCCTACTCCATCGGTTAAACCCCCGTTGTCACTGTCCAGCCGTTCCCATATCCTTTACCAATTTACATGTATTTGCAAGGCCGAATACGTGGGCATGACAGAACGACACTTGAGGGTGAGGGTCGCGGAGCACATACCGGCGTGGGTGAGTAAACATGTTTCGCAGATGACCACGTCCACCACCTTGAATGCGCAACCAAGGAAGCGAAATGAAGTTCCATACAAACAACCAGCTTCATCAATCGCCCGCCATCTGCTGACTGATAATCACTGTGTAGACCCCGTGCGGGCGTTCCGTGTTATCTATGCATCAATGAACCCCCTAACTTTACGATATGCTGAGGCCGTGGCTATCAAACAACTCGGCCCAACTCTGTGTGTGCAGAAAGACGCATTTGTGACCCTGGCCTTGCCGTGGTAGCAGGTCGGGCACAGATGACAAAGTGACATGATTGTAGGTGTGTATAGTTTGGTCAATTTGCCATTTTAACTG
Organism: Dicrocoelium dendriticum; assembly: GCA_944474145.2. NCBI lineage: Eukaryota > Metazoa > Platyhelminthes > Trematoda > Plagiorchiida > Dicrocoeliidae > Dicrocoelium > Dicrocoelium dendriticum. The sequence continues at coordinate 30,911,883 of OX104067.1, forward strand.
CGCTCCTTTCATGATGCTATAAATTCACACGTCTGTAGTACGCACTTGAAAATATGCAGAGAAATTATTCCGGAATTAAATCGTGCGGCACTCTTGTGTTAACTTTTCTGCTAAAAGTTTCATCGGGAACTAATTTTTTCAATATAATGATTGCCATTTCTCTGTCAATCATAGTCGTGACCTGATCTAGGAATTGTGTCTGGCATCTAACTCAAAAGCGTTTTAATAGATCGCCAATGTTGTGAAGGATTGATCAGAGCCAGTTTTGTAAGAATTTGCGCGACGTTCTTGGTTACTCCCTCTAGAGCTTTGGAAGCGGCAAAGTTGTGATTTATTGGGCGGCAGCTTGACACTTCATTTCTCCGTACACCATTGTACTTAGGCATTATAATGGATTGCTTCCATGGAGATGGGAAGCAGCCTGTAGTAGGCGAACGTGGGAAGATAACTGAGAACAGTAGAGCGATGTTTTTCCGCCGAGTATTATAATAGTTTGGGAGATGGCTTCTGGGTCTGGACGAGTTGATGGCTTTATGGATGTAATCGCACTTTGCACCCGCCTAACTTCACAGGAATATTACGGCATAACTGGGTCGTTTTTCATAGTGGAGGATGAAAAAGCTGAGTGAGGGGACCAAGGAAGGGCAAAACTAGAGTTGATAGTCTCGCATACGAAGGGGATGTCGCGCGTTATTGGACCATCGTCCAGAGTCAACGTTTCAATTTCCTGAGGGGATTTAGGGTTCTTCCTTTTGAGTAGTTGCATCAATGTACCTACTTCTTCAGGATTTCTAAGTACCCGACTTTCTTTCTTGATATTGGCCTTTGAGTCATGCCTTGTAGCCGTAGAAGCGCCTCATGTAATTGCAGTAATTTTGCGGAGCTGTTGCTCATACTATATAGCGATTTTAGCTTCTTCAGATTGCTTGTGGATTTGTATAGAAGCTTGAATTCACTACTATGTTCATACACTAGGTGCCAGTAGAGCCGAACCAAGGGCACTATTGTTGATAAACGCATTTGTAGCCACAGTAGGATTGTGAGATAGGAAGGACGTGTTCCAGTTCATGGTACTGAGAAGTCAATTAACTGAGTTCCAGTCCACACGATGGAGGTTGCGAATGGGTGTTAGCATTTTACTTGGAGCTTTAGGTGAATCCATAGTCATATCACAAGCCACCGTGTTGTGATCACTGCCAGGTAGTGGATTATCAATGAATACATAAACGAAATTGATCCTCATCGTGAATACAAGTTCTAAGGTAGTGGCCCCTTCTGGATGGCTATCTAACATGCTGGGTCCAGCCATTGTGGTGGGTATAAGAGATGTGTTTCTCTACCCCCGCAGTGTTACTGAGTGTAGGCAGCATCCAGTTAACATGTGGTAGGTCGAAATTCACACGTAAGTTTAGGCATATATGCGGTGCAGGAAGCAGCATTGACCAGATCGATTAGCCTCGGGGTTTCACATTGAGTGGTGCTCGGGGGTCGATAGATACAACCCACTAGAAGATCAGCAGATGCGATCATCAGCCGTAGAGTATCTTTTAAATCAGCGAGCACAGTTTGTTCAGCTGAAATCGCAGTCAGGTCATTTCGAAGGTATATGGTGCAGCCACAATCACGTTTGTGTGAGTGATCTTTGCGGAAATGTTTATAGCCCAAGATGTTAAGCGGAGAATCATTAATTTTGGATGTGCACCAAGTTTCAGTGATAAATGCAATATAGGGAGAGCTCGTAAACATGAGTGCTCAAATTATGTCTACGTTTGGTAAACTGAACGAATTTTAAGGACGAAAGATTCGAAAAACCTTGTTATATTGGGAGAAAATGGGGGGGGGGGCAACTTTGTCTTCTTCGTCATTGTTTCTAAGATCTGTGTGTTGTGAGGTAGCTAAGGCACTCCGAGTTCTACATCGTGTTAGATTGAATGGAGCACATGCTTCATTAATTTGCTTATTATCTGATTCATAATGGCACATGATATTTGCTGGATTTGTGGGGGAGAATGTGGTGGTATACGATAGCACATAAAAGGACTTACATCCGTAAGGGGATGCTGAAGTCTATACGATCGTTTTTTTGGATGATATTGTTGTGGTGGTAGGTGGGTTTTGACTGGAGGTAGATAGGGCTTGCACCACCTAGAGTGTAAGTACGTGTAGCCTACCACCAGTTTATCTGCTATTTCGGCGTTGCACACATAAGGGTTTTGCCAGCTTGATGTTGCGGGATTTATTTTCGTAAGCAGTCATTGTGGGTAATTATTGTGCCAGTTGTATGTGACTTATCCTCACAACAGTGTCAGCGTTTTGTTAGTTCTGTTACTAAGTCAAGTTGTCAGTCATAGGAGTCAACAAAGTGGATGTACAAAATGGCAAAGGTCTGATATATTTTGAAAATCTCTGTCGTTGTGTTTTAGGTCATTCCATAGTTGCAGGCCGAAGAAACTGAAACAGCATCGTCAACGAATGTTGCTGGATGTAGCTTGACAGTTTGCAGAAAGTGTTAGCCAATAGCATCTGGCGAATACTGCTCTGCAAGCGAAACGACGGTGGTCATTTTGAACATTCAATTCGTTGATTCTTTTGCACTTGAAACATACTTCCTGTAAATGTTTGTTAATGCATAATGATTAATTCCACTAGCACATTGTTACGATGGCTAATGGTGCCAATAGTTCGTCGATGTAGTATGAATACTACGAGAAAATAGAACAAGACGGGTAAGCGAGAAAAGCGCAGTCACTCAATTGTCCGACAGGGTGCATGCGTCGCTGTTGATGTTTACTGTAAGCATGACGGCGGTGGATGAAACCGTTGAAGCTCAGTAGGCTGCGTTAGACGCTTCTTGCAAGTCAGGGTCACGTAATTCCGCTGCAGATATGACGTTAACCTCATGTTTACCAAGTAACTCAAATATTTTTACCATCATTCCTCCGTCAACCAGGTTTCTCATATGGTAATAGAACTGTCACTGGCAAGTAACGTAGGAGCTAAATATATAGAGATTTTTCACTACCGATGCGCTTTGGCAACTTCGGCACATCGCTTCAGCCGTTATAGCATCAATATAACGCACTTGCCCATTACGCACAAACGGTGAGGTTTATCATAACGAGGTGTTCGATCACTGGTGGATCGGTCGCGGTGGTTCAAAGGATTGGCCTACCCTGTCACCAGATTTGAATCCCTTACTTTTCTTCCTATGGTGATATTTGAACAGAAGAGTTTATAAAACAACGCCTGTTTCACTGGAACAACCGAGAGGCAGTATTGCCAACGAATGTCGTGTCAGCAACAAGGAAACTTTGCAAAAGTTATAGCCGATTGCTCATGCAATTTTCGCACTGCAAGCGGAACGCTGGCGGGCACGTTGAGCATCTCATTCGTTGATGGACATATCACTATTTGATGTTGTTTATGTTAATATACATATTCACCGAAAGCACTTATTTCTGGACTAAATTGGTGCACTGGTCCAAGGTACGTCGGGACAGAATGCATTCAACGAGCAAAGCTGATTCTACAGAGCTTAGACTGACCACTTCTATGCAACCTGGTTCACAATGCCAATAGTAGTTTTCATGGTTATGTCTAAGGAATGCGGGGAGGATGCGAATGAGATGATGATGTGAGAATAGGCTACGCGGTTTCTTATTTTTACCGTGTTCATCGACGTTCAGACTCCGGAGTGGGATGAGTGCTTCTAAACAAGAACGTACCGGTCACGTAAAGGATAAAGATAGATGGTCTAACGAACTTTCAATAAGAATACAGACCGTCAGTGAGTGACTTATCGATCATTTTGAAGCTGATAATCGGAGCTTCTAGCAATATATTTCAGAACATGTACCACAAAGATAACTGGTTTGTGTTGGGCAGTATGCGTGAGAACCCACATGCGTGTGCTGTGGTCCCACGATTTGTCAATCAGTTTTGCGAGCCAATGAGCTGCGCGCTTTATGGAATACGTGAATCTCAGTATCCGCGAGGAGTACATAGTGCCTAGAAATGCAGCTTCTCAATTCCATGCTAATGGATTATTGCCTCATTAATGAATATTTTGGAATGAGCGTTCAAGACTGTGACGGGCTAATAGGCTATGCGGCAGCGAGTAATCTTTAGGAGGCGTAACCTTTCAGGACGCCTTTCTCACGTCTCATATTTACAAGGGTTAATTGTACGAAATGCCTATTTTGTTATGTTGAGTTGTTGGAAGCTAACCTTTCAGTCTACAATAGCTTTGACAATAACCAAATGGTCATTAGCTGGGATAACACTAAGCACCTATTGAACAGTCATTGCTCAGGTCAGTTAGGCCTGTCCAAGCGCCACCACAATTCTACCGCAGTAGCTCGGTACTTATGTACTGCTGCCTTGAGTTTGCACGCCCGCATTCTTTCCAACCAGCAAGAAACACGATATGTAGCCATCGGTGAAGTTGCTGTGTTGCGTACTGTAGTTAATTTCAACTCAACCATCCGCGCCATCCAGCGTTTTCAGGATGAACGAGACTGGCAAGTACACAAGTACGCAGATGCGTGCATACGGCCATCACTCCGGTCGTTCACATCCATGTGACCGGGTACGAGATTTTGAGATAGACCGACGTCTAGTATTGAATAAATAGATAAAGAAATACATTGTGTATTCCTGGACGATGCGGAACTCTGTTCGGTAGAAGGGACAGATCAAATAATGGTTCAGACTTTCCTTGACGCTGCTTTAGTACCTTTACAAAAATAAACATAGGCGCAATTTCAAAGTAGGTATCACAAAGTAATCAGAATCGTTCTACCAAGAAGAAAATGAAATGAAACGAAAGGTGCTGTGATCCGAAATGTTATGTGTATATGTTACGAAAAGTTAGTCAGGCATCATTAATACCATCTTCGGAAGCGTTATCTAGGGACTGTGATGTCCCGAACATTTTACTCACGTTTTGGTCGGTTAACTGCTTACTAATCGCAAGCTCAAAAACGCAAAGTGTATAGCATGGTTTGACATCACTTGGAAGTTTGTTCCCAATCTTTGATAAGTGGGTTAGAATAAAATGTTCTCTGATTCTCGTAGTAAATTTTGGAACCACGACCTTTATCTCTATGTTACGGTTTATATATCTGCTGTGTAAAGATATTTGTACACCGTTATCAAGACGGCGAATTTGACGGTTTATGATCGTATAAAGAAAACAGAGCTTCAGCTTCATTCTCCGAAGCCAAACTGGGTCAAACCCACGTTTATCACATCGCTCTCTATCAACGTTGAGGTATATCCACATAACATTATCGTGAAATGTCTCTAGACCGTATCAGGAGCATGCTGGTCAGAGTAACACAGATTAGACTGGACTACTGAACGGTATTCCATACATGGCAATACATATGTTTTGTAAAGAGATATGCGAGATTCCATGAGTTAATAATGATGGCAGATGTAACCGATGGTCTTCAGATCTTACGAACCTTGAAAGTCATACTGTTCCGAAAAGTGATAAGTGACTGAATATCGCACGCCCAAGTCACGAACTGCTCTGCATTGCGCGATATATGCGGCTTGTGGTAATAAACGGTCTGGTGGTACTTGGCATTCGTATGACAAAATATTTCACTTGTTCACGGCAAATGAAATCTGCCACACTTTGTACCAGGAATGAGACATACGGCTTCCTGGGTATTTGCACGTAGATGTGAGAAGACAACTTTAAGGTCATCAACAAAGATAAAGGTAACATCATTTCCTATTCTCTGGAATATATCGTTATTATATAGTAACGAAAGAAAAGGACCAATAACACTCCCTTGTATCGCTCTACTGGTGATTGCTTTCAGTTTAGAGAAATGTTCGTCGATACGCACCACCTGCTGTCTACCAATTAGATATGAAGAAAGCCAAGAAAACATTGGTTCTCCAATGCATATAGACTTCAGTTTGTTCAGTGACCTGTGAGGCTTTTTTGCATTTCCAGAAACAGGATTACAACACCGTTTCCATTATCCACGGCAGCGGTTGTGTGGTTTAAAAGTCTGTCTGGCTTGTTGCGCAGGATCGACCTTGCACGATGTCGTGTTGCAAATTGCCTTGTTCAAGAATACAAATAGTTCATTTGTCACTATCCGTTCCATTATTCTAAATACGATGGGTATGTGATTGATGGAGGAAAAGGTTTTCTCCTCGTGAGCGGCGCCATTTTTGTCCAGGGAAAACTACAGAAGTTTTCCATAGAGTAGGGTATACCCCGTTGTTAAAAGCGTGTGTAAAGATGTTGAGCAAACGTAGTAGGACGTCACTACTAGTGGATTTTATTAAACAAGGGGATCCCATCAAGGCTTGCGCATGTTGAGGAGCATAAGCGAGAGACTTGACCAGTGATTTTCTCTATAGTGTATTCCACTGTGCATAGACTTTCATTGTTGAGCTCATGATAAGTGGTGATGTGTCTGATGATTTATTGAGGATTGATTCGGCAAAATAAGCACTGAAAGCCTCTCAGACATCACCTGGTGTGTCGAAATGTTTTCCAACAAGCGTGGTGATAAAACTGAAATTGTTGCTGTGGCGCGAACCCCTTGCACGGAATAGTTTGGCTAGCTCAGCTATTTGGCTGGGGCCATTCAGAGCTTTATACTTTTCTAGCACGAACTTTTCGTCATTTTGATGCATCTGTTCTTCGACAATCTTAGACTTCTTTGATACCAGCTCAAAATCAACAGTTAAGCTGAATTTCTGTCGATTCTTATAAAGCTTTTGTGCTGCCTTCAACGCTTTGCGATCGGAATTATGTTTATTTCAGTTACCAAACTTTAGTGGTACTGCTGTATCGCTGCAGAAGCCAATCATACTATAAAACAAGTCTGTCGCTTGTTACGAACATGGAAAGAAGTTATCTCAATTCATTGAACGAACCAGGTCCTTGAAAGAGTTTCAGTTGTCGGAACTGTATAGGAGATAATGCATTGTGTTCTGTACCTCGAACATGCATAGTCTTAGGTCGCATTTGACATCGCGATGATCACTCCCCGGAAATTCATCAAAAAGGTTAACACTAGTTGCAGACATGCCCAATAAAAAAATGAGATCCAGCGTACTTTCACTTTGCTAAGTTTGGAGACATGTTGCTGTCAGCCACTCATTTGGATACAGGAGATAGGATTTCGGCATTTCAAAGGAGCGGTTCTCATGGGCCATGAAATCGAATGCAGGGTGAAATCACCGCCAATAATCTTATGTACAAATAGTAGACTAGCGGCGCATTCAAATGCAATCGTTAAGCGTTCTAGGTTTTCTAGGCTGTAGTTTGACACGCAATATTTACATCCCAAAAGCAGCTGCTGCTGATTAAGGTATATGGTAACACGTAGTGGTTCCTGGACATCTATCAGGACTGGGTTCTTGAACCTTGCTCTTAAGAGCGATTTCTAGATAAATTACACAGCCACCACCTCAAGGAGTAGGCCGATTTCGCATAGACTTGTTATATCCAAAACTGGTTAACTGCTTGCCGTCGCAACGAGACGGGACCTTAACGTAGTTGACGGTTTCCCTACCTCCTTGACCGATTGAGATATACTGGGTGATGCCTCCGGGCATCTTGAGAGCTACTCCTACCAGTTGGCCAATGTTGAAAGGTCAGACAAACTCAGTCTCCTGGCTCTCCAGTTTGGGGGTTTGAAATGGGATGGCGTCCATTTCTGTAAAACGAAATCATTGCCACCTCCCCGCTGCATTGCGGACAGGCTTTTGAGCCAAAAGCTTTGGATGAGGACCCTAATCGTCCTCCTGTCTAGGTCTGGGCGCCCTGACAGTATCTCAGCCACACATACAACCATGACCTCTTCTTCAAACATAAACTTCATCCTGAATCGGCCGTCGCGCAGATTATAAAGGGTCGCCTTATCTACTGCATACAGCAGGGCGGATAAGCGAGAATATGCTACTGCTGGCGCCTCCCTTCTTTCATTCCACCTGTTTCTCTTACTCCCATCCCAACCCTCATTACTAACCTACCTTCTATAATTCCCAGCTTAATTGACAGCAACCGAAGTGTCACTGGAGTAGCACCATCTGCAGCCGCCATCCCACAGCACCTATGGGACGCCTATCAGCAGAAGTACAATATAAGGACATGCTATTCCGTTTCTATGGCGACATCCAACCTTCGCACTCTAAGACAAGTGGGTCAACAGGCTGCACTCGCACGCATCTTGGACACACTGGGTATTGATGTGTGTTGTGTGTCCGAAACTAGGATCAATGACCCTAATGGGGTTGTTGAATTAATTGCACCCGGCTTATCCTCTCCTTATTAGTTGCACACATCCGGAGACGCCGATGCAGCACTCACGGGTCAAGCTGGTGTAGGTATCAATTTAAGCTCCAATGCTGAGCCATCGTTGGTTGATTGGATTCTGGTGAACATCCGTTTATGTGCAGCCCGTTTGACGACATCAGCTAAGGTTGATTCACGAAGCAATACAAAGCCCTGTTTGTTTGTGATTTCCGTTTATGCTCTTACCGAATGCAGTTCTAATGCTGTCAAGGACACATTCTATCACGAACTGAACGCGCTACTACGCAGTACTACTAGTTCAGAAATTATAATACTTGCAGTGGATATGAACGCACACGTATGGAGTCTGAGATCTTTAGAAGATCAGTTGGGTGGTAATTAGGGGCTTAACTCCGAACGGACTGACAACGGTGAGCGTTTGCTGCAACTGTGTTGTTTCTTAGTAGCACTACTTTTAGACACAGTGGGCTCCGAACAATGGAACAACGGTTTATTACAGGTAAAAAAGCGTTACTTAACAAGTCTCGTAGGATGGAAATTATTGCGAAAATTAATTGCATGATAAAGTGAAAAGCGTTGTGGTGGACTCACCATAGACTTATGTAGAATAGCGGAGATGTTTTCGTGTAATAAACGTATAAATCCATAAATCCATTGGTTAGGCTTTTGGCAAGACACCGTTTGATTGCGTTTCGTAGCCCCTGGCTAAGAAGTCATAAAATGAAATGTAAGTGAGACAATTCATCGTCAACATGTTTTTTTAATATCGGCCAATTGGGAGCGGAGACGACATAATTTGGGAGGACATTCCAAAGCTGGCACACGCGGAGGAAAAAGAAATTTTTACAGCATTCAAGCCTGCTATACAGAATTGTCAGTTTCAGAGGGTGACCTCTTAGTTTAGTGTTGTGATTCAATTTCAGCAGCGGCCGGCAAAGGTGGTTTGGGTTCTTCAGAATTTGGTAAATCATTATGAGATCCCCCGCAAAACCGAGATCAACTGCTGTACATTCTTAGAGATTTCAGTCCAAGCTGACGCTCTTGGTTGCCCTTCGTTAAGGAGTCTCGAGAGCAACGAGATCCTGTTGCTGCCACGGCTGCCACGCCTGAATAGCATATTCCACGTAAGGTTGCACGTAGGTGTTAAGCAGTTGGGGAAAGATTGAGGGTTCAAACCGACCGAAGGCTCTGCGAAGAAGGCCGAAGTGTTGATTGCCTGTCCTCGTCGCCTGCTCTGCCTGTTTTGAACACCCAAGATCTTCCTGTACCAACACACCCAGGTCAAGCTCCTGAGAAACCTTTGCCAAGGTGTGGTCTCCAATCTTGTAAGCGCTCACCAGCTGGTGAAGCAGGTGTATTACTTTGCACTTAGCTTGGTTCAATTGAAGCGTGATCTTCTTTGACCATTCGTAAATGCAATCTAGATTATGCTGGAGCAGATCGTGATCTGGCTTGTTACTAACCGCCCGCCATATCTTGACGTCATCGGTGAAAAGCAGGAAATTTGAGGAGATAACTGATGCCAGATGTTTGATAAACACCAGGGATAAGCGCGGTCCCAGCAATGAGCCTTGTGGGACACCACATTCCACCTCAATTGGGTTAGAAAGTGATCTTCTAACATGTACTTGAAGCCTCCGTTGGTGAAGAAAGTTGAAAAGATAACCAAGTACAGGATCTCCAATTCCGTAGCTATGTAGCCGTTGAAGTAGGATGCGGTGATCAAGGCGGTCGAAAGCTTTAGTGTAGTCCAGATAGATGACGTCGACTCCGACCCCATCCTCGAGCACTTCCGTCCAACTACCTCGTGCAATCAGTAGGTTAGTGTTGCATGACCGATGTTGACGGAAGCCCATACTGTACAGGTACCAAGATGTTGCGTTTTCCCAGTAGTCCATTAGAGCCTCATCGACGCCTGCTTCCAGCATCTTCGCGAGCACAGGGAGGAGAGTCACTAGGCGATAGTTTAAAGACTGTGACGGCTACCGAGTTTAAAAAATGGGGTGATAATGCCACGCTTCCATATAGGGGGGACTTGTTGTTCATCAAAGCACCTGTGTGAGAACTGTGACAGTGTTCAGCCAGCTGGTTGCCACAGCCTTCAGTGCGTTCGCGCGGATGTTATCTGCTAAAGGAGGATTATGCTCACGCAGCAGGAGTAACTTCCTTAGCCCAATTGATGGGTTGAAAATTACATGTGTAAACAATGGAGTCGGTAATGTGCATGACGTTATGGGACAAGTAGAGGTTGCGAGTTCGAAAATTGGGGCGTATTGTAGCCGCAGGGCATTAGCCACTGCTTCGGCACTTTGTACTCTACAGCCTGTCGTGAAAAGTGGAGGGATACCATTCTTCACTTTACGAAGATTATTGACATGTCTATATAGCATTTTGTTGTTTGCCATGAATGTTTTGGCTAGGCACTGTTGATAAGTTACGTTGTCCTCATGGATAAGTGCAGCGCAATGGTTGCGATGGGTCGGTCGGGGTTAATCTTGTAGGCACGCCATGCTGCATCCAGTATCGCCAGGCATTTGCGAGTCCCGCTCCTTAGAATAGAAGGCATTTTTGCGGGACGAAGGGGCTTGGTCTCTGATGCTCTGTTGACGATGTCGCTGAATTTATTAACGAACTCTGCCCAAACGTTGTCAAGGGGACTTTTGTTTGAGAATTCCCAAGCAACTGCGTCGGCGAGTTCTTTCAATACGTGGTAGCGTGTGATTGTATGAATTAGTTCCAAGTGCTCAGCTGGATACTCTGCATAACACATATAGTTGAAGGTTATTACTACATGGTCACTGAGACCAAATGGACTATCCAACAATAACTTGTCAACAATGTGCTCTCCATTCGTGAGCACAAGTAAAACATGGACGGTTTGTTTGCTGTCCTGAATCTAGTGGGCGTGGTGACATGATTGTACAATGGAATATTAACGATCAGTTCATATAAGTCTGCATTGAACTGTTTGCTGGGTGATGACGATGCCTCCAGATCGTGTAGATTGAAGTCCCCGGAGATGAGAATGTGGCTGTGTCTAGTGCGTGTTAATCTGTTCAGGCCACGGATCAAGCGGGAATCCATTTCCGGAGTGGAGATTGTGGAACGATAAACGACAGCTACGAGACATGTGTCGTTGTGTCTTAGTCGGAGACGACACCAGCGTGAGTCTGTAGTGTGTGTTTCCAAACCATCAACTATTACACATTTCAGATCGCTGCAGTAGTAGAGTAGGACCCCACCTCTGCTGGGGCGGTCGTTCCACTTGAGTGATATTCCGGCTATCTCTAACTCATCATCAGTCACCACATGGTACAACCAAGTTTCGGTAATAGAAGTTAGTTTGCAAGCATTTGCAGCCTGCCATAGCTGAAGTTAGGGAAGTTTACTGCGTACGCTTTGTGAGTTAGTGTACATACATGAACGTTTCTCAGATTTAAGCAATATTTCGGACGTTGTGGTTTTCATACGTGAAATTTTGCCGACCAGTGCGTGGCGACTAATCTATTTTTAGTATTTACTTGGAGAAAGGTTAAGCGTTTCATTTCTCGTCTGCCTAGTTAGTCCCGTGTCTAATCTTCGACGTACAGTGTAAGGTGTCTGGTCAACATCATCTTCTACAGGTTGTATGGACTCATTCGGCACACTACTGGTGCATTGTTCATTCATAGATTTCATCGCTTTTGGTTATTTGAGTGACCTATTATCTCCAGGAGATATATCGCTGACTGCCTTCAGCCGAACCTCGGATGATAGCCTGTAACGGAACATGTGCCAGAATTTTAGCAGCCGTGCTACCATATGTTTAGACTATAGGGCCAACTTCAACATTCTCGGGCTACTTCCTTTGTAGTTCGGTGAGGTACACAGCTGTGACACGGATTTCGCTAAAACATCAACCAAGCAGAGTGTTTCACGAATATAACACCACTGTTCTTTATCATGGGTTATTATTTCATACTCATCACATGCTTCAGTTTCAGGAACCCTGTGAAGAAGTATGGTTCTGGTTGAAGCTTCTTTCCGGTACTCCTCTAAGTTGCGGTTAACTCGATAACACTCGCTCCATGGGATGTCTGGAAAGATACGGATGGAGCAGCGTTCATTTCTGAGACTACCCGTCGACAGTAGCACAGATTCTACTTCAGTGATGGAGTTCAGTACAACGCATAGAAGTCTTGACGCTCCGAAATGCTTAGAGTTGGGTACCGCGTAGCACGCATTACGTGTACAGGTTACAGTACAACGCTGATTACGTTACTAATAAGGTTCCACTGGTTGAGGTCATCCAACTGCCTGCCTCTTATTGATGTCAAATTTGATTCTGGGATATTGGAGCACAGTACGCTCAGTACAGGTAGTTGTTTCTTTACACCTTTCGACATGTTGCGTTTAGTGGTTGAAGTACTCGGAGATGTACCGCAGGAAACCGGTGGTGCTTGCACTAGGAAAACTCCGCTACGCTCCTCAGTTTCCGATCCAGTTGGGGGTGACGTTAATTTTAAATGACGGCTCTTCTTGGCTTCTTCTTGTAATCCAACTTTCGCTCGTACCGGCTTGCTCTTTTTCCACACAATCCGTCGGGAGTTTGAAAGTAGCCTTACGTATAGTTACTCCGATTGAACGGGGAATCGTTTTAGTAAATTGTGTGGTATTGTGACAGCTGTTGATGTTCTGGACTCTAGGTGTTATTAACAGTTCTTCGCGGGATAGGAGCAGCAACCAAGAGGGAGGATTGGGTTGCACAGTCCGCTATGCTTACCCCAACCGTAGTGATTTTGGTGGTCATCATTTCCTCAAACTTGGCTAGTAGCTGGTCATACTTCTGAGATAATAAGAGCACGCTTTTTATCAGTGGGATCGATGTGCATTCCACACAGAACCATAGCGAGTCTGGTTTGTTTACTAACTTGGCCTGACTAGGTTTAACTCGGATGCATCTCGCATAGAAGAAATTGCAACAGTTACGGCGCAAAATGATCCCTTGACAAGTTTGGTACATGATCCACACAAGTCTGTAGACTGTGGCACACTGGGCATCGCGCTTGTTGAGCAAATGTTACGAACCATTTGAATGACTCACCCTCTCTGGTAAATGCTTCTGTTCCTGACGTTGTCAGTAAGGTCACAGTGTTCACGCTGCAGTTGTGTGTCTGCATACTGTCCTCTCTGGCGTGCCAATCGAATGTGGCAGCTTGAACGTGGAGCAGAATACACAACAGTGTGATTGAGAATTCGCGTGGTTAGGCCTATGGATCGCGCTGGGCGAATTTGCTTTGAGACCTGTAGCTGCACCAAATAATGTTGGTTTTGAACGAGTGACAGTTCGTTCGAAAGCCGTTGAAATGGTCTATCGAGTGAGACCAAGCAATGTCTCCGATGGTTGGAGTTAGGCAACTTTTGGCGCTTGGATATCTGCGAAACACTGCCCAGAATTCAGAATTTAGGTTAAATGTAGAATGCACCGGAGTATACTCGGGAAACTGGTATCACCAAGTAGGGCTTGTAAAGACACGACGAATAAGTATGGATCCAAAAGTGTGCGATAAAATTTTGCTGAACCAAGTTACAAAACCACGAGTGCACAAGTGAGCGATTAGCACGCAAGTTCTCTCAAGGTCACATCTGTGCTACTTGGCTTCCACCTGTGGCTGGCCAGCGATGGACCCAAATTTATCACGTAGCCAAAAGTTACAGGTGGCGTGGTTCCATCCTGGATTGCCACTCGTACTGAAGTACCTGCGGTGACTCTGATCATGCCTTGGCACGCTGTTACTCCCATGAACTTTACCCGGAGGCGCAACAAGCGTCTCCTCCTATTGGCAAGTGAGAAATTGTCTCAGTCCTCGGTCAGGCAAGCCTATCAAGAAGCACTGTATACCGAACTTTCGCTGTCTTGTCCTAATGACACTGAGCTTCAGTGGAATAGGATCACGGCCGCCATGCACAATGCGGGAGCATTTGCTTGTGATACTATCCATCGTCACCGCACCAGTCACTGGATAGCCGAGAGGTCGTTGAACCTGTTGGAATTCAGAAAGAACCTCCCGGCTAGCTCTGAGAACAATGTGACCAGATGGGCTATTAGGCGCAAACTAAAGCGGAACCTACGTGCTGACAAGGAAGTCTGGTGGACAAGTAGGGCTCAAGAAATGGAGGAGATAGGATGCAGTAGGCAATTACCGTAAGCTCTTCCAGCTAATCTGCACCACTGGTCCAGGCGGCAGTGAGATAATCAGAGACAGCGCGGGTGCGCTGATACACAATGAGGAGCGCCGTATGGCTCGTTGGGCGGAATACTTTCAAGATCAGTTCAGCTGGCCCCCTGCTCCCGGACCTCTTCCTATTCAGATGATGCAGGACGAACCATGGACGGTTAGTTTAGAACTTCCGTCGGAGGCCGAGGTCCGAAACGCGATCACAGCCCTTAATCGTTTTCGTGCCGTAGCCAGGATTCGCTCCCACATGCACTATTTAAGGATGGAGGTGAGGTCCTCTGCAAAGCACTGACCTACCTATTGGAATGTATCTGGAAGGAAGAGAGTGTCCCGGCTAATTGGAGCGAATCGATTATAGTAGCTACATACAAGAAGGGCATTTGCACAGACTGTCCTAACCATAGGCTTATCAGCCTAACGCCATTTGTGACAAAATCACTGGCCTCGATTCTCGTTCGTCGCCTCACTGCGGAACGGGAATCTCGGATTAGGGAAGAGCAGGTTGGTTTCCGCCCAGGACGTGGCTGTATAGACCATATATTCACTTTGCGGCAGGTGCTGGAGCAGGACCATGCATACCGCAGACCGACAATAGCTGTGCTTCTCGATTTCAAGAGTGCCTTCGATTCAGTCGATCCATCGATTCTGTTCAAAATACACAGCGTTGTGCGAAATGTGTTCCCACGAAATATGTGAACATCCTTCGTGCACTATACTCGAACACTACAGGCCGCGTCAGGGTCTACTGTGGCCTATGGGATAGCTTTCCGACTACAAGTGGCGTTCGTCATGGTTGTCTGATTTCCCCGTTTTTGTTCAATTTCGTCGGAGATACTATCATGGAGTGTTTCCTTGCGGCATCTCACGATGTAGGCGTTGAAGTGCTGCCTGGTGAAAGATTAGTTGATATTGATTATGTGGATGATATCGTGTTGATTTTCGACGATGTTTCGGCAGCACAATCAATAACGAATAGAGTGGTCCCATTATTTGGTATGCGCTTCGCACCTTCAAAGTGCAAAGTGTTGCTGCAGGACCACCAGCCACTTTATGACCCCTTGACCTTTGCTAACGAGGAACTCGAGGTGGTTGATCAATTCACTTATCTTGGAAGCTGCATCAGCAACGATGGGCGCATAGAAACTGATGTCAGCTAACGCATTGCAAAGGCCAGAGCTGCCTTCTTGAACCTGCGGGATTTTGGCTACAGAAAGGAATTATCCATCGTCTGAAAGGCCGTGCATACAAGGCCACAGTGAGGGCCGTCCTGCCCTATGGTAGTGAGAGTTGGCCCCTTCGGTCTGAAGATCTGAGGCGCCTTCAAGTCTTTTATCATCGTTGTCTGCGAAACATTGCTGGTGTGGGATGGCACCAGCGTGTCCGCAATGATGATGTGCGTATGCGAGTACTAGGTGGTGATAATCATGCTAGCTCCCTGGAACAACAGATAGCACTGAATAAGTTGCGTTGGTTCGGGCACTTGCTACGTATTCCTGGTCACGCTTATCTAGGAGGGCCTTGTTCAGTTTTCCAGGTGTAGGGCTGCGCAAGGCTCGCGGTGGACAGAAGTTGACTTGGCATCGGTAAAGTCACTGACAACCAAACTGGGTGCCATTAGTCCGTCTCGCCTTCCGGGCTGGAGTCCACGTGACTCGCCTTGTGCTTGGCTCGAGACTTTACAGGACATGGCTCACAGTAGACACCAGTGGCGCGTCTGCTGCCGTCTCCTAATCGGATTGCCTGTTTAAAGTGTGCTTGGTGCTGAGTTATCTGTGGGGTAATGGTTGATTATGACGCTTGGCAGTGAAAGCCGCAAGGAAGCTGTTTCGCCGATGCCGTCTTATCTTTGCACGATAGTCAGCTGTTTGGGACGGTATGTTGTCTACACAAGGTGTAGGCGCCTTGACTCCGAATGTTTGCTTACGGCATTAGGGTTTTCAGATAAATCCCCCTTCTCTCCTTCCCATTATTTTTATGTCATAGTTCATCGTGATTGTATGGCAGCGAAGCTTCAGTTCAAATGGCTGATTTTCTGCTGTTGATGCTGATGATGACGACGATGATGATGCTGCCGTTGCTGCTGCTGATGATAATGAAGAAGAAGCAGAAGAAGATGATGATGATGAGGAGGAGGAGGAGGAGGAAGTGAAGGATGAATGCTTATCAGACACATTATCATAGCATCACGATTCAGTTACAAATATGATATAAGGATTATTCCCCAAAACAGATGAGCGTAGTGTTTAAATCGTTGAGTGAAGCGAACGAATGTTTATCGAAAAGGTTGAGATGCCTATGGGATATGAGAAAGATTGTTTAGGCTGTGTTATAAACACTGGGGTTTCAAGCCGTTTGTCTGGACCCAGGCTAGAAATTGTTGAAAAAGTGCGTGTATTGCCAACGGTGGAAAATGATTTGAGGTGGCCACAAGAGAGGAGGTTACGACTGAGGATGGCCCTATAGAAGAGGGTTCGAGGAAAAAAGCCCATGATTGCTGCACTAGCTTGTGGGAGCTAGAGAGTTAAGTTGTGTTCCCTGCATCATGTCACTAATAGTCTGTTGATTACGTAACGCATTGATAGGAGTCAGTGGGCAGCTGTCATTTCCATCCATAGATAAAATCCGCTTACTTGCGCTCGGTATACAAGACTTCACTATACGAGGTGGAAGCACGCTGGTGTCAATCCATACACCACGATCATCATACTCCGCGTGGTTCGTTGATGGAACCGGAAAGTGCTGGTACCCAATTACCCATGTGTAAGGTGCAAAGATGGTGGCACGTCTTCCATAACTTTGTGACCAATGGATGTACGTCTATCCAAACAGATTGACGATACAAATTTCCCTATGACGCTTGCGATAAATCTAGGTCAACCGTCTTTTTACTATCGATCAACGTGACCGGATCCATCGATATTCTCGGTGAGCTTGGACACTGGCCAGAGCAGACTTTAGCCGGGACATGACAGTTTGACCCTTGAGGTAGCGGTTTGCATGCACTTTGGATTTAACACGTAATGCAGTTTTTATTCGCGGATCCAGATTATTGTCACTTTGCATGCAGGAAACAGTTTTAGGAAAGCTAAGATGACTGCCAGAACTGATTATCCAAGAGGAAGCACCACCCACATCACTAGTTTTGTGGATTGTAGTCGTTTTGGGCTTGGCCGGCTTATCATGCTTAACCATGAAACTGCGGCCTGTTGGAGTTCTTCCAGTAACCAATTTTGCAACTGACGTTGATCTTAACTTCGAAGTGCGAGAATTAGTTGTTCTACCGGATACAGGATCTAATGCAATAGAGAAGCCAAGATATTTATGTGATTCTCTGTTACTTTTAAAATTCACTTTATTATTTACCACTTTGCCCCTATTTGCACCAAGGGGAGTAGTATTCTCAAATTTGTAGTGGCCACTAAGTGGAGCAATATCAACTGGATGCGGGGCGTCAGATGGCCGTTTGGTATGTTGGTTTACCTCAGACTTTCGTCTCCTTATCTCTCGTCGTAGCAGGGTTTTGTCTCCATAATTTTCAAACGTTTGAAAGTCGTACTAAGCACAAGGAGATTATGTTTTTAAATGAATTGTTCAGCAATAAGTTCATTTTGAAACTGGAAAAGTACGGGATACGCATGATGCACTAACTTTTGCGTAGTCTGACGCAGCTGGACCAACAAGATTGCATACCGCATGCAGTGAGAGGCACTTTCTGAACAGATATTTGATGGTAAATGGTCTGGCACATTAAAAATCACCGCACTGCTTGAACAGCGTAATCGATTGTGTACTTCGGTCGAAATGGGGTTTATCAGTATACTACACTTCGTGTGGTTCATTTGGCCCGTATTTGGAGGTGACTCAAATAAGGCAGCAAGACTGCAATGATTGCAATAATCGATGTGAGCATATCGACTTTTAATGCAATTCCTGCTTATGCAGTTTCAGCTACGGATGGACATTTTTCAGGTGTTTTTCTCAGGTCAGCATGTAGTCCAATGGAATTTCCCACATCACCCACACTGCTCTGGGTATTTTCTCTACTACCGCTTCCAGCCGTTGTAGGGACTACCTTAGTTTGTTGTCACAGCTTTTGAAAAAAATGGAAGCATCCTGGCCAATGATACCTTTTTTCCTCAACGAGCGTGTCCTTACTTTAGACATGATAATGAAACCGAAGTAAGACACACTGAAGCAAAAGCAATGGGATTTTGAGAATAGATGCTGTCTTCCAACCTTTAACTGAAAGTCCACGTATACTATAATGCTGGTAAAAAATGGTAACTACCAAAAACTGGGCGATTTAAATAAGAACAAAAAGAACGCACCGCAGTGAACTATTTGAAACTCCGCCTCCGAGTTGCACACGCTGTTACTTTGGAAACGCGAGCTCTCCACAAATTCCAAACGTGTTGTTGTTGTCTGCTGTTCCAATGACGCACCGGTTAGCAGTCAGGTCAGCATAGGCGTTCCTGATTTTCCTCGTGACAGTTCCCAAGCCGTTGCACGTGAATGCAGACAGGATACGGTACGAAGCACAGGCTATAAATCCGGTCAGAGCACCACTTGCTGTGGCACTAGTGGTGTGTGGCTGATGGATTTATTTCAGGTGGCAGCCTCAGTGACTGCGATACGATCGAAAGATTAGCGGTATATCCCATATATTGCCGCCTGTATCTGCCTTACGCAGCTACCTATATAAGCACTAGCGTAGTTGTTAGGGCGCGCTCATGTTGGGCCTCCAAAAAAGGACAATTTGTGGGGTAGAACGAAAACCGAAAGCATCTCCTCCTGTATACGTCCACAGAGAAAACAGCGAATGTAAAAACCTACGGGAGATAGTCGTCTGTAATGCGTAGTTTTGATATATGCCACATGTTGGAAAGAGCACGTCAAGCCTGATCTAATGAGTGTATGCAGGCTGGAGTAAGATGAAAATTGGAGGCACGCTAGCACACAATAAAAGAACGTTAGGATTTTCCGACTACCACATCAGGTCACGTCATGTTATTAGACTGTTGTTAATTTAGTGCGCTGTCCATTCACCCAAAGGCGTGACCTTTGGTTTCTTAGTAACAGAGTCAAAAGGGACAAGACTTCTGGGACTAACTGTAGTTAGAATGGAACAAAAGAGGTGGGTAAGGTTGGTTTCTTCGCCAAGGTATCTAAGATCTATGTGTTGTGAGGTAGCTGAGGCACTCTGAGTTCCACATTATGCTGGATTGAATGGAACACATATTGCAATAATCTTTTATCCTCTCATTCATAATAACACGTGATATTGTCTAGATTTGTGGAGGAGAATGTGGTGGTATTCGAACGTCTAAAAACGGACTTACATCCGTAGTATACAGGAGTGGAGGGATGCTAAAGCCTACAAAATCGATTTGTTCGGGATTGCGAATTTAGTAATACGAATTTAGTAATACAGGGGGTGATGGTGGTGGGTGGGTTTTGACTTGAGGTAGATAGGGGCTGCACCCTCTTGCTTGGAGAAGGGACAAAGGAGTTGGGTTTGTGGTCAGCAAATGACCCCTGAGATATTACATTTTCAGCTTGGTGGGTATCTTCGGGTAAGGACACAACACCACTGCTGTTTGGGAACCTCTCATGAGGCCCCTGAGGACTTGGATGCCAGACATCGCCTATTGTAGACGACACAGTTAACTTCTCAAGGTCGTCTCTGCGGATGACAGCGCCAGCACTGGTTTCAAAAGTAGCGACATAAGCTTTACGATGGGCGAATGGTGTTTTGTTTCATTGTTAATCAAATTTGCAGAGGCGTTTGAGTGCGCATTTGATCATAATGTTTTTGAACTTTTTGTACAACAACTTCTGTTTTACTGAGTACGATGCGTTGCTATCGTCTGGATACTGTAGGAGTATCGAACGCGTGGTCATGTTTTCCTTTCTCCTCCGTCTGAGGCAAGGAAAGGAGACTCCATCCAGATTACATGCTTTGAAAAGGGCAGTTGTTACGGTCGATGTTTGGATTATCAGGAAACTAAAAACACTTAAATTATGCGAATTAAAGCGGCTTTCTTGCATTTCGGATGCAGTTGAGTCCACTACGGCGAAATCTGTGCACATGCGGCTTAATGTAACAATTGCTAAATCTCTAAGTAGTTCACAGAATCATAGGACTTGATCAAGGTTTGAGTAGCATTCATGAATTTTGCATTTCAGCTTCGCCACTTCTTCATCAAGGGCTATAATCCGATTTGTCGTTTCAAGTGGGGTGGTGTTAATTACGTTAGAGTGGTTCGAAACGAAAACAATTTCTGTTGGTATTTGTGTGATGGATATCTATTTTTACAGTAATAACAGGAGGATCTATGGCAATGGAATCAGAGGTTTTATATGGTTTTTGTCTTTAACTTCAGCTAAAGGAGGGAGCGCCTAGTTTTCCAATTGCAAACAAGCATTTTTGGTGCGTACTCAGAAGAATGTTAAGGTGCTGAGCATAGGGCTAATACATGTTACGATTGCGTAGCAAAACAACCACGGGGGTCGAGAAGAAATTTGACGCAGTTTTTAGCAACGTAAGTGGTGCAGATCGACCGGTTCAAATTCCGGGATGTTTTGGTTGATGGGCCAGTTATTTGAATCCCTGTCACCTGCGCGGCTTTTTATTAGTCTCGTTTGTTCGCCTATGTGCACGGGTCCATAGATTGCGCTCCTGGGCAGACAGCATGGTAAGTCCCAAAGGTCCGGTCTCTCTACACTGTTAAGGCGGGACAAAGGATCCATCATTATAGTGGGAAGTAGAGCGCACTAAGTCGCCAACTGTCCAATAGTAGATGTTGCTCCATCTCAAAATGTCTCACTCGGTCACATGGGTGTGCACGACCGGAATACATGCATTTGGGTACATGGGTACTTACAATTCTCAATGAATCACGGGCAATGCTGATCTTCAGCAAAGCAAAGATTCCCATTTCATTAATATGAATCAATATCAGAACTCATTTCAGGGTAAAGAATTCTTTTCGGTAAATCTCATCAGACCCAAACTTTTACATAACAGTGATTGTGGATATAGCGTCAACTGGGGCTGGGATTGACTTCTTGACTGTTTGAATGACCAAAATCGATAACTTGAGACAGAGATAGAGATGGTAGACCAAGTAAACTAAATAAACATATGTACACAATTCTCATTAGTACAAGGTAATTAAGTGGGTAAGATGACGTCCAAATAACTAAGTAACGGTGTCCGTTGGCCAAGGTAGTAATATCGGCCGTATAAATCGTTTTTGGACACATAATTCCGGCTTTAGATGGTGAATGTACATAGCCTCGGCGATGGCTAAGAGCTGTTTGCGGAATCCTTGGGAGAAGTGTTCAGGTAATGAGTAAATGACTTCAAAGTGCGACATGTCGCACCTCCTTGAATGTGGCCATACAGCTTCGGAGAATGACTTCAAAGTCATTTACTCATTACCTGAACACTTCTCCCAAGGATTCCGCAAACAGCTCTTAGCCATCGCCGAGGCTATGTACATTCACCATCTAAAGCCGGAATTATGTGTCCAAAAACGATTTATACGGCCGATATTACTACCTTGGCCAACGGACACCGTTACTTAGTTATTTGGACGTCATCTTACCCACTTAATTCCGTGCACTTCAACCGCAGGTTCTAAAACCATGCGATCCGGAGAAGCGGCATGAGTTTTGACACTAGTTTCTGGATCATGGAGATATATCTTCAGATCTTTACAGCTAAGACTTTGTTTCATCTGCACAGAAAAATGAAACAGTACCCTAGGACTACCAGCAATCCGCGAACATTTACCGCATCAGGTATGTACTACAGTGCAAATTTGATCGTTTCGGCTGGATTACAAGGCCAGAACATCTTGAGTCCATATTGCTTTTCTGGGAATATGATCGGCAGGTTGTTGGTTTGAAGTAGTAGAGCCTTATCTTCTCCTAGCATCGTCGTAGTTGGAAATGCTACAGACGTTTGTGCTTCCCCAGTTGGAGGCCGAAGGAGCATGCAGTACCATCTGGTGGCAGCAAGATGGTGCACCTGCACATTCTGCTACAACGGTGCGTGCTTACCGCACTGACAAATTTGGTCACCATTGGATCGGACACGGTAGACCAATGGAGTGGCCTGCTCGCTCACCAGAGTTGAACCCCATCGACCTTTTTCTATGGCGCTATCTGAATCGGCGACTGTACAAACTAGGCCGCGTACATTAGGCCAATTGAAAGAAAATATTGTGAACGAATGTCACGGGATCACGAGCGATACATTAGAGAAAGTGCTGGCTAATTGAATCAAGCGGTTTCTGCACTGCAAGCAAAATGCTGGCGGACATTGTGAACATAGATGATGGTTCCAATACATTTCTGTTAATATACTTATGCTCTTTCACAAATGTGTTAACGCCCAAATTGGTCCACTGGAAACTGGTGCTAATAATGCGCCCGGTCGGATAGAATTCTTAACGTCCAAGCTGTCATTGGGCATTTAAACAGCGTAGGCGCTGAACCTTTCGATGGCTAGTGATAGCGGAATCACTGAGTCGTTATGACATAAGGTTCGTGCAGCCTTAATGAAAAGCCGACTGTGTCGTTGACTCATTTTCAGGCTCTTGCGTATGAATTTGGTGTTTAGGGTAAGTTGCAGTAGGTAGCAACATGTTTAAGTGGGGTTGATCCTTATCTAGTAGACTAATATGAGGTTGTAGTGCAACTGAAAACATGCTCTTTCAGTATCTTATAACATTGGATTTTATGGTTGTTTTAACCTTCGAAACGTCCATTTGTTTAACTGACTGCACATCCAGCCATTTTCTCCGTCAATTGGCCGCCATCTTGTTTTCGGATTATTCACAATGCCGAAGCAGTCATCCTGTGGTACTTGCTCCAAACTAGTCGGATACCGTGCAAATGCCCTCACGTGTGTTTTGTGCCAAGTTAAATACCACATTTCATGTGTTGGATTATCAGTTGAGCATTTTCATCGTCTTCGCGAGATCCAACACGATTTCGTCCAAACTATATGTGAAAATTGCCGAAATATGATACAGCCAGAAAGAGTAAAGCCGACGTGTAGGCCTCAGCGTTTCGTTGCGAACAGCTCCGTGTGTTTGGCCCAACAACCTAGCGCGAAGAGCCTTCAGGTTTCGGCTCAGTCGTCCTCCTCTACCCGTGCAAAACTCACCGACACAAAGTCCAACCGTTGTGAGAAGCCCAGTTGCACCTGGCCTAAATTGTCTACCTTGTTGTGTCCAACGGACACTGATGTCCCAGCAGGTGAAAGTCTGAGTGCTGAAGACCAGTGGAAAGAACAGAGGACGAAATTACGAAGGAACGTTGGGCGTTTACGTTCTGTAAGTCAACAGTTAGCCAAACCACTTGAGGCTGGTAGTATACTTCGCCCTGCAAGGCCAACCTCGTCCGACCAGAGGCGTTATAATCTCGTGATCTTTCACGCACCGGAGTCCAGTGATCCATCACCCCAAGTGCGCTACGATCACGATGTCGAGTTTTACAGGGTCTAATTGATAGACTCCTCGACGCTGGTGAGGACTCGGTAAAAGTGAGGCAGATTACCCGTCTTGGAAAGCAAGGTGATCAACAAAATCGGCCTATGAGAATCACTTTTGTGGACGAAGCCAGTCCAAGACTGATCATGTCTCGCCTAAGTAGGCTGAAAGGTTTGAAGATCCATGTTCGTCCCGACCTAGACCCAGTAGACAGGGAGCGGCTCAAGTCTGCCATCATTGAGCTGAAAAGACGCACTGGTGAGGGGGAAACAAATCTTCGTATCGTAAATTTTCGGGTGGTTTCCAACAATCCGCGAATCAGGATAAACAGGCTGCTCACACTTCAAGCACGCCCGGCGGCTCCTGCTGCGGCCTGCGAGTAGCCTTCACAAACGTTTGCAGTATTATGAATAAGCGCGATGAGCTTTGTTGTTTCGTTGCGTCTGAGCGGCCAGACGTAGTGGGACTCGCAGAGACATGGCTGCATGCAGAGTTATACACCCAAGAACTTGAACTCAACGGTTACTCGTGTTTCCGATGCGATAGACTAAAGAATGCCCACGGTGGTGTCTTACTTTACATCCGGTCTTCCTGCGTGGGAGACTTGTGAGCACCTACCGAAGTGACGATGGTCTGTGTGAGCTACTGTGGTGCTCCATCCGCCTCAGGCGCGGAGAACTGCTTGTGGGCGCATTTTATCGCAGTCCCCTGAGTCGTTGTTTGGATTGGCTGCCCATTCTTCGGACCCACATGAGTCGTCCACACTTTCTACTTATGGGCGATTTTAACTGTCCTCGAATACGATGGCCTGATGTGCATTTGATGCCTGGACATAGTGAGGTTGAAGCAAAGTTCGTGGATTTGGTACTTGAAACTGGTGCATCGCAACACATATGCCAGCCAACACGCATATCAACACGTTCAACCCCGTCCTGTCTCGACCTGATGTTAACGAGCTACGAACAACGAGTGCGTGACGTTAGGATTCTGGAGCCCCTGGCTACGAGCGACCACTCAGTACTGATAGCTGATATGGAATTATCTTTGCCGTATTCACATCCGCTGCAACCAGCTCCCAACTACTGGAAAACGGACTTCGATGGTCTAGCTCGAGCCGCGAGCCAACTGGATTGGTCTCTGTCACAAGCTGCATCTGTGGAAGATTGTTGGATATTTATAAAAGAGAGATTGACATCATTGTGTTCCAAATTTGTGCCATTGAAATGTCGAAAGGTTGGACCGATTAAGCCTCATTGGTTTGACAAGGAGTATAGAAACCTGGCTCGGAGGCGGCGCAGACTGTGGGACAAATTCCTCCTCTCTGGCTCTGCCAATGATTACGAAGGTTATAAATGTCAGCGAAACCTCTGCAACAGTGCAAAAAAGAATAAACGCCGACACTTTGAAGAGCAGCTCGCATTAGCCGCGAAGACCGCCCCAAAGAGAATCTTTGCATACGTGAAGCGACGCCTGAAGCCGGCAGGTGATGTGCCAGTGCTGGATGGCACGGATGGACAGCCCCTAACCTCCAGCACTGAGCGTGCGTCCGCGTTGGCGGCGCACTTCGCTTCTGTATTTGCGAATAACCAGGTGTCTGTTCCGAGTTCGACGTGTACCGCTTTTACCGAACTCGATAGTCTGCATTGCGGCGTTGAAGAGGTAGCTCAACTACTCGCCAACCTTGACGGCACCAAACCTGCCGGACCTGATGGGCTTCACCCACTGGTTCTCAAGTCACTTTCAACCATCCTCTCTCCTGTCGTGACTGACCTTTTCAACAGGTCGCTGTCCGAAGGTTTGTTGCCGGTTGACTGGAAATGTTCGGTGGTGAAGCCTATTCCGAAAGGCGGCGACCCTAGCAAAGTAGACAATTACAGGCCAATTTGTCTGACACCTATTTTGGCAAAGGTTGCTGAGAAAATCGTGAAGAAGAGATTGCTGCAGTTGCTACAGTCAAACGAGGTCCTGACGCCCGCACAGCACGGTTTTATGCAAGGTCGCTCATGCATTACGAACCTGCTTGTGACGAGGCATGAGTGGTTGAAGGCAATAAACAAGGGCT
>OX104067.1:30938453-30963580 GCA_944474145.2 Dicrocoelium dendriticum
ATTTTTGTAGCCTGCACAATATACGTCGGGTTCAGTTGCCTCCGACATCTATACTGTCGTATTTGACACGTCTTACGTGTCATTGCTTACCGACTAGTATCCCAGGTTCCGCCCAAGAAGGTCTCCACGTAGCCACCTATAGCATCTACTGAAGACTCCGAGTGCTTTAGTCTCTGCTGGAACAAAAGGTTGTACAATCTCATGACACATTTTGTTGCTCGATCATGGTGACTTTCAAACGCTGCAAGGTCACGGTTTAGCCAAGCTTGCCAAGCCTGGATTGCGTATTCGATGTGTTAACGCACGTAGGCAAGGAGCATCATAGAGAAGATAAATAATTCCAAAATTTGGATGCGATCCGCAAGCTAAAATCGCGCTGGTTACCACTTTTGAAACGGATTCCGACTGGCTGGAGTAAGCGAAGTCATCCTGCACCAGCACACCGTGGTCACGTTCCTGAGGGCTTGTCTGCAGGTCATATGCCCAAATTTTCTAGAGATAGGCATGTCTATGGCGAATGTGGATAAGGAGACACTTGACCAAATTGAATGACAGTGAATTCCTCACCAGTCAATGCCAAGTCCAATTTAGTTCGCACATGGAGGAAGTTGTGGTTCGTCCATACACTTGATCGCCGGCCAACTGTCAACGTCAGCCGGAAAAGTAAAATTTTTGAGGTGATGGCTCTAGCAAGACCGTCGCAATCCATTCGAATACCATCGGGCAGCGATGTTCAGACTCTAACCTAGAATTGCTGTTCATGGAGAAAAATACTAACCTATCCCAATAATGCATCGCCGACGTTTTCCAACTAGCTCATCATTACGTCAGCGATGATCGCTTCCATGACTTTGGAAAGAGCAGAGAGGTGTTACCGGACGGTACTTTGTAGGATCAGACGGATTTCTCTTAACGAACCTGACAAGTGGCTGGGCTGGGTGAATGGCTGCTGCCTGCAATGCTTTAGGTTGAAGGTAACCCACGCCGGGAAAGGTGTGTGTATGCAAGAATAGTAGGTTTTTCAGAACGATTTTTGCTATGAATTTGGTGCTGGATAACACTGATGATGTGGGGACAGAAGCAAGTATAAGGTTTGAGGCTAGTACACCTTGGAAACTATACCAGTACTGGGAAATGAGACGTTGTCCGCTTTATTAGTTGTGTGTATACCCACCAATCGTATTGAGTGGTGCGATTCCACGCTGCAACTTTCGAGGTGCATTCACGTGTCTGTAAATAAGGCGGTGGTTCGAACGGAATTGTTGCGCTAGCTCCAGTCGGTGTGATAATTTGTTTTCACGAACCAACTCTACATATTAATTGCTCAGAGCTACGTATGCTGTCTCATTTTCCGCGTCAGAATTGTTTACATGTAGGCGCCATGTGTTCTCCAAAAGCGATAAATCTTCATGTTTGACTTCTCATGAATAATCTTGGTTTCATTGGATGGTGAAATGTTTTTGTTCCGAATGTGGACAGAACCAGATAAGGAGAAACACATTGCATTTTTCGGCTCTGCAGCTGGGTATTCGTCGTGGCGAATGAAATCAAACCGTACAATTCCATGATCGCAGCCTTTTGTTATGAGTTTTTAATATGCCAGCTGGACACACATGAGTGAGTGCACCCTAGATATAGTCTGGGAGAAATGGTTGAAAAGCACGTCAAAAGTAACCAAAGCATTGGAGCAAAATTCTTTCACCATCCAATGATGCCAACATTATTCAACAACCTGTGGGATCCTTTCGGAGTTGTGTAGACGGCAACGTGAAAACGAGGTATTATAGCCCCAATTCACAAGGGAAGACGTCCGTCTGATCTTGATAATTTCCTTCCGGTAACACTTCTCGCTGTGATCGCCAAAGTCATGGAAGCGATCGTCGCTGATTTAATAATGAGCTATTTGGAAAGCGACGGAGGTCTAGTATTAGCATGGGTGGGTAAATTTCTCCGCGAACGTACGTTAGATGTTATATGAAGATGAATAAATCCAAACTTTCGAGTGCCATTCACTAGTGAACAGCGTACTGTTTACCCCCTTTTGCAACGGATTCCGACTGGCTGGAATAACCGATGTCGTCCTGCACCAGCAAACAATAGTCACATTTCTGAGGGACTGTTTGCAGCTTTTACGCCCTAATTTTGCACAGATAAGCGTGTCCATGGCGAATGTGGACAATGTGTCTCTTGCCCACAATGCTTGGCAGTGCATTCTTCATCTGCCAATGCCAGGTTTCATCTAGGTCGCACATAGAGGCTCTTGTGGTCATCCATTCCCTTGATCGCCAGGCAACTGTTAACGTCCTCCGCGAAAAGGAAAAGGCTTGAGGTGCTGGCTGTCGCAAGATCGTCACACTACACACGATTAGGGTCGGACAGAGATACTCGGATTCTAACATCTAACGTACGTTCTCGGAGAAATTTACCCACCCATGCTAATACTAGACCTCCGTCGCTTTCCAAATAGCTCATTATTAAATCAGCGACGATCGCTTCCATGACTTTGGCGATCACAGCGAGAAGTGTTACCGGAAGGAAATTATCAAGATCAGACGGACGTCTTCCCTTGTGAATTGGGGCTATAATACCTCGTTTTCACGTTGCCGTCTACACAACTCCGAAAGGATCCCACAGGTTGTTGAATAATGTTGGCATCATTGGATGGTGAAAGAATTTTGCTCCAATGCTTTGGTTACTTTTGACGTGCTTTTCAACCATTTCTCCCAGACTATATCTAGGGTGCACTCACTCATGTGTGTCCAGCTGGCATATTAAAAACTCATAACAAAAGGCTGCGATCATGGAATTGTACGGTTTGATTTCATTCGCCACGACGAATACCCAGCTGCAGAGCCGAAAAATGCAATGTGTTTCTCCTTATCTGGTTCTGTCCACATTCGGAACAAAAACATTTCACCATCCAATGAAACCAAGATTATTCATGAGAAGTCAAACATGAAGATTTATCGCTTTTGGAGAACACATGGCGCCTACATGTAAACAATTCTGACGCGGAAAATGAGACAGCATACGTAGCTCTGAGCAATTAATATGTAGAGTTGGTTCGTGAAAACAAATTATCACACCGACTGGAGCTAGCGCAACAATTCCGTTCGAACCACCGCCTTATTTACAGACACGTGAATGCACCTCGAAAGTTGCAGCGTGGAATCGCACCACTCAATACGATTGGTGGGTATACACACAACTAATAAAGCGGACAACGTCTCATTTCCCAGTACTGGTATAGTTTCCAAGGTGTACTAGCCTCAAACCTTATACTTGCTTCTGTCCCCACATCATCAGTGTTATCCAGCACCAAATTCATAGCAAAAATCGTTCTGAAAAACCTACTATTCTTGCATACACACACCTTTCCCGGCGTGGGTTACCTTCAACCTAAAGCATTGCAGGCAGCAGCCATTCACCCAGCCCAGCCACTTGTCAGGTTCGTTAAGAGAAATCCGTCTGATCCTACAAAGTACCGTCCGGTAACAGCTCTCTGCTCTTTCCAAAGTCATGGAAGCGATCATCGCTGACGTAATGATGAGCTAGTTGGAAAACGTCGGCGATGCATTATTGGGATAGGTTAGTATTTTTCTCCATGAACAGCAATTCTAGGTTAGAGTCTGAACATCGCTGCCCGATGGTATTCGAATGGATTGCGACGGTCTTGCTAGAGCCATCACCTCAAAAATTTTACTTTTCCGGCTGACGTTGACAGTTGGCCGGCGATCAAGTGTATGGACGACCACAACTTCCTCCATGTGCGACCTAGATTGGACTTGGCATTGACCGGTGAGGAATTCACTGCCATTTAATGTGGTCAAGTGACACATTGTCCACCTCCGCCATAGACACGCCTACCTCTAGAAAATTGGGGCATATGACCTGCAGACAAGCCCTCAGGAACGTGACCACGGTGTGCTGGTGCAGGATGACTTCGCTTACTCCAGCCAGTCGGAATCCGTTTCAAAAGTGGTAACCAGCGCGATTTTAGCTTGCGGATCGCATCCAAATTTTGGAATTATTTATCTTCTCTATGATGCTCCTTGCCTACGTGCGTTAACACATCGAATACGCAATCCAGGCTTGGCAAGCTTGGCTAAACCGTGACCTTGCAGCGTTTGAAAGTCACCATGATCGAGCAACAAAATGTGTCATGAGATTGTACAACCTTTTGTTCCAGCAGAGACTAAAGCACTCGGAGTCTTCAGTAGATGCTATAGGTGGCTAGGTGGAGACCTCATATTAGTCTACTAGATAAGGATCAACCCCACTTAAACATGTTGCTACCTACTGCAACTTACCCTAAACACCAAATTCATACGCAAGAGCCTGAAAATGAGTCAACGACACAGTCGGCTTTTCATTAAGGCTGCACGAACCTTATGTCATAACGACTCAGTGATTCCGCTATCACTAGCCATCGAAAGGTTCAGCGCCTACGCTGTTTAAATGCCCAATGACAGCTTGGACGTTAAGAATTCTATCCGACCGGGCGCATTATTAGCACCAGTTTCCAGTGGACCAATTTAGGCGTTAACACATTTGTGAAAGAGCATAAGTATATTAACAGAAATGTATTGGAACCATCATCTATGTTCAAAATGTCCGCCAGCATTTTGCTTGCAGTGCAGAAACCGCTTGATTCAATTAGCGAGCACTTTCTCTAATGTATCGCTCGTGATCCCGTGACATTCGTTCACAATATTTTCTTTCAATTGGCCTAATGTACGCGGCCTAGTTTGTACAGTCGCCGATTCAGATAGCGCCATAGAAAAAGGTCGATGGGGTTCAACTCTGGTGAGCGAGCAGGCCACTCCATTGGTCTACCGTGTCCGATCCAATGGTGACCAAATTTGTCAGTGCGGTAAGCACGCACCGTTGTAGCAGAATGTGCAGGTGCACCATCTTGCTGCCACCAGATGGTACTGCATGCTCCTTCGGCCTCCAACTGGGGAAGCACAAACGTCTGTAGCATTTCCAACTACGACGATGCTAGGAGAAGATAAGGCTCTACTAACTCAAACCAACAACCTGCCGATCATATTCCCAGAAAAGCAATATGGACTCAAGATGTTCTGGCCTTGTAATCCAGCCGAAACGATCAAATTTGCACTGTAGTACATACCTGATGCGGTAAATGTTCGCGGATTGCTGGTAGTCCTAGGGTACTGTTTCATTATTCTGTGCAGATGAAACAAAGTCTTAGCTGTAAAGATCTGAAGATATATCTCCATGATCCAGAAACTAGTGTCAAAATTCATGCCGCTTCTCCGGATCGCATGGTTTTAGAACCTGCGGTTGAAGTGCACGGAATCTCAGAACTTTCCGTTCTAAAATTATCCGACCTACCCCATATTGGGTCGTGTCACGTTGCTTTGCGATCCGACGAATGCTGAGATCGGGACTTTTGACACTTCACTGACTACAGCGCAAACCAAACCGTCGTCTGTTGTGATGCGAGAAGGTCCGGTTCTCTTCGTGTCATGCACACTGCCCGTTTGCCCAAACTTCTTTACTAGTTTAAGCACGTGCCCGGCGGTGGCGAGACTAATTCCTGCCTTGGTTGCATTATATTTTCTTGACGCTGATGCGGCGTTTAAGCCGCATTTACACTATAGCCGAATAATCAGCGCGCGCCGATTAAACGTCGAGTTACGTGCTCCCGACTGCATTGGCTGCTCGTGATACATCACCTGTGATTCAATATTATTGGCAAGAGTTGCAATGCCTAACCTTGTCCTCAGCTGAGCTGCCATCACATGCGCAAATTCACCCTGCAGTTTTGATTGTCTACGCCGACTTCGCTGCGTAGCGCGCGAGACATACACAGATAGTCATCCATCACTCCAACACTGACGGTTGGCCATAACCTTCAGCACTCAGCGCGATGTTAGCTGACAGCTAACGAACGCCGGAAACACGTAGTGGCTGCCTGTACTCATCTCGCCCAATGATCAAAAGAGCCTACTGAGTTTTGAGAGGTTAGGCTTGTACTCAGCTAAGCCCGCCACGTCTGATAGCTACATTAATGTCGTAGGTCTCAGAATATCCCGCTCTGAGTATGTAGAATGTAGGTGCAAAATCAAACCTTTAGGATACTTTAGTGAAGAACGTCTGCATTTTTTCCATTTTGATAGGAATACCATATTTAAGCCAATGTGTATGATGATTACGCAATTGGAGCTCGATTTTCTATTCATTAAGAAGTCAACACGCGCCAACGACTCGCATGTTACTTGTGACAAATGCCAATCCGAATTTTCTATGACTCACGGTGGCACATCATAAAGCACTTTAAATTGGATGGTCATAAGGTAGCAGCGTTTGCGGCAGCGTTTGCTACCTTTGCAATCGTTATTTCCGATCAGCAGCCTTTGGGAACACAGAAGCCAAATTAGCAATCGCAAAAGGTAACTCTCTTGTCGCGCTGGCTTTCATAGGCACGCTTTTCCATTAATTTCATCAGAAGGTTGTTAGTGCAATTTTTTGAGCTGAAGGTTGCCTTGTCTGCACAAATTGTGAGGTATTCATAATAATATAAATAACATTATAATGATGACAGTAAAAAATAGTATGCTATTAGACAGATAAAAAGCTAAAGTAAACTGGAGAATGTAAAATTCGTATAAATGTTCACCGACGCTTTAAGTCAGAAGGGAGTATATTTGTTCCCACTTCTTTTTATATATTTTGCGCCGTCATTCATTATTGTTAACTTTTAGCCCTGCAGTTACTTACCTGTGACATTTTGGGCGTCATTTGTTAATTGCTACATAATATGTTTGAACAAAATAGTATATCCTGGATATGGTAGGCTTTTCGCTGGCTTTCATAAAAAGGGACCAAACAATGTATTTCCGAAACTGAAATCCTCGGTTATAGCAACACTTGTGCGATCTAGTTACGTGGCTCACATTGTCCACAACAGATTATAAACGGCAACTGGCTTTTGTCCTATTGATTTTGAAACAGTTATGTCGAGAATATACTCCTAGTTTTATATTTACACTGTTTGTCTTAAAGAGCCGAAGGAATGCTGTAACTCTACATTGGTGGAATACCAACGCCTCCTATGATACGGGAATACCAGATGGCTATTAATTATGTCCGCAGCGTAGATTATCCAGAGGGTATTTTCAACGTTGAAATCCTATCTTTGACTTGGCACAAGTGTCCTATATTTTCACAGTATTTCTTTGAAGCTCCCTGTCCGGTGCGGTGACTCTTCTTTATCTCCAATATCTGATGTTTTCCACGCTACTGTATAATAAGGGAGCAAATAGTATAGCATTATCAAGTCAAGTTAAAGTAAGCGTTAGCCATCCGTACGGGTACATTTTCAGCATATTTACAACAACACTGCGGATTATTAGACAACAAAGCATCGTTGAGGAACAATGCCTAAAAGCAGTAAATGAAAATTGGATCATGTGGTCCCGAAAGCGGCATTTCACTGCTGTTGTGTAGATTAGTAAGCGTGATAGTAAAGGCAGTAATGCCTTTCGTTATGACGAGGTAAGAGAATATAAAAATTCGGATATTGTCCCCTTTTGTCATTACCAAGTACAACATATGCACCTATTGCACACTCCTTGCTATGACCATTTACGCCTGAGCAAGCGCAACCACGATTCTACCTCAGTAGCAGGTTTCGATCTTGCACGCCTGTCTCCGTCCCAACCAGACCGACACACGGTATGTATCGATCGGTGAACTTGGCTTTTGGCGTGCCGTAGGTTGACTCCAACTCAACCACCCGCACATGATCCAGCGTTTTCTCGATAGACGAGAATTGTAAGTACCCATGTACCCAAATGCATGTATTCCGGTCGTTCACACCCATGTGACCGAGTGAGACATTTTGAGATGGAGCAACATCTACTATTAGACAGTTGGCGACTTAGTGCGCTCTACTTCCCACTATAATGATGGATCCTTTGTCCCGCATTAACAGAGTAGAGGGACCAGTGTTTTGGGACTTACTATAGATGACAATCTGACGTTTATATGATTCGCCCGCACGTTACTATTCGCACGCGATTTCGAGTGTCTTTGGTGTAAGTGAAAAGTTGCGCCGATCGATCGACGCGATCTAGGGTCGGTTGTTGGTGATATGTAGACCGCACTCTGGAGTTAGGGTTCGATAGTGGAAAAGCTGCTTTACTGGTCGTATTCGTAAATATGGCTCCAATTACCGCAAACAGTTGTAGATTGTGATTGTATGAAGCTGGCCAAGTTATTATTGAATAGAGCTGGTAATGCCCAGTCGAATACTTGAAAGTTTGCCGGTGTACGTTGATACAGGTAAGGATAATTCTATTACGGAGCGTAGCGCAAAGTTCTTTGGAAGGTTTTGCACAATTTCCCCAAGAACCGTCAGATATCCTTCAGCACCATTTCCCATTATGGAAAGGGATTTATAGCGGGAGTAAATGGTTTATACTTGTTCGCGATTCGTTGAGACTGCTCATAGCAATCAAACAACATGTCAGCGTTTCAATTTTACGTCTGCCGTCTGCTGTGTGTTGAACGCACAGTCACCGTGTTACGTAGGCTAAGGAAGATGGGTGTTCGTCATTTACTAACTATGTTATAGAATACCAAACCAAATGGAGGGAAATATCGTATACAAGGAACGCGGTAACCAATAGTACGAGGCCAGCATTGCTTCTCACTGTTTTCCCCAGTGGAATACAACGCTTTCCTGTGCGTGTCCGCATTGGCCCTCGCACCGAATTTGTGCAAAGTACGCTGGTTTTCTCATGACCCACCATCGTTCCCTTTGTCTATTCAGCCCTGCTAGCCTGAAATCCTTCAGGTAAGAAGGAAAAAAGTTAACCAGCTAAATGCAATGGCGCTGTACAGGTCAGCTTTTTATTTGTGCTTCACATGAAAATGCAACTAATCCCTGTTCGCGCTACACGACCGCAGCCTCTCGGAATTCGGCTCTGTCAAATGTTGTCACAGAATGTCTTCTTTCAAGGATACATAACATTGTCATCGTCCCCTACACAGAAGGCGTATAATTAAGCGAGATAACCAGTTATTTTCAGCATATCGTAAATAGTTGTGAGTAATACCCATGTAACCTGATAGAGTCGTATTCCCTAGATGAGACTTCCTCATTCTCCTCTCATCCTTGCGTACACTTCTTCCGTGGCTTTCTGATGGTCTGCTTTGAACGAAGCAGTTGCGATGGCTGTTTCAGCGATCTGAATTTGAAGTGGGTGCAGTTCTTTGGCCATTCTAACAATAACTGCACCAACGTCAATGAGCATGTATGCTATAAAGAGCACCACTAGTGCAATTGCTATTGGGATGAAGAATAGCACAAGCATCGCGGCCACGCGTGACAGAGGACTGGACTCCTTCACCCATTGTGAAAATCGTTCGCCCAACATCCCCTCAGCAACTTGAACCAGACGTAACTGATTACGGCCCTCCGGAGGACACGCTAGTTGGAGCCAGTCTGCCCCCGTAAATTGCTGGATGCTAGTACCAGGTGTCTTCGGTCTCATGTGCCAAATTGGACAGGGAAGGCACAGCAGACGACCGGTTTCTTCGGTGTACGTATTCTCTGGGCACGAATTGCAAGTAGCTTTCTCCTCCATATGCAACCAATGTGGAATTAGAGCCTTGCGCTGGTGTTCGTCAGCCAAAAGCGGTTGATCGGATCTCAAAGGTTTATAATCACGTGTTACGAATGGGGGTTTGGGACTGACGACGCGTGCGCTTGCAAATGACCCTGAGGGGCACAGTTCTGAAGAAAAGCAAAACAAAATGTTCACTTCATCAAATTTTACGACAGACAACGCTAGCTGGTAAACAATGCGCAGACGGTACATAAACCAGAAAACGAACTATAGGGCATGCTGAAAATAGTAAACCTTAAAACTATACTGTCATCAGATCAAAATATTTCTACATGAAGGACCATCTTTTAGGGGATCAGCTCGAGCCTTTACAGTGCTGCGGCGATATGGGAGGTCAAGGGTGTATGGGATAAATGGCGGACTCAATAAATATTCCAACAAATCCGCCCCTCCGCAACCTACTGCTAAGATCAACTGACAATATGCTTGACCATTTTGCGGAATCCTTGGGTCTGACACAGATGAGTTCGTCACCGCTCAACGCAAAAAAGGATTAGTGATCCACGTTTCGCCGTTCGACAAAACACACGTTCTCCGACTAACTAATGAGAGCTGAGAAACCTTCCTGTATGTACGCCAACGTACAAGATCTCTTGGACAAACTTGCTGAACTACGGCTACGAAAAGCATCATACTCCTGGGATCTCATATTCGTAACTAAGATTTGGCTGCACTGAGATATTACTGACGCCAAACTCATGATACATGACATGTCGCTTCTTCGGAACGATCCCCCAGCAACGGTGGTGGGGTAGTTTTATACTACCACAGTGACTTGTAGTATGAACCGGTGGAGGCTTCGGCAAAGTTGACCATCGACTCACTCCGGTGCAGTCTGCGGCTGAGACGCATCGATAGCTGCCTTTTGCCAGTTGTTTATCGTGTAAAAATATCTGACGCAGAGTTGGACTCCGGCCTGATATTAGCCCTGCGGAGGGTCCCGAGACAATGATACAATCATGTTCTCTTCTAAAGTGAATTCAAGTTAATGACCCATAAATTCCGGCACTCTCCAGCGAACCATTCAAAGTCGACCTGCAAAAGTTTATTGCAGACATATCGGTTTTCACCCTGTCAGGTCTCCCACCCGATTCAGAGCGTTCCATTTAGTGTTCACGAACGGAGTGCTTTCCATTGTTGGCTTCTCGCCAAAAATGGAAAGTCATCTGGGGCTGCGTGTTCATGTAAGGATACTTTAAGACTGTTTGTTATGGGAAGAGTTTCCACAGATACCTACTGACTTGTTCCGTACGGTCACACAGCACGACATACTAAGAGAACTTGTTGGAAATGCCATCTGGGAGTTTTCGGACGACTATTCCATTGATACCGCCTGGATGGCGTTTGCTGACAAGTTCCGTGATCTGATTACATCCGCATCGGGAAACGAGTCCCTTCGTTCTGCAACGGCTTCATCATTCAGTCGAAGCAGAACCCGAAAATGCGTTGCAGTAGTAGTCGCATTGCGGCTTATGTGCATAGCAAACCCTAGCCCGGGCAAGAGGAGCAATTATGTAATTTCTCGTTATACTGAACCACACTCGTCCGTGAGGACAACTTAGTGCACTTGAAGTGTCTAGTGGTGGAGTGTTGTGCTAACAACCATCTTCTATACGAACAATGTGAACAGCCGCCGGAAAACGAAGCGTAGTGCTCCACAGTCATGGCAGCAAAGGTATGTGTTTAAATCGCCGAGGATGCAGCCAATGCTTTACGACTACCATGTGTTCCAACACTCCAATGCGCCAGCAGCATGTGTCCCTTAACTCTCCCATTCAACCAGACGCCAGTTTTCACACGTCTCTTTTAGTTTAGCGACCGGTTTGACGAAGTTGTTATCTTTGTACACCCATAGTTCACCTGGTGTTGACAGATTTTCCTCGAAAGTATTGCTACGAGGATAGCTAAGACATTAACCCGAGTATTTCAAAATGTTTGGAAGAACAGCAAGTTCTTAGCTTGTGGAAGTAGGATATCGTTACCCAGATTTTCAAGGGCCGTAGCCGTTCAGAGTCTTCCGACTATTGCCCGGTGATTTCCCTCCCAGTGCTCTCAAAAGTGATGGAGTCTGCAATAGCTGAGGCACTAATGGACCATTTATGGTTGTCACGTAGCAGAGCGTCGGAGCAACACGGATTCCGTTACCATCGGTCATGTAACTCAAAATTACTGATTGCGCGTGGCAGTTGGATTGGAACAGCCGGTAGGAGGACCAACACTCTTGTCACATATCTAGACTTTGATAAAGCCTCTAATTACTTAAAATAAATAAATAAAAATAAATCTGTATATTTACCGACAGACGGTACACGGCCCCATAAGTGGGGGCGATCATTTGTACAGTGAATACGTTTTATAATATTAAAGAAAAGTTTGTTAATAGAATTTCGGACCATGATATTTGTCCTTGGGTGCTAGACCCGTGTACCTCATATGTAAAATTTACGGATGTTTGTATCATCAGGAGTAGATAATAAAGGGAGGGACTACTAGTCTGCAAAGACACGGGCTTTGGTATTGTATGTAATGACATGTAATGGGTAAGCTAGCTGTAAGCGAATATCTTCTCATATGTTTTTTATACCAGTTTCTGTCAATGTTTATAGATTTTGCTGTGAGTCAAATATCTTCAGAGCATTTGGTATAGTGAGGAAGGTCTGAAGGAGATTTCGAAAATGGACATGGCTTGTACACATGCATAGCTGTAGGGGTAGTTTGTTACACAGACCAGTGTATCTCACTAAGAAGAAATTCGACCGAGTTTATGACTTGAAAGGTTTGTACGTATCAAGTAGCCGCCATTACGTGTGGGGTAGACTGCAGTCTTCCGTAGTCCAAGTGCGGTGTTGTCTGCGTAAATTCGTTGGTTTATAACATTGTAGAAGAGAACGACGTTATTCCTTAATTGTCTCAGCCAAAGTGGATCCAGTTGGAGTTTTCGACAGCGATCATATTAAGTTAAGTTTGAGCAGCGCCCCATGACCAGCTTGATAAATGAGCGTTAAACATTTTCCAGAGTCTTTCTTTCTCAATTGGCTGTGAAGGATAGTACAATATTCCAGAGTCGGTCGTACTATTGTCTTGAATGACTCAAGTCGTACTTCAGGTAGGGAAAAAGTTCTGTTGATATATCCGCATAAGTGCCTTGCTTTCGCAACCTGGTAAAGAACATGTTCGGAGAAATGGAAAGAGTTGGAGTACCTAATTCCTAAGTCCCGAACTGAATCCGATGTGGGGATCACGTTTCCAGTAAGTATGATGGAGCCTTCTGGGATGCGGCATCTGTACCCAAGTACTTGGGATTGCACTGCGGAGAACTTCATTAATAAACGCTCACTAGCTATATTTAGTGCGGATAGGTCTTTATAGATGTTCCCCAATCACATATGTAGTTGGTCTGGATGAGATGAGTAAACCAGTTTGACATCATCTGCAAACAGAAATGGGTGTCCATGTTTGATCGGGTCACATATATTGTTTACGTAGATTAAGCAAATTAGTGGTCAGAGCACACTTCCCTGGAAGACACCGCTGGTTATTGGTTTCGGTGTAGAATGTTGCTGACCGATTTTAACTACCCGAGTTCGAACGTTTAGGTATGAGTCGAACCAGTTAAGCAGCGGATTTCCAATTCCATACGACACTAGAGCAGACAGCACTGGCTGGTGCGGCACGCGGTCGAACGCCTTTTGCATGTCCAACAGAATTATAATAATTGCCATTCCTCTGCCAATCATAGTCGTGATGCGATCGAGAAATTGAAGCTGGTATGTAACGCAGGAGCGTTTTGAGAGAAAGCCGTGCTGTGAGGGGTTGATCAGATCCAGTCTTGTAAGATATTGGACGATGTTCTTCTTGACTATTCGCTCTAGGGCATTGGAAGCAGCAGAGGTGTGAGTTATTGGGCGGTAGCTTGACATTTGATTTCTCGGTCCACCCTTGTGCTTAGGCATTATAATGGATTGCTTCCATTGAGCTGGAAAGCATCCGGTAGTGAGTGAAAGTGTGAAAATGTTTAGTAACAATAGTGCGAGGTTTTTTCCTCCGAGTTTTATAACAGTTGGGGAGATGCCATCTGGACCTGGATTAGTTGATGGTTTTATGGCTGCGATGGCACTTTGCACCTCTCTTAACGTCACAGGGATATTGCAGTATAGTTCGGTCGTTCTGTTTGGATGTGGAGGATGAAGTGGCTGAATGTTAGGGACAAAAGTGGAGGCAAAACTAGAGTTCATGGCCTCGCATATACAGGAGATGTCGCGCGTTATTGAACCATCGTCTAGGGCCAACGTTTCGGTTTCCTGAATTGGTATAGGGTTTCTTCTTTTGAGTAGTTGCATCAATGCACCTATTTAGTCAGGATTTCTGAGTACTTGGCTTTCTTCTTTCATTTTGACCGTTTGGGTTAGACGTTGTAAATGTAGTAAATTCTCCTGTATTTGTAGCAATGTTGCGAAGCTGTTGCTCCTGCGATATAACGACTTGACTTTCTTTAGTTTGATCTTGGCTTTGTACAGAAACTTGAGTTCACCACTATGTTCATGGGTATTTCTCTATACAGTAGGTGCCAGGAGATCCACAACAAGAGCAATATTGTTCATCAACTCATTTGTAGCCACAGTAGGGTTGTGAGTTAGGAATGACGTATTCCAATTCTTGGTACTGATAACTTCGTTAGATGAGTTCCAGTCCACATGATGGAGGTTGCGAATGGGTTTTAGCATTTTACTTGGTCGTTTAGTTGAATCTATAGTCATATCACAAAGCATCGTGTTGTGATCACAGCCAGGTAGTGGATTATCAATGAATGTATAAGCTTAAGCGCTTCCCATCGCGAATACAAGGTCTAAGGTAGTAACACTTCTGGTTGGCTCTCTAACATGCTGAGTCCAGCCATTGAGGTCAATACATGAGATGATTTCCTCAATCTCCACCGTGTTTCTGAGTGTAGGCAGCGTCCAGTTAACATGTGGTAGGTGGAAATCTCCACACATAATTTTGGATTTGTATGTGGTGCTGGAAGCAACATTGATCATATCGATTGGCTTTTGGGTTGCACATTGAGTAGTTCAGGGAGGCCGATCAC
Source organism: Dicrocoelium dendriticum (assembly GCA_944474145.2). Lineage (NCBI taxonomy): Eukaryota > Metazoa > Platyhelminthes > Trematoda > Plagiorchiida > Dicrocoeliidae > Dicrocoelium > Dicrocoelium dendriticum. The sequence goes on from OX104067.1 coordinate 30,953,202, forward strand.
AGCACCCTTATCCAAAATCCGCAAACATGCGGCATTGGAACCATGTCCGTGGATGGATCGGCAATTTCCTACTTCAGCGGTGGCTTTATGTCCGGGTTCGTGGCCTATTTTCTGATCCTAATGACATTGGCCGCCGTGTTCCACAAGGGTCAGTGTTGAGTCCGCACTTACCATTGATCTTCATGAACAACCACACGCGTGTCATCCAGTCAACTTTCCTGTTTTCTGCCGATGACATAAACACATGGTAAGCGATCGGTAGTCAGGAGGATCACGATCTGCTGCAAGAATAGTAAAACATGGATTGGAATGGTTAGAGGCAAATTTGCTCCCGTTCAACGCGGCCAAGTGCAAGACAGCACATGTGCCTAACAAGCCCACTAGAGCATACAAGCTCGAAAACCACATCTTGAAGATCGTCTCACAAAAGTGCGACTTTATGGCGGTGATGCAAAGTGACCTCGGCTGTTCGGAGCAGTCTTTGAAAGCCTCCAAAACCGTGAAGCAACCGGTTGGTCTTTTACGGAGGGCGTTCGGGCGGTTCGAATCCTCCATCTTCTCTTAGCTTCTTAATTTGTATGTGAGGCCCCATGCGAACCAGGGGATTCAGGTTTCGCAACCACAACACGCCATCTGGTTGCACTGGAGACCCACAGCGAAAAGCAAACAACAAGGTGAATGGATTGTGTCACTTGCCATGTCATCTGCGACTAAAATCTTAGGAATATACAGCGAAATCAACAGTCGTCTACGGAGCGATCTCCTTCTGACCAACCAGATCTTGAAAAATCCCGGTCATGCTGCTGCCACCTCCGGAAATTTAGCCGTAACACAAAATTGAAAGGTTATTAGCTGAAAGTGGTCACCTAATACATTCGGCTGCAACGTTGCAGGAATAATTTTTCTCTTCGAGTTTTCTAGCTGCGGTAGGCTCATTCGACTTTTGTAACCTATGCGCCTACGTTACCCAGTAAAAACGACTGGACGACGCATTGCACCATTTGTAGTAGTTAACTCGAATTCTGTTCGTCGAGTGATTACAAGACGCAGACAAACATTGTGCTCACAACCCCACAAAATCAGGGTCAACGGATTCACTTTTGCGTTAGCGTGGATATTATGGGGAGTCCACAGATGCGCGTTTAAGCTTAATATCACTTTTTTGAACCTATGTAATTCACGAAAACCAACCCATGCGACGTTTTAAGCCTTGACTTTTGTATTCTTAATAGACCAGTTTTCCACTGCTCCATTTCTTTGCTCACACTAAGCAGACAAATTCAGCCGAATTAGGCAAGCTTCGTTTACGTTCGTCAAGGACAAATTTTAAACCTGTGAAAATATCGAAAGCTAGAAATCCCTCGAATGCGGCAAGAAGTGCCCATTATTCAGGCTTGTGTAAACCGGACCTCTTAGTCTTTTTATTTAATTCAATTAAACACTTCGGAGTTAGGTGCGTCATGCCTATCTTCAAAAGTCTATTCTGTGCGCTTGTTTCATGATTCCAGTTTAGCAAGAATTGTTAACACTACGGTTTTTCTGTGAACAAGATTGATTCGTTAAATCACTGATACAAATGTTGTTACTGCAAGTTATTCTCACTACGCAGTGCACATGTATATGCTTTGTAATGTCACTATTCTAAAGCGTACATCGGACACTCCCCACTGTGTATTCGGCAGTAAACTCCTAACTATTTGTTATTGTCCCATGGAAAATATTCCATGGATCAATCTCCGGATGTTTGCCCAACAGAATTTACTCGCATGATTCAGCAATGTTGGACAGTGCCTCGCATGGCCGAGGAACATACCATTTATTTATTTATTTAACTATACTGATTCCTAGTACATGCTTCAAGAAATTATCCAACATCGTGTCTGATCGATCCATACACGGATACCTAACATTTACATGAACTTGAGGCATGCAATAGTGAATTTTCATTATGCTCCGGCGTGCAAGAAACGTGGAAGCAGACACGAGCAGATACGCGACAAAACATAGGTGCTTAGCTTAATTATGTGACCACTTATTCGCTGTGAGTGTAGAAAAATCTGCAAGACAGTTGCGATAACATTCCCGATCAATATAGGGCGAAATACCCCGCAAGCCGACACGTGTGCAAACACACTATGTGCAGCTGTCCTACAATGAGGTAAGAAATTCATTTTGCGCAGAGGCGCTCCGCAACATATTTCAAGAATGAGAGGAATATTATCATGCTTGTATGTGCTCGGGTCAGGACAGTGACGGTTCCCTATATATCACCAAATGACTAGCAGGAAGATTATGTACAGACATAAATAAACGATTGCATTAATACACTCTTTTCTCCACATCAACCACTCTGCTTCTATTTACCTTTGGACCCGCCATCCTACATCCCTATGATGGAGAAGGGCACAATTCCGATCATCTTTATAAGTGCTTGGGTGGAGATGTAACCAGATGTGATAAGTGCACATGCGCGTACGTAGCGGAGTATCAAATACTGTGTTGTGGGAGAGAGCAGAAATTTAAATATGTACACCATTGAAACATAAGCACCAATGTTATATAATGTTATATACTAATGTTATACCAATACCTAACTTATACAAAGGATATGCTCCCTTTGATACTTGAATTGCCCTACAAATTCCTATGTAGTATTGAAAAATGCCTGAGTTTCAGTAACAGTGGACTCACAAACGTGTGATGTCATTTGCAGTATGCAACCGTTTGCTGAAGCCTTTTGGAGGCGAATTATAAATGTGGCAACGTTTTGCTATGCTGCATAGATTCGGCCTCTATATATGCTGGCAAACGGTTTCAAGCGCTTACCACTCTCTGATCGAAGCATCAAGGGTTAAATATTCGCTTCATATCCGGAACCACAAGTAAGTACCAGTGTCGCTATGTGCTGCATACTATTCGTAAGTGGAGCAGCGTTCACAACAACGGAAGTTACCGAGATGTAACATTTGTTAGGTCACGATGAGATCCACTCAAAACCAAGGCTAGTACAAGATGTAGAGAGTTTTAGTTTCTCGCACCGGTCCTCGCCCGGTAATCCCCGTGCCCACGAAATGTGCTTGGTAGCGGCTTGTTGGACTTGTTCGATATTCTCTTCCTTGTCTTGGGTGATTGGATGGTAGACGGGTAAACCGTACTCCAGACGGGTCTTACGATGAAGGAAAAGGGACGATTGGCATCCTCTTCAGACCAAGTACAGAAGCTGCTTTTCATCGTCCAAAGCATGCGCAGTCCTTTTCCATATAGCCTGTTCGCGCTGTCCACGGACTTCGATTCGCAACGCAAGAGGACACCTAGCTCCTCCACAGAAGGCGTGGAAAGTAACGGATGACCATCAATGGCGCCATTTTGGCTGCCACAAAACTTACCCAGACATCTGGTCATTCGCAAGTACAGAAACACAGTGTGCAACCGACACGGATGTACGCACAGTGCTAGGAGCTATTTACCATGGGTCAGAGTCTTCTAGCACTGTTAGATCAACTGCATGCTTTAAGCGCCACTTTCCGTAAGCAAAGCTTCTCTTCGAAATGGCCTTAGGATGAGGGTTGTGAGCTACTCTTCAAAATCTCTGCACTTGCTTATTGTTTCAAAATTGCAAGCATCCCTATGCCCTTCAAAGGCTTCATAGTCATTGTAAGGACCTGAGAAGAAGCATTTGTCCCATAGACTGCGCCGAGGCCGACCCATTTTACCATACTGCTTGTCGAAGCAAAAGAGCATTATTGGCACAGCTTTCCGACGCCTCACTTTTACAACCCGTAAACACATTAATGTCACTTGCTCTCCCATAAGGGTCCAATAGATTCCGCAGATGTAGCTGGCGGCAGAGATCTTTCCACTTGGATCGCGGCTAGATTTAAACTGTCGAAGTAAGCTATAAATAAATAAATAAATTCTTAAATCAACCAATAAGCGGTATAGGCCTCACAAGTGGGAGCCATCCTTTATATAGTGATTAGGTTTCATAGTTTATGTGACTTAAATTCATAATAGTCAACTGAATTTAAATAATAGAATTTCGGATCATGATTTTGGTTCCTCGAGTCCTAGACCCGAGCACCTAATTTGTAAAATGTAACGATATTTTAAGCACCACTTTCTGGTTTCTGAGATTCAGGAGTAGAGGATAATAGGAAGGGAAAAATAGGCTGCAAGCACACAGGATTTGGCTTTTTGGATATTGATATGGTGTAGGCGAACTGATTGTAAGCAGTTAGCTGCCCATATGTTATGTATACCAGCTTCCGTCAATCTTTCTCGAGTTTGTGGTTGGCCACAGATCTTCAACAAATTTGATTTAGGGAGGAAAGCCTGTAGTTGATTCGAAATGTGACATGGTTTGCACTCATGCCTATCTGCAGTGGCAGTTTGTTTCACAGAAGAAATTCAACCTAGTTTTATGACTTACAAGCTTTGAGGGTAGCAATAGCCGCCATTACTTGTGGGATAGACTACAGCCTTCCGCGGCTCCAATGCGATGCCGTCTGCGTAAATTCGCTGGTTAATAACGCTTTAGAAGTTTGTCTTTTAAGTGTCTCAGCCAAAGATTATACATTTGGAGTTGTCGACAGCAGTCCTAATAACAGTTTTGAGCAGCGCTCCATGACCATTAGTTGGCTCCAGCTGACAGAAATACGGTAAATGTACTTCCGTGCTAGCGCTATGAGCAATGAATGGCCGCTTGCTGCCAGTGGCGCCAAGATCTGGACGTCAAACACATGTTGTTTACATTTGTACACATTAGGTCTAATCAGGACGGAGCTGAGCGTGGCGGTATACGTGTCAGCTGGCATGTGCGCTGCACTGTTCCAATTTCAAGTACTAGGTCCACGAGTTTTGCTTCGACCTCATAATGTCCGGGCATGCATTGAGATTCAGCTCGGCGTACTTGAAGATAATAAAAAGCACCGATAGATAGTAAATGCAGACAATTCACTGGGCTTCGAGGATACAGCAACCAATCCAAACAACGGTTCACGCGGCTGCGATAAACTACACCCAAGAGCAGCTCTCCGCTCCAGTGATTGAGCAACCACCACAGGTGGTCACACGGGCCACCTTCGGTTTTGTTGACGCGTGCACATCTACAATACAGGAATGACCAGATGCAGAACAAGACACCATGGTGGGTAGTCAAGAGACTATTGCAACGAAAGCACAGATAGACACAGAATTAGATTTCCTGGGCGACCACCTCAGCATTTAGCCACGTAGTTGCGAGTCGCACTAGATCTGGGCATTTAGATGCAAAGAACTGACAGAGTTCATCAAGCCTATTCATAAGACTGAAAACTTTAGCAAAGCCTACAGCAGGTAGCAGCCGGAATCATCAGGCATGCTTGAACTGTGAGCAATCTGTTTTTCCTGCTTAGTGGAATCTAAAAACTATCACAGCATTTCCATATCACCATTGCGTCTTTTCAACTCATTGACATCAGGTTTGTGCCGTTCTAGGTCCACTGCATCCAGGTCCAAACGAACATGAATTTTCAGCTCCTTCAGCATGCCTAGGCAGGACAAGATCGGCCTCGGACAGGTGTCATCCACAAAGGTGAATCTCAATGACCGACTTTACTGACCACGCTTCTTTCCAAGACGGGTACTTTGCCTCACTTTCAACCCTTGCTCACCAAAGTGGAGCAGCCTACCAATTTAGATGGAGTAAAGGCTCTGCCGTGATCGCAGCGCAACTGGTGAGTTGTTGCAGTAGGCTCAAGCGAGCGGGAAATCACGAGATTAAACAACTATGGGCGACCAAGATTGACCTTGCCGTACGATGGTTATACCGAGCCTCACATGGTTGGGCTAACCGTTGGATTGCAGTGGTTAAACAATTACCATGTTTCTCATTTTTCTTTCCTGGCACTTTCCACAGGTTTTCAGCACACACACTTCACACACTGAGACGTCTGCGTCAGTAGGGCGCATCACAGGTATAAGATTTGTGTTGCGTGAAACTAGACTGTCCAAATCGGCGCTACCTCTGCTGGTGTGCATACAGGGGAAGAGACAGAAAGCGTATCTGAAGCCTGGACACGCATGGGCTGCTTTGAAGGGTCAGTTTCGCGCAACGGAATATTACAGCCTAGGTGGCTGCGTATGATTCTATATTATTCGTACTATCTCTGCAGTAGTTCGTTTCGATAATGTACAAAAAATTAAACGAAAAAAGTTTGCATTCACTAGTGGCCACGAAAATGCTCTACAGATAGTCCAGTGCGCGAAATGTAGGAGTTAAAGCGGCAGAGAACTTTTGCAACCTAGAAACCGAGAGCCGTAGAAAAGGCAAAAATGTGGTTGATTTAATATAATAGGTAAACCAGATAAATAATTGCGAACAAACGCAAGAATAAAGATGCAGCAAATATTAGTAAATTAAAGAGAAATTACAAAAGCAATCATAAATAAAACCTATACAAATATTTTAAGTGATAGCGCATAAAAATTCAGCATTAAGGATTCCCACTTCATCTAACAGCCTTACAAGTCCTCCCACCCACGCATCAGTGGTTGCTTTTGCGCTCGCTGTCGCGTAGCTGTCTCATTGGTTATGCGCCCTCAGTCAAAAGGAGGTTGGATTTAGGTATGGAGCGAAATCTAACCACGGATGGGGCGAAGGGTTGCCGACTGCAATTGCTCGAGAGCGATGATGGATGGCAGGACGCAGGTGAAACTAGTGAAGCGTTGGGTCAGCACATGGGCAGTAGGATGAAGTTGCGACACTATAGATGTTATCCCTTTAACGAATCCTGTTGGAGAAAAGAGCTGGTATTTGTTACGCATGCCATCACAGCCGGTAGCCAATGTCATTTCATCTAACATTACCAGTACTTGCTGTGGCGTAGCAACTACTCTTGCCACCCGGGCGGACGTGAATTTGTCGCCCCTTCTGGCGCTTTTAAAACCGTAAACCCTCATAATTTCGGACAGCTCTTAAATAGTTTGTTTCATATAACAACATGCAAAATCCAAGTACACAGTTTTACCATAAATGCAGGAATTTTATTGTTTCAGCACTCGTGAATAAGATTTACAGGTAGAGTATTCGCGAGGTAGTAGCATTACTAACACTCTCCATTGTCAATTTCATTCGCTATGTTGAGAACTGCGACTCAGTGGACCTTGTCTGCTTCAATGACGATTGAAAGTAGTTCGTTATCCGCCTACGTTTTGCGAATGCGCTCTCACAACTGGCCATGTTACTAGTTCGAGTAAGAAATATGTGCAGCAGATCCACATAGTGCTATTTCGGTATAAGGCGTAAAAGCTCAGAAGGTCCATTAGTTTAGTATTTCAATGAAGCCATCACAAAATAGCGCTATTTTCTTTTTTCGTTACGGATTCCATTTTTTCTATAGCTTCGCTGAATTTACTAAGCGGACAACCGTACTTAGTATCAAGCATATTGAACGGTGTAAGAAAACTATGCCCGTTCGCATAGTCATGACTTTCCTGAAATCCATGGCGTTTCATTAGTCAAAATGTCTATGAGAGACAACAGCCTTTCCCGTTTCATCGCTGCATCAAATCCCATCGATATATCTAACATTTATCCACCGTCCATTCGTTTCTTTTGGAAGCTTTGACGCTTCATACTTATGCCCAACTTAGTGTAGGTTTTACCTTCATGCGTTGCAATGTGCATCAGTTTGGCTGTACTCTGTAGAAGGCAACATTTAACGCTGTAAGATTGTCAAGACTTAGCAGATCCAGTCCATTTCTTTTGGCATACCTGTGCATCCTTGAATTCTATGAGAGCAGCTCCCTAAAAGCTAAGATACAAAACAAACGAAAACGACTGTACCCAGATGAGAAGTAAAGATGCGGCTGCTTGCATTTTCTCCTTATTCTGTGAAATGTGTCATTAAAATGACGAGTTCCAAGTATTTCTTAACCACAATATTTACACCACCCGCTCGACTAGTCCATCTATATTTTACAGCCATCTGATACTTACAACGGTGAATTGAACCAAGGCATCCAAGTAATATTTAGACAAGCAAAGTACGATAACAGCCGGTCCATCGTACCAATAATGTAAGGGAATGAATCGCTACGGAAGCTTCATGAACACCTAGAATGGTTTGTGCGTGATACAGATGTAGACTTTGAGCTGACTTCGCAGATACGTCTCTAGACACCCATTCGTTAGCGTGCCATAACAATATCATTGTCAAATTTCTTGTCCATGACAGTCGTCAGTGTGAATTACATGGTTCACCGATTCTCGCAAAATCAGTGGATAAATTTCCTCTGCCCTTTTGCTGTTGATCTCAACGAAGCTGAGAAACAACTGCTCTACTCTCACTTCATTTTCACTCATCTGATTTTTGTGAGATACATCTGGCGTGCCATCGAAAATCTAGCAAACATAATTGCTTTCGTTGACCTGATCTAAGATTTTCTTTCTCACCTGATTGTACCAAGTGCTCCCTAATTCATTTTGAACGTGGTGCGACGAAGAAAAAGTGCTGATTTTCCTTCCCAGCTGAACTGTCACTAAATGTTCACAAAGAACAGACTCACACTTGGCCGATAAATGTACTAATGCTGAAAAGTGCCGTCTTTTTAGCCTTCTTTGTCACCTTGGATGTCTTCTCGGTGAACACACATTGTCATGCTTTGCTTGGTGAGAACCCTGACGATATCAAGTATTCTAGCTAAATTTCACGCCACTGCTTTTCTACAACTACTTGCTCCAGTTTGTCAATGGCCCTTCCTTCAAATAACCGGATTGTTACCAGTTTGCGGTTGAGGAACGATTGGGCACCCGATGTACTATATTCGTATTCACATGCTTTTGTATTTAGCTTCCACCAGCCGAAAAACTAGACCATCCCATTGAAGAAATCCTGTAGCGGAGACCACACATGGCCTCTTTTGAAGAAGATTGCACCATGGGGTCGCAATCTTTGCTCATCGTTTCGCAAATCCCGAAAATAACAAAGTAGTTTTTAGATTCTCAGCCTCAGCCGTGCATTCGTTCCTGATAGCACCAATTAGTACATTCATGTTAGATATGCAGGAAGACTTTAGATCCGAGTCGGACAAGCAAACTTCGGTGCACTATCTGCTGTGAGCGACAACCGTTCCGAGTTAAGGCGATGCATCCCCCGGGATAACATTCACTAAAGGTGACATGAAATTTGCTAAAGCGCTGGATGATCAGAAAGCTGCGCTGTTTTTCGAACAGCAGCAGACAAGATAAGCTGCGTTATCAATCGTGTGAGCGTGTCGTTAGGCCGCTTCAGGTTGATTTGAGGCGAAACCAAATACTCGCAATTGTTTTTCTATACCTGTGTTCCCTGTGGCAGGCATAGTAAAGGGAAGACCGAGTTGCACAAGGTGGAAGCATGCATCAATAGAAACATTACCTAAGCGAGCAGGCTTACTAATGCATATTTGTTACGCGGGGCAACGCAAACTTCTGATTTTTAGTTTGTAGATTGCCTTCGCTAACCACAAAATCCGCAAACGACACCATCGGTACGCTCGTGTATAGGAAGCAGTCCAAATCGTTGGCATTCTTTTCTCTCAACCTGTTTGTTACCAAGACGAACTTCGGTACACTAGCTGCTGTGAGCGGCAACCGTTCCGAGCTCAAGTACCGTGGGATAGTGTGTAAGCATTAGGAAAATGGATCTCGTTTCCAAGGTAACGATTACTGTGGACGTATTGCAATCAAGCCTGTTGAACTATGTTCGCCTGATCAGCTCGCGAATGACTCCCTATTCAGTTGTTCAGCATACACATACAGCAACGAAAAACACCACAAAGCTATGAACTCACTTCAGACCCAACGAGTTATCACCAACTGTGTTACCAGCCCTCGATTTCTCACATGGTCGCTTCACGTCACACAAACGGAAACAGATACGTTCGTGTACGTTGCACACTACTTGCCAACCGAGCGGAGCATGTGTAGCACCACTAACCCACCTGGTGATGAGGTAAGAAATAGGGCGATTCCATTTACAACCGAATATTGTATACGAAAGGAAAACGTTTACAACTCTGCTATGTGAATTACACCTCCGTAATTATCCGCCACGTGCTACACCATTTTCTCACAGTGATGCCGTGTGACATAAGCCCTTGCCTCCGACACTACCTGCTCCAAAAAACGAACCCGCCACTCGGTTTTGCTAATTGCACCATCAGGGTACCCTCGGAGCATTTCAACATACCTGGTCCTCATCGTTTGCTTCACGTAACTTCTGATTACACTTCAGATTCCCTCGATAGGGTTCAGCGCAGGAGAGTAAGGTGCTAATCGTACCATCCTCCCGGATCGGCAGCGTTCCTCTTGGAAAATAGTTTCCAAGTCTGCATTGCACGGGACGTTGTTACAAATCAAT
>OX104067.1:30964077-31035347 GCA_944474145.2 Dicrocoelium dendriticum
ACGATTAGCACCTTACTCTCCTGCGCTGAACCCTATCGAGGGAATCTGAAGTGTAATCAGAAGTTACGTGAAGCAAACGATGAGGACCAGGTATGTTGAAATGCTCCGAGGGTACCCTGATGGTGCAATTAGCAAAACCGAGTGGCGGGTTCGTTTTTTGGAGCAGGTAGTGTCGGAGGCAAGGGCTTATGTCACACGGCATCACTGTGAGAAAATGGTGTAGCACGTGGCGGATAATTACGGAGGTGTAATTCACATAGCAGAGTTGTAAACGTTTTCCTTTCGTATACAATATTCGGTTGTAAATGGAATCGCCCTATTTCTTACCTCATCACCAGGTGGGTTAGTGGTGCTACACATGCTCCGCTCGGTTGGCAAGTAGTGTGCAACGTACACGAACGTATCTGTTTCCGTTTCTGTGACGTGAAACGACCATGTGAGAAATCGCGGGCTGGTAACACAGTTGGTGATAACTTGTTGGGTCTGAAGTGAGTTCATAGCTTTGTGGTGTTTTTCGTTGCTGTATGTGTATGCTGAACAACTGAATAGGGAGTCATTCGCGAGCTGATCAGGCGAACATAGTTCAACAGGCTTGATTGCAATACGTCCACAGTAATCGTTTACCTTGGAAACGAGATCCATTTCCCTAATGCTTACACACTATCCCACTGTACTTGAGCTCGGAACGGTTGCCGCTCACAGCAGCTAGTGTACCGAAGTTCGTCTTGGTAACAAACAGGTTGAGAGAAAAGAATGCCAACGATTTGGACTGCTTCCTATACACGAGCGTACCGATGGTGTCGTTTGCGGATTTTGTGGTTAGCGAAGCCAATCTACAAACTAAAAATCAGAAGTTTGCGTTGCCCCGCGTAACAAATATGCATTAGTAAGCCTGCTCTCTTAGGTAATGTTTCTATTGATGCATGCTTCCACCTTGTGCAACTCGGTCTTCCCTTTACTATGCCTGCCACAGGGAACACAGGTATAGAAAAACAATTGCGAGTATTTGGTTTCGCCTCAAATCAACCTGAAGCGGCCTAACGACCCGCTCACACGATTGATAACGCAGCTTATCTTGTCTGCTGCTGTTCGAAAAACAGCGCAACTTTCTGATCATCCAGCGCTTTAGCAAATTTCATGTCACCTTTAGTGAATGTTATCCCGGGGGATGCATCGCCTTAACTCGGAACGGTTGTCGCTCACAGCAGATAGTGCACCGAAGTTTGCTTGTCCGACTCGGATCTAAAGTCTTCCTGCATATCTAACATGAATGTACTAATTGGTGCTATCAGGAACGAATGCACGGCTGAGGCTGAGAATCTAAAAACTACTTTGTTATTTTCGGGATTTGCGAAACGATGAGCAAAGATTGCGACCCCATGGTGCAATCTTCTTCAAAAGAGGCCATGTGTGGTCTCCGCTACAGGATTTCTTCAATGGGATGGTCTAGTTTTTCGGCTGGTGGAAGCTAAATACAAAAGCATGTGAATACGAATATAGTACATCGGGTGCCCAATCGTTCCTCAACCGCAAACTGGTAACAATCCGGTTATTTGAAGGAAGGGCCATTGACAAACTGGAGCAAGTAGTTGTAGAAAAGCAGTGGCGTGAAATTTAGCTAGAATACTTGATATCGTCAGGGTTCTCACCAAGCAAACCATGACAATGTGTGTTTACCGAGAAGACCTCCAAGGTGACAAAGAAGGCTAAAAAGACGGCACTTTTCAGCATTAGTACATTTATCGGCCAAGTGTGAGTCTGTTCTTTGTGAACATTTGGTGACAGTTCAGCTGTGAAGGAAAATCAGCACTTTTTCTTCATCGCACCACGTTCAAAATGAATTTGTGAGTACTTTGGTACAATCAGGTGAGGAAGAAAATCTTAGATCAGGTCAACGAAAGCAATTATGTTTGCTAGATTTTCGAAGACACGCCCGAAGTATCTCACAAAAATCAGATGAGTGAAAATGAAGTGATGGTAGATGGGCCGTTTCTCAGCTTCGTTGAGACAACAGCAAAAGGGCAGAGGAAATTTATCCACTGATTTTGCGAGAATCGGTGAACCATGTAATTCACACTGACGACTGTCATGGACAAGAAATTTGACAATGATATTGTTATGGCACGCTAACGAATGGGTGTCTAGAGACGTATCTGCGAAGTCAGCTCAAAGTCTACATCTGTATCACGCACAAACCATTCTAGGTGTTCATGAAGCTTCCGTAGCGATTCATTCCCTTACATTATTGGTACGATGGACCGGCTGTTATCGTACTTTGCTTATCTAAATATTACTTGGATGCCTTGGTTCAATTCACCGTTGTAAGTATCAGATGGCTGTAAAATATAGATGGACTAGTCGAGCGGGTGGTGTAAATATTGTGGTTAAGAAATACTTGGAACTCGTCATTTTAATGACACATTTCACAGAATAAGGAGAAAATGCAAGCAGCCGCATCTTTACTTCTCATCTGGGTACAGTCGTTTTCGTTTGTTTTGTATCTTAGCTTTTAGGGAGCTGCTCTCATAGAATTCAAGGATGCACAGGTATGCCAAAAGAAATGGACTGGATCTGCTAAGTCTTGACAATCTTACAGCGTTAAATGTTGCCTTCTACAGAGTACAGCCAAACTGATGCACATTGCAACGCATGAAGGTAAAACCTACACTAAGTTGGGCATAAGTATGAAGCGTCAAAGCTTCCAAAAGAAACGAATGGACGGTGGATAAATGTTAGATATATCGATGGGATTTGATGCAGCGATGAAACGGGAAAGGCTGTTGTCTCTCATAGACATTTTGACTAATGAAACGCCATGGATTTCAGGAAAGTCATGACTATGCGAACGGGCATAGTTTTCTTACACCGTTCAATATGCTTGATACTAAGTACGGTTGTCCGCTTAGTAAATTCAGCGAAGCTATAGAAAAAATGGAATCCGTAACGAAAAAAGAAAATAGCGCTATTTTGTGATGGCTTCATTGAAATACTAAACTAATGGACCTTCTGAGCTTTTACGCCTTATACCGAAATAGCACTATGTGGATCTGCTGCACATATTTCTTACTCGAACTAGTAACATGGCCAGTTGTGAGAGCGCATTCGCAAAACGTAGGTGGATAACGAACTACTTTCAATCGTCATTGAAGCAGACAAGGTCCACTGAGTCGCAGTTCTCAACATAGCGAATGAAATTGACAATGGAGAGTGTTAGTAATGCTACTACCTCGCGAATACCCTACCTGTAAATCTTATTCACGAGTGCTGAAACAATAAAATTCCTGCATTTATGGTAAAACTGTGTACTTGGATTTTGCATGTTGTTATATGAAACAAACTATTTAAGAGCTGTCCGAAATTATGAGGGTTTACGGTTTTAAAAGCGCCAGAAGGGGCGACAAATTCACGTCCGCCCGGGTGGCAAGAGTAGTTGCTACGCCACAGCAAGTACTGGTAATGTTAGATGAAATGACATTGGCTACCGGCTGTGATGGCATGCGTAACAAATACCAGCTCTTTTCTCCAACAGGATTCGTTAAAGGGATAGCATGGGGCATGCTCCGACCCCTTCATCTATAGTGTCGCAACTTCATCCTACTGCCCATGTGCTGACCCAACGCTTCACTAGTTTCACCTGCGTCCTGCCATCCATCATCGCTCTCGAGCAATTGCAGTCGGCAACCCTTCGCCCCATCCGTGGTTAGATTTCGCTCCATACCTAAATCCAACCTCCTTTTGACTGAGGGCGCATAACCAATGAGACAGCTACGCGACAGCGAGCGCAAAAGCAACCACTGATGCGTGGGTGGGAGGACTTGTAAGGCTGTTAGATGAAGTGGGAATCCTTAATGCTGAATTTTTATGCCCTATGAGTTAAGGTGTCTGGGAAATTTTGTAGAAATTCAGAATCCGAACTCAATCCAAATGTATTGGCGAGTTCTGCCAAATGATGCATAATTAATGAGAAATCGGTTATAACGTCCTTGTGAACACCGCGAGTATGATGCTAATCTTAGGCCTGTATCAAAAGGAACATATCTTTTTTCTGCATACTCTCATTGCTTTTCCTCTGGTACACCATTATTTGCGCCGTCTGCAGCCTGCATCTTATTGAGCGAGTACTTACCGGGTGATGGCTTACAATGCCGGTACGCCTGTACCCGGACTTGTTTCCCTTTCGGGACATCCAGTGGTACGCTTTTTTCTACTTGCTCTTTCGTTTTTGGGTGCATAGCATACTAATATGGCGTCCGATATGTGCATAGAGTTGGTTTGTTTACCGATATACAACCGTGGTGTGGCCTCTGCGGACCGCTGCGACCGTGTATAATATTCTTCTGGATATATTTTTGTGCGAGTAATGGGTCAAACCTATAGAGAGCGACTTGGCTCGGTGGAAAACCTCCTTCAAGGAGTATCTGGACTGATTACTGTCAAAGGCTGCTTACAATACGCTTCAATTTGAAACTTCTTCAGCAGTTAGTTTTAATGAAGGCCAAACTTAGCTTGACACAATCAAACTACAAACGTATACACGCTTACGAAGACACTGCATACATCAACTCGATTATGGGTGCCCGACATACTGTCTTTATAACGCATCACAGTTGCTGCCATTCGAGACAAGATGACGCAGCGCCTTTGGAACAATTTGTTTCTCGCCTGATCCGTGTCGTAAATACCCATGATTACTTGTGCATTACAAAGAATAAAATTAAGTGGATTGGGCTAGTCCTGTACACAATTTACCCGTTCCCACACACCGTACTACGTGCATGCATCACAAATGCACAAGCACACACTTAAAAGATTGGCCATTTCTGCACGGATTCACTTTTTTCATTTAGCCGCGTTAACTAGAGGTTTGGTTAAAGTGCATTGAGTTTCGTCGCATGCAGACGTCCTTAACTTGCGTAACCAGCATTTCTGACACAACAGCTGATAGCCGGTATTACGGGTCATTCCATAGGGAAAACCCCATGAAGCTTTCCTAGTTCAGAGCCAAAGCAGTTGTCAGACTCGAAACAACTGCTCTTGAACAATCGCGCTCGTTTAACACGGGCGAATCACTTGAAAGCAGAAAGCATAGGGAACTGTCAGTACCGCCTCCTAATACGACCCTTGTGTCAAATCGATGTGGAAGTTCTCGACACTAAGCACAGTGGATTGCAAAAATATGGAAAACAGGGCCAGTTTACTCATTGCGGCTGCCCCGGCCGCATAGCTATAGTGGGAAAGCAGCAGAGTGACATTCCTGTATCTGCTTCGGAAAGTAATTTTTACGTCAAAGGCTTTCTCGTTAGAGAGTTTGCAAAATATTTTGAACAGTTCAAGCTTCCTACTCCTGACATCCGCACAGTTACGCTCCATGGGAAGCGCAATGCTGTGCCAGCTGCTATGGAATATGAACCTGTATCGCTCACAACAACTTCATCATCATCTTTGTCATCATCATCTTCAGAACATTTACTTCTATGATATTTTATCGTATCTCCCTTTTTCACTTTTGACTGCTGTAAAGATGTCCTTGCAAGCGTTCTCAGGAATATAGTTAAGCTACTTAGTTTACAGTCGGTCACGTTCAACGTTGTAATTAATGTGACAGCCGGAGGTACTTTTCCCTTTTTGGGACGAGGTGCCATATTTGCTGTCAACATGTTGTCATCTATAGATCGAAGCTCTCTCAGCGCCTAAATGTCTAATTCCCAGAGTATGCATTGAGAAAACTGGACAGATCCCATCCTCCGCTCACCGCATATGCTTTAAAAAGGATGCACAACCGTCTTCTGTAAATCAGCCACGTTCTATTCCCATGAAAAAAGTGAGAGTTCAGAAGAGTAAAACATTGATTCCTCTTCCATCATTTCCTCAATGCAGAGAAAAGATATGCATTGCAATATGTCAACATTACGCTTGTTCCCCTCAGTCGTAAACACAATACAAGCTTAAACACGCAATTATATGCACGGAAAAAGGAGCAGTACCAACCAAAATGTCAGTCAAGATCAAGGCAACCTACTTGATTGTCACGAAAGTTTCTGTGCATATAGCACAGGTTACTGTGAATTGATTAGCAACGCCACACAAATTTCCAACATTATCGGGTTTTCGTTGCGCAGTAGCATTTGAACGCGGTCTCAAGGATCGTAGGAGAAGGCGGAACCATGAGGCGCTTAATGATAGACGATGCCGTGCTCCGATTACTCCTCAGATACGCTCCGGTTTGCTACGTCATCAACTGTCCCAACCACTTTGGTAAATCTTCAGTTATCTCTGAGCTAACTGACTGTCAGTTCTGGTTGTTGGTGTCACTGCAACTGCAGATGAACCCATAAAAATATGAGAAACCAAGCTGCCTAACGGAATACTCTTCCGGTTAGGAAGAATAAGACTTCGCGTGGTATGCATGAATGTCAACTGGACGGTCGTGTAGTTGCGCGTTAGGGTCGACCGGAGCTTGTGTCCGATATCGTTTGCTACATAGACCCCTTGAATGATAAGAACAAGTAAACATCAATTTTCTCTGCCGTTAGCACCGCTGTTTTCTTTCTGGGAGGTCTGCCATCGATTGGAATGAACTTCACAGGATACTCATTTGACATTAAAGTCTTCCGTAGAAATTCACCTTCCGTTTTTAAGGTTTCGAGGCTGCATATTCGTCCACCTCCGTAGAAGAGAGTTTTCACTAGGTCACGTTTGACTGTGACGGGGGAGAAGATGGAAAAATGTGGGTACTGCCCACTCCAGGTCGAATACGGTGGACAGTGCATTGCAGTGTATCTTAATAAGTAAATCCAAAAACGGCAGGCTACCATGTTGTTTCACGTCACGGGATGCAGATAATTTAGGTGCATAAAATTCAGAACGGTTAACAGCCACTGGTAAATATTTAAGTGTCACCCACATACCGTCTGCACAACGTAGCTTCACCAATGGTAGTATCAACTTGTGTTTCTATCAATGTGAGGTAGATAATTGTTAAACTCGTCCCAGAGGGCTGCCTATAAGGAAGCCGTCTACCGGTTTGCATACTGTCCGCTCAAGATCAAGGCACTCCAGTGGCAGGCCCACAGACATGTTCCGATTCAGGATAGAATCGCAAAAATTATCGATCGTCTCGCGTAGGGGCATGTTTAGGAATAGGGAGTGCACACCTATTGGGTACATGAGCACCATACTCAGTGACAACTGTCGCAAATTGATGTTGCTTATTGGCAACTTGCTCTTCGACAATGTCTTGGCAAACACGATAGAAAAGAACCTGAGCGGACCTAATCTTCAAAAACCTTTACCTGATTGTGTTCCACAGCCAACTTGCAGTGCAGCGACAATAATCCTTCTAATGACCTCGGTACGGTAGCGGAGAAACTTCTTTGCAGAAAATTACTACATTGAGTTACCTTCGATCATTTCGTCAAGACAGAGGGAAGACATAAGTTGCGAAATGGCAACATGTCGTTTGTCTCCCTCAATCGAAAAATTCAATGCACGTGGATACACATATACAAGCAAACAACAATCAACTAATTAAGTTGTCTTGGTCTTGACTGTGACATTTTGGTTGGTGCTGCTCATTTTTCTTTGTATACAATTGCGTAAGTGTTTCTGCTTATATTGTGTTTGCGACAGAAGCGTAGCATAGGGGCGGTCCGCTCCCGGCGCCATGTGACAAGGGGCGGCGTTTTTATTACAGATGATTATTCAATACCAAGTATAAATTCATCGAAATCACCTCCACGACTGAAGTGGCATAAATGAAGGTGGCAATCAGACTGAGACTGGAGAGGAAATTGGAGATGCAAAAATTGAGATCGGAATAACAGAAAGCGAGATAGACAGCACGGATGCAGCGGGAAATGTTTTACAATGATGCAGAAGCTACGTGCAAAGTTGAATAATTGAAACTGCTACTACACTTTGGAATGATAACACGCACCTCAACCGATTGTATGGATGTCTGCTAGCTGCCTGTCAAGATTGACCTTGGAAATCTAGCTATGAAAGTCCGGCTAGGACCTACTAGTGTGTAGCACGTCGATCATGAATTCAATAAGTGGTCCTACCTGGAAGGAATACAAAAGCTGGGGGTGAAACCTAATGACGAATCGGTCTTTCCTGGATTTGCGGAACGGTGAGCAAAGATTGCGAATACTGATGTATTCTCCTTCAAAACATGCCGTTTTGTTTCGGCTGCAGGATGTTTTCAACATGATAGTCAATTTTTTCAAAAATTGCTAGAAACAATGTACAAAAGCATGTGAACCAGAACCTAGTATATTGCATACTCAGTAGATCCTCAACCTCAAGGATCTAGCGATCTGGGTAGCTGAAGGAAAGGTAAATGATAAAAATGTGACCTGCACCTGTAGAAAAGTGGTGGCGTGAAATGTAAGCTAGAATGCTTGCTACCATCAGATTTCCCTTCCAGCAAAACATGATACAGTTTGCTCACCAAGAAAACATCCAGGATTTTAAAACAGTGCAGGAAAACAGTGGCAATTTTTCAGTATTTATACAGCTGGTTGGCAAGTATGAACCTGCTGTTCTCAAACAATTGGTGCCAGTTAAGCCAAGCAAGGAAAGCGGCACTTTTCTTCGATGCCACGCGTTCTTGATGAATTAGTGAACATTTTGGTAAGTCAGCTGGGAAAGAAAATCGTAGATCAGGTCTAGGAAAGCAAGTATGATTGCACATTTTTGATAGCACTCTCGATGTGTCCCACAAACATTAGATGGGTGAAAATATGACACCAGAGAAGTCGATTCGCAGCTTCATTGCGACCGACAGCAATGGAGCAGCGAAAATTGCTGGATTGAGATACACGAAATCAGATTTATGACTGCAGCGGCCAGGCATTTGACAATGCTTCTGTTATGTTAGGCTACCAATCGGGTGTGCAGAGACATTTGCGCCATGAGAAATTCATTTCCTAAACCTGGCTAGTATTCATGCAGTATCTGAGACGGTTCATTCTGTTACACTTTTGATACAACGGACCGGATATTCTCATTCCTTTTTTCATATAAACACTGCTGGAACGTCTTCATTCAATTCACCGGTATAAGTATGAAGTAACAGTGAAATCTAGATGGACTAGTCGAGCAGACGCTGTAAATGTTGTAGTGAATAGATACTGGGCACACAACTTCTTAAACATTTCACAGACTAAGGAGAAGATGCATTTTTAGTTCTCAAGAATGGACAGAGAAGAATCGCTTGATGCTTTGATGCATAGTTAAAAATGGTAATACTGCCTGTCACAGACAGTTTTACTGATGAAATGCCACAGATTTTAGCAAATTCATGAACTTGCAAACAAATCTACTATCTTTACGCTGTTAAATCTGCTTGATGAAAACTATGTTATTCGTTTGGCAAAGGTGAAGAAAATATTGAATAGGAATTGCTTACCAAAAGAAGCTTGCAGTATTTTGCAAAACCTTAATGCAACGACAGAATTAATGGAAATTCTGAACTTTCGCGCTCTACACAGAAATAACACCTAGGGAATCTGCTGAGTATCTTTCTTGCCCTAACCAATAGTAATGCCAGCTGGGACAGCGCATTGTCAAAATGCAAACTTATGATGAACTATCTTCACTCCTTATTGAACTACAGATGGGCAGTTCTCCGCATACAAATAGAACTTGCCAATGGACTGAGATTTGTTGATGTAATTAATACTGTTGCCGCAAGTAATGCACGAAAGTGTGCCGGAAACTTTTGTACACGGGTATCGTAACAGTACAAATACCTGCATTTACGGCAGAATTATAAAATTAGATATGTGTTTGTTGTGATATGAAACGAAATATTGAATGGCAATTCGAAGTAGTGGGGGTTCACGAATTTACAACTGCGATGGGGCGGCAATTTTACGTTCTCTCCGGGCTACAACGGTAGTTGCTACGCCACTGGTTAGCGAAAGGAAAAAAATCGAAGTGTTAAAATATTTTACTTCATTACGACCACTGGTAGCAATTCACATGCTGTCAGTCAGACGATTTGTGAGTCAGACGGCAGGAAAATCACCAACTTGCACAGTCATTTGGGTCGATGGGTAGAGCACCTTGCTTTGAGCTGCTGCCATGTGAACGCCACCTCGGTGGACCGCACGGATATGATGATGTTCGCTCTGACAACGGAGAGAGACTGTTCAGTCTTCGTGATGACCACCAACTTTTCCTCTCCAGTGCGTACTTTCGTCACCCCGGACGCCAATATGTCTTCTGGCGTCCTCCATCGTCAACCCAGTGCTGGTCTGAAATTGATCACATGGCCATAAGTCGCAGGACACGCGGCAGCGTACGTGATTGCCGATCATTTTGGTCAACTTATGTTGTCACCGATCATGCACTGGTGTGTGTGCTAATTTGTATGCGTTTCAGCGGTTCACCTAGGGTCACGCAAACCCGACTCAACACTCACAACTTAAAGGATCCAACGGTGAAAACGCAGTATCAACAGAGGCCTCACGAAAATCTTGCTCTACCCTATTCTCTGAATGTTCATCAACACTGGTCAAATTTGCAAAAAGCGATGCTGTCCGCCGGCTTGTCCAGCAGCGGACTCACCCCTTGCACCATCAGAAGCTGGATTTCGGTAAGATCCTCGGAACTGCCAGATCGTCGACCGGCTGTGCTCGACGGTGTAGAGCACAATGAACTTCGTCAGTCTACGTCTCAAACGCTGAAGTCAAGCCTCCGATCTGATCGTGAATACTGGTGGTCAAAATGAGCTGGTGAGATGGAGACCGCTACATTAGCTGGAAAAGTTTGTTTTGCCTCGCCAAGACCACTGGTTGCAATTCACACACTGTCATTCAGACGATTGTTGAGTAAGACGGCAAGAAATTCAGCAGCTTGCATAGGCGCTTGGGCTGCCGGGCAGAACACTTTGCATTCCAATTTAACTACTCAGCACAGCACTTGCCGGTAACACCTAGTTTCCTCCGCATGGTGCTTGGTCTATCATTACAGATGCTCCTACCGAAAAAGAGTTCCGAAGCGCAATCCAATCTTTGAAGCGTCATAAAGCTCCCGGTCCTGACAACCAACCTCCGGCTCTATTCAAAGAGGATGAGAATGCACTTGTCAACGAAATACTAGCACTTTTCACGAGAAATTGGACTGAAGAGAAAGTCCCAATTGCGTGGGAAGAATCGGTCATTGTCCCGATTCACAATAAAGGCTAACGCGAGGATTGTGGCAATTACCGCGGAATTTCCTTGCTCTCTGTTGCCTCCAAGGTTTTCGTGTCTGTTCTGCTCCGCAGGCACTCAACGACCAGAAAAGGCGTTTGCCGAGAGATGTAGGAGGGTTTCCGTCCAGATCGTGGTTGCATTGACCCCATCTTCACACTTCACCAACTGTTCGAATTCTGTCACGTCCACCGACGGCCAACGATCGCAGGGTTCTTGGACATCCGAGCGGCTTGTGACACAGTAGATAACTCTCCGTTGTGGAACTGTCTACTAAGGAAAGATGTGCTTGACAAGTTTGTAACCATCAGGGTTAACGGCAGGCTTTCCGTTTCGTTTGTTGTCATCAGCGGCGTGCGCCAATGCTACCTCATCTCACCTTTCCTCTTCAATTTTGCTATTGAAGATGTCGTTAAACGAGTATTGGAAGGTCCTCAAAACTGCGGTATTGAAATTCTCCCAGGGGACATAGTCGCGGACTTGGACTACACCGAGGATATCAGTTTGGCCGCAGACTATGCACAAGCCGTCCAGAGCGCTCTGAACCGCTTAACGATGGAGGCATTTAAGTATGGTAGATGTCTTACACCAAGCAAATGTAAAATATTACTCCAGGATTGGCATATGCCTGTGCCTACCCTCACCATTGCTGGCAAGGTCCTGGTAAAGTCCACTGCTTCAAGTATCTAGAGTGTTGCATCACAGCTATCGGTTGTATTGGAGATGAGGTCTCACAACGGATCGCAAAGGCTCGCCTCGCATTAGTCAGACTGAGAAATTTGTGGCGCCGTTGCGACGTCAGTCTCAAACTGAAGGGCAGGATATACATTGCCTCTGTCCGTGCGGTCCACTTGTACGGTTGTGAGAACTGGCCGATTCATTCGGAAGACGTAAAACGGTTGTCAGTTTTCGACAATCGCTGTCTGCGTATGATTGCTCGCGTGTGGTGGCACCATCACGTGAGTAACGCAGAACTCCGAGAGCGAGTGTTTCTAGCAAGCAGCCCATGCCTCCAAACGGTTATTCTCCACCGCCACATGCGTTGGCTCGGCCACATATTGCGCACGCTAGCCTATCGCCTTCCGTCGAGCGTTATTTCCGCTCCCAGGAAGCGACTGCAGAACTTGCCGCAGTGGCCAATAAATGACATGGAAAAGGAGCATGAAGAATGCAACCTCAGGCTTAGCATCCGTCAGATCGGTCCGCCTTCCAAAATGGGGACAACGTGACTCAGACCGCTAGAAGTTAGGAACGCTGAAAGCTTTGGCGCGCAACCGGCATCAGTGGAGAGAGTGCTGTTCAACCGTGTTATCTAGTAGTTGACGTCCCAGCGAACTCCAAAACACACAAATATCCAAAAACGGCGTGTGCAAAACCGAACAAATCATTTGCTTTATGTTGTATTTCATTTCCCCCCTTTATTTCGCTAGGGTTCCCATGGCACATTAGCTGATATATATATATATATATATATATATATATATATATATATATGTATACCTTCTCTCTGTCCAGATGTGAGATTTTAGGAAAGGCCATACAGATGGTATTCAGCGATCTGATAAACTATTTAGCTCTTCCAAGTGAGTGCATCCCATGGTCGTCATCTTAAAAACGTTAGTGTCATGCGCATATGAGATGATTTGAAAGCATTGAACACTCCGATTTTCATGGAACTTCCGTTCTGTAACAGTTGATATGTTGTTGGTCAATATAACCGGTGCAGGATTTTTCTCTAAATTTTATCAAATGAAGGCCTTATTGCGCATGCCAGTGACAACGGAATCAAGACCACTGGTTACTTTTCTGACATCCAGCGGTCTGTTTGAGTACAGAGTTTCGCCAAGTCCTTGCTCCTCTCCAGTAGCTTGGCAGAAGTTCCTGAATCATTTACTGATTGATCTACTTAAACAAGTCCGTTACATGGATGGAATTCGCTTTTTAGACTGTTCAAAACTATTGTATGTCTCAAGCCGAATCGCTTTAATACAATCGACGGAGAGCCTAGCGCTTCGGCTTAATCTTAAAAGTATGAAGTTAGTGCTACGGAAGTCAAACACCTTGGGTAAATGTTATCGTCCGTTAAAATCCGACCCTGTGCCGCAAACAGTCAGACCATCACAGAAACAACCATATCCAAGAATGCTTCCGAATTTAAGCACTTCCTTGGTATGCGCTCGTGCAATCCACGTTATCTGCCTGATTTTTCTACCATAGCGGTCCTCTTTGGGATGTCTATGAAAATATAAGCCACCTTTAATTGTTGCTCTGCACAGTAATCCGCTGTTGAAGATAATAAAATAGGCTTTATATGTGGCACAATGCTGGTCATTTTGATGACACGCCCTACGTTTACCTCGACGAATGCATCAAAGTTTGGCGTAGGTTTCATGCTCCGCTGGTAAAATGGAGGCCATTTCTTATGTCTGGACCTGTACAAATGGCCCTTTTCCCATTTTGGCCGGTGAGTTACATTGCACACATATCACGTAGCTTTAACCATCCATCACGTTCGGTAAACCAAAAGTCGCAACTCACTGCGGATAAGCCGCTGGTACACTCGTTTACTGAGGTATGCTTTTCAAATCACATTCCGCCTAAGCCCCAAGAATCCTATCGCGGATAGCTTATCTTGTCTGCTGTTGCGCGTTCCCGACAAGAAAGAGGACAGCGAAAGGAATGTAATAATTTCCACTTTACACTACTGAGCTTTCCGCCGTGACCAAGGAAGAATGTCAGGAATCGAACCAAAATCACCCAAATGCACTAGCCATTTCTCACTAGCTCCTAAGGCTGGCGTCGTTACACGGAACTCAGTAGATAGGCATGCGCGTTTAAAATTTAATAGCAGAAATGTGTGGTTGTTTATAGTTACCTAATGTGATGATGGAAATGCATGGCCTAAGAAGGAAACTAACATAAAAATATCACCCAATGCGCACCTGAGGAACATGCTAGTACCGTGTGCGCAAAGCGCCTGGATGCACCTATTTAACGTGAAGCAGCTTATACGCAGATGATAGCAAGTTCAACTAAACCATAAATTGCCGGTAAAATAAATCAAGATTCATTGATTGCACCACGGTGTCCTAATGCTTTTTGGGGAAAAGTGGCTATCTCACTGCCTGTTCAAAACAGGCTGAGGTAGCTGCGAAAAGAGGCAACCAGCATGTCGGCATGCTGCGAAGAGCATTCGGGAGATTTGACCCATCAAGCTTCCCAATGATGCACAATTCCTACGTGCGCCCGCATGTTGAATACGCTATCCAAGCTTGGCAACCTTGGTTGAAGCGTGACCTAGAAGCGATAGAGGCACCGCAACGGAGAGCAACAAAGAATGTACAGGGTCTGCGCTACCACTCTTATCACCGAAGGCTGAAGTTGTTGGGAATTTTCAGCGGGCGCTATCGAAGACTGCGCGGTGATCTCATATTAGCCTATCAAATATTGAGTGACCCCAATCACGTATGCAGCCATTTGCTGAAAAGTAGCCACAACACGCAGCTCAGGGGTAACTGCCTAAAGTTGAAGGAACAATACAGCCGTCTAGAGTGTCGACGGAATTACTTTTCCCTTCGGGTTTGCAAACCTTGGAGCGCACTTCCTGACTCAGTTGTATCCTCTCCTACCTTGGATGTTTTCAAAAAACGATCAGATGTCGCTCTTAGCTCCCAACATTTTGTTACCTAAATTCCCCTACTGTGGATTACGCCAAGGATGCATTTCTACAGGCTTTATGTATCAAATGGACCTAAGTGAGCGACCATATTTTACTTTTCTCACTCTTTACCTCAATGATCATTGCACCCCAGTGTCTTTCTGCATGTTTCCGCCCAATAATTTTTTTAAATTTTACACTGATGTTGCTTATCAAACTATTCATATCGGCAGACGTTCGATAGATGACCCAGACATATTTTGATTTTATCATATTCACCTCAACCATCCTACGGGACGTGTCAAGCACTTGCTTTTATCCCGTGATAAATCATTGTTCATTGTTCATTGTTTACGGACAAAACCATAGATTGTTTGTCTGCTATATCGCACTCAGCTGCCTAAACAAATATATACATAACTAAATAACTAAATGCTATATTACTCGGCGATGCCATGCACAGTCCAACTAGATGGTCGGATCAATGTATACAGCAGGATCACACAAAATAAGCAATTGTTCACACATTATACAACGGATCCAAAGCGGATATTAAAGTAAATAGCAGGTCTAAGGTATTAAAAAACTGAATAGCTGGGAACAATAACAAATACAGATTTAAACAAATGTTGGGGTAAAGTAATACGGCCAGCCGTGGAACCGTCTCCAGCGGACCTGCTTCCATTCAGGGTATTCCGTCTAGAGGTTTCGGCCGCATTTCCATGCTATACCTGGCCGCCTGCCGGTGTGGCAAACTAGCATATAAGCCATCGCCTGTTTAACATGTGGTCATTTTAGGGCCACTTTTATGCATGCATTAGAGGCGATGAAGCTTCAGCCCGGTCCGTCATGCACATCATTCAATTATGGCACTTTCTATGCCACTCAATTAATGACAATATATCTCGCATAGGTATAGTCTTTGATAATCTGGAAGTTATAATCCGTCACCTCAGGAGATCAGCTCAGTCGTGGCCAACAAAGTAGTAAGCATGTAAAATAAGAAAAATTGTGTGCAATAGGTGTAATACCGTTAATGCCAAAAATAAGCAGGTAGGTTTTGCGACAGGGTAAAAGTGGATCGTGCAGATCATATGCTCAAATTGTGCGGCGTGAAGGCAGAAAACATATAAATGCACGAGTTGTCTGTAGGCAAAATTTAAATAGGGAATCTGATATCGCCATCACTGAAATCCGGTATATGTTTTTGAAAAGAAGCGGAAGTGTTTTGCATTACAGAACAAGGGGAGGATTACAAAGATCGTTCTTGGCCCCATTCCAGTAAGTGATTTTACTCACGGTTTTAGATCAAAAGACAGTTGTTAAGAATTAAGTTTGAAAGGAGTAAACCGCATAGGAAGTTGCATTAAAGAATAGCTTGTAAAGCTGCTGTAACTGCTCAACCTAGATGACCAAGTTTGCTCTGGTGCATTTATTGAACATATTTACAGTCTATGCTCTCCAGTATCATACATGATCCGGCCCGTCTTTATGCAGCTTTTCGTCATTGAGTTGCCTTCTTAAGAAGCATTTTACTGTATCAGTTTACAGATAAATCTTTAGCATTTTCTTGAACATGCAAAAATGTTGAATACGTCTAAGCTCTTTTGGCAGCTTATTCCATATGGAACCATACCTAAGAAGATATAAATTTCTCCTTAGACTGGCCTTGAATTTAGGTAGACTATACATTCACTTCCTTGGAGTTCATAACTAGTATAATCCTGAAAGTGCGATTGATATGTTACGGCATATTTTTTCCGCCAGGCGAGTTTTTGGAGGAAGCATAGATTTAATTGCATTCTTCCTAACCAAAGAAGTTTAAGATTCAGCTACTTGCACCTATCTCTATATGAAAGAGCGCTTAAAAACCTAATATACGCTTCGTGAAGACACCTTGAATGTTTTCATGGCTCTCAAATCATAATTTCGCAGGTTGCTGAACGTAACACAGCAATATTCAAACATAGGTCGGATACTGATTTTGAAAACAATTAGTCTGGTTTCTTTCAAGGTTTGCGGGTGGTATATGAGCTCGACCAACTGCTTAGCCTTTTGTACAATATGATTTGTGTGTTCGCTAAAGTTTAACTAACTAGAGTATCTTAAACCTAATTCATGGACAGTGGCTGATAAGAATGACTTCGTCATGAAGGCTTAACCATTCCGCTGCTATTTGACATCCATACGCCAGAATACTACACTTTGAGGTTGCAAACACCATCTACCACATTTCAGCACATATCTCAATAGCTTTCAAGTCGCTTTGGATATTGTTAACTTCAGCGGTATGCTGAGAACTCAAGAAAGTGTAAACAATCTATAGATCATCAGCAAACAAATAAGACTTGTCAAATTGTATAACAGAAACAAGGTCATATATATATATATATATATATATATATATATATATATATATATATATATATACAGTCGGAAGAGTAACGGACTTAAAACACTGCCGAGTACCACTCCACTGGTGACTAGACGAGGTGAACAGATGTTACCATCTTTAGCCACAACTTGCGACCATCTTACCACATACGATTTTGACCAAGAGTGGAGCGGATTTATCACACCGTACCTACTTAATTTGTATATCAGCCTCTTTGTTGGACTCTGTCAAACACTTTTTGCATGTCAAGGAAGATCACAATGCACTGAACAGCTAGTTAGATGGTTAAGGAAGTCAAGTTTATAAGTAACACATGAGCGGGACTTCAGAAAGCCATGCTGTGAAGGTGAGAGAACTTGGTGCGATAATAGGAAGGAAACCAAATTTTCCTCAAAAATTCTTTCTAACTTGCGTGCAATGATGACTGTGTGGCTAATGGGGCGGCAGTTCCGGATGACGGTTTTCGACTCAGACTTATGTCTCGATATGACAGTAGACGTTTTCCAAGCTTCAGGACATTGACCAGACTGCAGAGACAAAGATAAGATATTCAGTAGCAGAAGTGGGATATCATCACCACCGTGTTTAACTAAAGCAGAAGAGATCCCATTGGGGCCGGGTCTGTAGGACGGTTGTAGACAGGCAGTGATGCGTTTTATCTAGCGACACTAAGGTCGATTGCTGAGAATTGTTCAGAGAAGTTAATCGAGATTGACAATTCCAGCGCTCCTTTTTCATGATTAAAGGATTCAGCAAAATAGCAGCTAAACGTTTCTGTCATTGCAATTGGAGAATCAATGCATTCACCTTCAGGCAAGACGATGTAAGAGGGTAGGCCAATTTTGCTGCCTCTCCATTTTATCAATAATGCAGTCAACAGTTGACTTGTATTACTACTATTTACAGCTCGTTGTTTTCCTGCATGGGACGGGTTTGATGTTTCATGTCCGTCTCAATTATAAGGCTTTGGAGTCACAGTACTACCCTGAAGTCGTGGGTACGATCATATGTTCGAGTTAGCACCCCTATTTTTTGCTTGTCATTTGTTTTGATAACGTATTTAGAAGAGGCTCTCGTATTGTCTCTGAAGGCAAGTATGCTTAAGCACATAGTCACACTGTCATAAAAGGTGTCAGAGACTAACTTAAGATCAGATGAAAGTAAGAACTAGTCCCCGTTTTGACCCTAAGCAGAGCGAAGTACGTCACCCAATTGACCTTTGCAGGAAGCGTTATACCACCGCTGACTTCAAAGGCGACGACTCAGCTTTGATTTTACATCTGACTATTTTTTGATCGCATCCAGGGAGACCATCAATTACGTCGGAGGCGTGCCTGAGGTAAAAAGTAGGTCTAGTATATTTTTACCCCTGGTAACCATAAGAACGTGTTGCTCCCAACCACTAGTTATGACGGAAGTTAAGAACTCAGCATGTTTCGCGTTTGTTACTAACTTGGGCCGGGAGATGTATGGTAGATTGAAATCTCCGCCAACGACTTTGTCAAAAGCACTAAGTTCCAATGTGTAATTAAAGATGTTAACCAACTAGTTCTTATCACAGAGGCTGACCCAGGATGAGCGGTATTTACAGCTTACAAGCGTTTGCTTAGTACCGAATGACCAAAGTAACCAAGCAGAATAACTAGTGGGGTAGATAAATAGAAGTGTGAATCCAGAGACAATGAGATTTTGCGATTAGTAAATTATGTAACCACCTCCTCTGCCTTACTTTCGATCACTTTTAATAAGCTTGTAACCTTTGATGGAAAGCAGCTGGCTGGGCATTGAAGCATGATACTAGGTTGCAATAAGTAAAATCATATCCTGTTTATTCAGGCGTGTGAAAGTGCGGAGTCAATGAAGCTTATTCAACAGAGAACGGATATCAAGTATCATCAGTCTTAAAAGTCTTGGCGATGTTCATCATTCTACCCAGTATTTACTCTTACAATCACATTAGTTCTAGAGCCTTCCGCAGCAAATCTCTCAACGTAAGATTCGCAAGTTCTACCGGGATTAGAAGGGGAGGGGAATGCAAAAGGAATGCTGTAGTGATTTGGGGAGATTGTGTTGAAGTGGATAGAGTATGTTTGCCGAACAGCTCGGAGAGCGCATTGTGAGAGAAGGAGGCGGAGGAGAGTATGGAGAAGGGAAGAAATAAGTGGGTTGTGTTTCAACAAGGATATGTAGAGGCCTGTCAGGAGAACAGCCTTGGCACATCACCTGAACGATCGGATAGTGGGGCTTACCGCTCTGTGTAGGAGCATTATTACTTATAACTCTCACTGGGACACGGGGAGTAACCATTCCCGTACGAAGGCCTCTGTTTGATGTAACACGCTTAGAGCATGAGGCACGGCCACCGCTGCTATAGGTAGCCGTAATGCCAATGGGCCTTAATGCACCTTCACTGGAGATAGCGACAGTCCCAGTGGATGTTTTTGGTCCTGCATCTGTCTCAATCGCGATGTCGGGATTGACGCCAATCCCTACTGCTTTGTCAGAACGTAGTGTATCGCGTCAATTTACACTACTTTCTATGTCCACAAGACTGATGTCATGTGGAGGTGTGAGCATCTCAATTTCTGCTACCCTATCGCCAACCTTAGCATCGCTTGTGTGGAGAGTGGCCCTGCCAATATTAGCTGCGTTTCTAAAGAGGGAGATTCAAACCCTGTTGAATGACCTCCTTCTTGGCACACCTTATTCACAGGTCACCCATCCAGTAGTTACCAGTCATTGTTAGCTGTTACCAGCTTATTCCGGTTGCCATGATTCCACTCCCGATGATTCCAAGTGTTTTCAATTTAATTCAAGAAAGTGTTTTGTACACCCATAAGGGTGAATATTCAGCTGTTATACACACGCTTTCAGCATAGTAAACGAAATAAGGAAATAAATACACAAGTGGAGTGATAAGTGGCATAAACAGCAGTATGTTTAGATTGCAATGTTGTTGTTAAGCTACGAGACAAGTGCTGTCTGTTCGTACTGAAAACGTGCTAGATATGGAATAACAGATGTGTGCTAAGTCATTTGGTGGGCAAAAATGCATCTATACTTTTGGCTGGTTGAGGATGTTGATACAAACTCAGACAGTGCACCTTGAAGAGGGTCACTGGTATCAGTAAGTATTCTCGAACCAAGACTTATGCATGAATTGGTGTGAGTGGACACAAGAATCTCACTCAACCGAGGTAATTACGTCAGTGACCTAGCTAAGATTTTGTAGAGCTTCCTTAAGAAACCAGAAAATAGCACAGTGGAGCAGTAGGTCCAAAGGGTCAAGACACATGCGGTGATAAATCACTGAATTAAGTGGCGGGGGACAGAGGATGATCGCGAACGAAGGGCGTAGAACGAAAGCTTCCTCACCTTCGTAAAATCATCATTAACTTGGAGTGATCAGGAAAGTTCACGACTGAGTGTTACACGTAAGTACTTCACTGACACTCTGTAGTGCAGATTCTCGCCATCTAGGTGAAGTTCAATGTATTCTATGAGAAGTTGCTGCTAACCGTGGCGTATATGTAGGGAGAAAACGACGTTATTGCATTCTGATGCATTCAGCGATAAAATGTGAGCTCTGGATCATAATACAAGGCTGTCCAGATAGGCTTGTAATTTAGTTGACGAAGCTGCGGTCGGTTGTTGCATACCCAAGACTACGTCGTCTGAATATTTCAGTAATACCGCAACGGCAGAAGCAATTAAAAAGGCTATGTAAGTAAAAAGGTGGTGTGGAGTATGCTTTGCCCCATGAAGAGCTCCAGTGTCTGCTGTGAGCGGCGGTGAAGTTTTACCCCCAGGACTGAGTAAACAGGGCAAGTGAAGTGAGATAGTCTGTCAAAAGGTGGACAGTAGAGAGTTGAATTCCGGCAACGTGCAGGTCTCTCACAAGAAGCCAACTGTTTACACTGCCGAAAGCATTACTGTAATCGAGAAAACACATGCGTACGTGTTTGACCTTGTTGTCTAGTGACGACCGCATTGAATGCACAAGATAAGCTATTGCGTCTTGGGTAGACAACAGACTGTAGCAAACTGTGGCGGATCCTTTGAATAAGTCTGATTCAGCAACTGTCCAAGAATAATCTTTTCGAATATATTCAAGTTTACCGAAATGTAGGTAACTGGCCGGTACATAGCGGAGGCTTTCTTTGGTACCGAAGTAATTCTGACACTTCTTCAGCACTCGGCAATAGTAAACTCTTTCATGCACAAGATGTATATGTCAGCAAGAGGCTGCGCCAAGGATTCGGCATACACATTGAGCACAACGACTGATAATTCGTCCGGACCATTTGCTTTGTTAGAGTTTAGCAGAAGTAATTTATTGCGAAACGTATTACTGTCAATGGCAAATAGAGAGGCTGTGGCCTAAACAAACGTGGGAAAGGAGGGTGAGAGGTGGAGTTAGCATTGAATTCACTAGTACAATAGTGCATGATGGGATACAAAGCATAAAATTACAAGACCCACAGGATGGATATGCAAAAGAAAAGTAACATCAGTATGTTCCAACGTGGAACGTGAAGTATCGGTGATTAAACCGTTGCACTTTATCAAACTGTTGTGTAGCGTTTACCACTAGGATTAAAGTCTAAGCGTCTTTCGCATGTCGTCAAGCCTGTGGCGTTCACCACATCTCTTCGTAGTGTATTCCAGTGAGAACAGATTCTAAATAAGTAATAATACTTTCTACAATTCAAACGAGAGTGTTGCGTCATTAATTACACATGGTTGCCTCAGTATTGTTTGTAAGGAGCTAGGTTTAACAGTGATGTACCTGGATGCTAGCTTTCAGTTGGTATCCGGTATGTGAGAAAAAGATCTCCGTGAAGCCATCGGTATTCTGAGGAGAACACACCGAGTACACGAAGACACAGTTCGTAACTTAGACCGGATAGTCCACGCGTTGCCTTTGTGGGTCATTTTTGCGATTGTTCCAATAGGCGAATGTCTCGTTTTAACCATGGACACCAGGCCTGAATGGCATATTCAACGTGAGGAAAAATATAGAAGTTAAGCAAATTTAGTACCAGCCGTCGCATAAAAGTACCGAGAACTCGCCTCAAAAGCCTCAAGTTCAAGTTCGTCACACTTGCTGCTTTCGAACATTGAAGCGAACTGCCAAAACTCGCTCTCTTGCACGATCATACCTCAGTCGCGTTCATTAGTCACGTGTTTGCAGGACGTGCTGCCCCAATAAATATGTATTGACGAAGCCGCTGCGCACTGTCAGCAGGTGACACTTTGCAAGGTTCAGTGGGTGCTGATTTGCTTTTGCCCATTCGTTAACCTGAACCAGATCAATCTGAAGATAGACACAGTCGGATGCTGAGCGAATTGCTCTTCATATTTTAGCATCGTCAGCAAATATTTGCATCGCGGATAGAATGTCTGCTGCAAGTAGATTAATGTAGACTAAAAACAGTAGTGGGCTGTGGTCGGATTATTGCGGTTACACCCCTGGAGACGCACAAGCTTTCGGAGTGAGTGTCAGCTACTCTTACTTTGAGTGCTCTGTCGTGTAAGTAGTCTTCCAAGCAGGTGAGCAGGGTACCGTTGATACCGTAGGCAGCAAGTTTTTGGAGGAGAAAGGAGCGGTTGACTCTGTGGAATACTTTAGAAATATCCAAATAAGGTATATCTATGGAACTCCAACAGCCGCACTGCTCCATGAGTCCCGGGTAAGCAGCAAATTGGTGAGACAACATCATCTGCGTCTGAAACAATGTTGGGCATTAGAAATTATTTGTAGACTCAAAGTATCGCGTCAGTTCATCTGCGATCGCCGATTCCATCACCTTTGATAAAACAGGAAGAAGAGTAATAGGTCGGTAGTTGGTGGGAGCAATGGTTTTAGGTACTTATCGATTCCAGAGGTACTGTACTTCCGGAGAGAGTGTAATTTGATTGCAACAGCCGCTGGGGTAGTGACGCTGGATAAGGCAATCCCATTGGTTGGGAGTTAATAGAGCGAAGGTTCCATGGTATTTGTAGCTACCGAGCCAAACTGCAGGCGTAGAGCGTTCGAGGCATCCACAGAAGTAGTTGTTAGGCAACTGGATGTCTTGAGTGGTGGTATTCCGGGCTTAACCTTTTGTTGCCATTCACATATCCGTATAGGAGTTTGGTGTTACTCGTAAATCATAAAAGCATGGACTCCCGCCATTCGTACTTATCGACTCTAATGAACAATGATTTTATACGGGTTAAGAAGCATAGTTTCACAAGTCCCGTTGGGTGGTTTGCTGAGTTAGCGGAAAAAGTTAATGATAAAAGCGATTGAACAATATACAATGAACAGCAATATATTACAGGTAAAATATGCTTGCTTTACAAGTCCCGTATGATGGTTGAAATGAAAGCAAATGTAAGTGTAAAGCGTCATTTTAATTGTCTAGCGATCCAGGTGTCCTTCTTCATGTAAACGTTTCAAAATGCGTACTGATTTGTTACTGTAGAGTAAAATGGGAAGTAATATGGAGTAGGTATGTCCTAAGAACAAAAGAAACGACAAGGCTTATTCGTGTGCCGCTTTCTTGGACTGATGTAATTGATGAAGGCAATAGTAGTATTTCCGAACGATATTCCACAGCGGCAGTGTGTAGGTAGTAAAACACGAAAGCTGATAATGAGCACCTTTTTTCACGTTTGGTTGATGTAGACATCACTGATTATATAGCGTAATGTAAGTGGATAAGGGAATGATTCAGACATTTTTTGAACACGCTTAGTGTGGAAGAAGAAACAACGTATGTGGGAAGAGCGTTCCAGTGTTGGCACACACGAAGGGAAAAGAAATTCCGGCGGCATTCCAATCGGCTCTATCATGTGGCCATCTTTAGCTGGTGTCCTCTGAGTGTGGTATTGCGATTCAGCTTTACTAGGTGACGACAAGAATTGTTTCGATTCGTCAGAATCATATAAGTCATTATCTAGTCGCCACGCAGGCGTCGATATTTTCCACTGTAGACCCCGAGGGTTTTCAGCTTCAATCGGTAAGGGAGTTGAAATAGGAACATTACGTTCTTGGTCGCCCTTCGTTGTGGCGGTTCAAGAGCGGTAATGTCTTGTTTTTGCCATGGCTGCCAGGCGTGGATGACGTACTCAGAATGAGGCCGAATGTAGGCGTTGAGCATCTGCGAAAAGATTGAAGGATCGAAGCACCCGAATGCTCTCCGTAAAAGACCAAGGTGTTGGTTAGCTTTTTTGGAGACTTTCTCGGCCTGATGGGAACAGCCCAGATCTTCCTGCACTACCACTCCTAGATCGCATTCCGTTGTACTGCGCTGCAACATTTGATCACTCAGTCTGTATTTGCAAGTGGCTTTATGGCGTATGCTCAACACCTTGCACATTGTAGCCAACGCTCCAGCAGGTTCTGAGTCGACCATTCGTAGACCCTGTCAAGATTATCCTAAAGTGCTGCATTGTCGCTGGTTGTTCTCATGGCTCGCCATATCTTGAGATCATCATCAAAGAGTAAGGAGTTGGAGGTGATTACTGTCGGAAGATCGTTTATGTAAATCAGTGATAGTCGTGGACTAAGTACTGAGCCCAGGGGCACTCCGCATTTAACATCGATTGGGTCAAAGATGACTCCACGAAGTCTTACATTTAGATGTTGTTGAAGCCATAAGTTACCTATCCAACCGAGGATTTGGTCACCAATACCACAACACCGCAGCTAGTGAAGGAGGATCCGATGATTCGGACGATCAGAGACTTTTGAGAAGTCCAGATATACTTCATCAACAAGTACATCCCTGTCGAAGGTCTCAATCCAACTGGATCTAGCAAGTATCAAGTTTAAAGTGCAAGATCGGTTCTTGTGAAATCCATGTTGTTCTTGTGCTATGATATTGCGTTCTTCCAGAAAGTTCATCAGCGCTTCGGTAACAATCGCTTCCATGATTTTGGAGAGCACCGGGAGTAGTTATTGGGCGATCGTTGGCCGGATCTGTACTACTTCTTCCTTATGGATGGGAGTGACGATGCCTCGCTTCCACATTGCTGGCACGCGCCTCGCGTCAATGCATCGTTGGAAGAACTTGCAGAGTGGGTCCGCCAGGTTTACTGCAGCCAATTTCAACGCTTTTGGGCGAATATTATCGACACCGGGAGAGGTATGCTCGCGCGGGGCATTTAGCCTTTTCATAACATCCGCAGTCGTGAACGTGATGGGGCTAACTTATGGTGGTGGTACAACGATCGGGAACAGTGTATGCGGCGATGTCGTGCTCTGGAAGTTCTGGGCGAATTGTTGACATAGGACGTTGGCCGCCTCAGCTGCGGCTTGTGCGAGTCCACATAACGTGTGTAAGACAGGAATTCTTCGTTGCACTTTGCGGAGCTTGTTTATGTGTCTGTACTGGAGCTCGGGATTTGAAAGGAATTGTTCAGCTAGACTATACTGGTGTTGTATTTTATCTTCGCGTACCAGGCTTAGGTAATAATTCCTTTGGATAGTGTAGGCTTCCCATGTTTCGGCGCTAGGTGACTCCTTGTATCTTCGCCAGAGGCAATTCCTCGTGACGACGCACCTCCGTGTCCTGCTGCGTATGAATGCTTCTACTGTCTTCGCTCGCAAAGGCCTTTTCTTAGAAGCACTAGTTACTAAAGTGTTGAATTAGTGAGCATAATCAGACCAGGCGACATCGGGGGATCGTTCTGCTAGAAATGCCCAGTTTGTAGCATTTATAAGTTTGATTAGAGCGCCGTAATCCGTAATGAGCTGACACTCCTCTGTGTTTTCTGTGAAATACACCGTATAAGAGATATACTTGAACATGAGAATTGCATGGTCGCTACGGCCTAAAGGACTCTCTGTCGATACCGTTTCGATAATAAGCTCTTCATTAGTGAATACGAGACCCAGGATACACAGTTTGTTTCCCGTCCTGAATCTTGTGGGACTTGTGGTATGATTGTAGAATGGTAGTCCACTAATTATCTCTTGTACTTCCATTTTGAAGTGTTCATTGCTACAGACTGGGATTTCTATGCTGTGAATACTGAAGTCACCAACCAGGAGATTGTGGCTATACGGCTGTGAAAGAATGGTCTTCATTGTGGAGGCTAGGCGGTTGTCCATTTCCCAAGTAGCCGACGGAGGGCGATATACGACACTCAACAAACATGATTAGGCGAAGACGGCACCAAAGTGCATCGATAATCTGAACCTTTGGGTCATCGATGAGATCACGGTGTAGTTCGTTTCAATAATAAAGTAGTACTCCACCTTCTCTACTTGGTTGATCGTTGCGTAGAATAGACATTCAAGGTAATGCGATTTTTGCATTAGTGTTCGCTTCATTCACCCAGGTCTCGGTTATCGTAACGAGGTCCCTTGAGATGGAGGCCTGACAATGAACAATGAACAATGAATTTATACGGGTTAAGAAGCGTTGCTTTACAAGCCCCGTTGGATAGTTGGTGGGGATTTCAACATAATAATTATGATGAAAAGGATAGTAAAATAGTTAACACTTTAAATACGAAAATAAGGACTTATCGTTTGCTTCGCTGCAGTCCTGCGATCCACTTAGATTCACAACACTCACAGTGAACAACAAATAATTCCAGGTGTAGGATGGAGACATAGTGTTAAGTAACAAAGCTCCGTCAGTTTGCTTTAAAAGACTTTGTGCGTTGGTATAAAAACAGGGAAGTGATTCATAGGTTAGAAGGTTATTTGTGAATGTAGACAAAAGGTTTGAGATTTTGCCGACCCTCCTGAGGTCGGTTGGAATAACTCTCTGCACCACGCAATCAGGTTCACGATAATCCTGATAGTCACTCACCTCCTGGGGTGTCTCGCCGGATTCTATGACGGCTGTCAGTCTCTGTGGTGGACTCGGCATTTACCGGTTGTTCCCACTGAGTTGGTCCGCTCCATTGAGTAACCAGTAGCCTCTGGCCATAAACCTGCTGCTTTTAGTCGAATTTCTGTTGGTATCATGTTCCGGAACTTATCTCAGTCCTCTAGAACTGTCCGTAAAGTTAGCTCAGACGGTAAGGGCAACTTCAGAAAACTAGGACCACGCCCTTTGTAATTTGGCGACACGGGAATCCTTGTCAGGGAGGTAGTAATGATATTTTCTAGAGACATCGCCTCATGAATGTATCGCCATTGCTCCAGGTCATGTTCCTGAACTTCTTCAGGAGATGAAGCTTGAGACTGGGGGACGCCATGAATAATGACGGTTTTCAGCTCGTGTTTTCTACTTCCTTGTTGATTGTTCATATTTCTTGAACTTCTTTCCACGGAATATCCAGTAAGATACATATTCCGTTCGCTGCTCTGTGGTGTCGATTTGCAGCGAGCAGAATGGATCCTGTTTCGTCCGCGGAATGTAGTGTTACTGGATGTAGTCGACGCTCATCATAGTGTAAGGATTTTGGGTGTCGTGTGATACGTCTCAACGTAGTGGGTTCAGCGCGCATCCTGATGGCACTACAGATGGAATCCCACTGACTACGATCGTCTATCAATTTACCCCTTATAGTGTTGGATTTGGATTCAGGAACGTTAGTGCACACAAGATTTAAGGCAACATGACTCCGCCTTGTGGTTCGCAATTTAAGAGCACTAGGTTCTTTTGTATTTTGTAGAATTGCGGATCGAACTGGCGATAGCGATCCATGTTGAGGCGAGGTTTTGCAGTCTCCGGTAATTGAACCCCAGGTGACTTTGACAGCGTTTTCTTAGAAGCAACCACTGCGTAGGATGTCCAGCTATTCTTCATCGTGGGCCTTCTGGAGCGTTGTGTCAAATGAATAACTACTTATCACGCATTTCGAGAGCGCAGAAGCAAGTGGGTTGTAAAAGAGTTTTTCACGTAGTAGCTTAACTGTAAGTAGCCCTGCATCCCGAAAGATTTCATAGCTTCAATAGGCAAAAAAGTAAATCCAAGTTATTTCCCGAGTGTAGGATGTAGAGTAGATTCAAGTAAAAAATGTAGGTGACGGAGTGCTTAATTCAGCCGACTTTTAAATATGGCTAGCGTTGCTGCTAAAACCATAGAATCAGGGAAATCATTTAATGGTTGACACACACGAATGGAAGGGAAGTTTCTACGGCACGCCAGGTGGCTGTACGGTTCTGCCAATTTCAAGGAGTGGCCTCTAAGTTTGGTGCTACTGCTGAGTTGTAGTAAAGAGCAGCACACATGAGTTGGATTGTGTAACATCAAATACGTCATAATCAAATCGCCTCGTAATCGGCGATTCCAGCAGTTGAATACTCCCAAGCGTTTCAGCCTCTGCTCCTACGGAAGGTGGTGCATTCCAATGACGTATTTAGAAGCCTGACGTTGAGGTTAGTCCAGTGCAGTTAGGCCATGCTTCAGCCATGGCTGCCAGGCTTGGATTACCTATACGACATGGGGACGAACATACTCATTCAGCATCTGTCTGAAAATAGTGATGTCTAGTTGTCCGAACGCCTGTCGTAGCAAGCCGACGTGCTAATTACCAGTTTTTGAGGCCTTTGCGGATTGTCTGAAACAACTCAAGTTATCCTGAACATGCACACTAAGGTCGCATGCGACGGATGACCGCTGCAGTACTTGCGACGTGCGGTAGTTTCTGCTTGCTTTGTAATTCTGCCACGTGGTATCACGTGGGACTGGCGAATGTTGCTGCCAGATCTCATCTCTTCTGTTGATCCATGTACGTGTTCTGCTTCGGATCCACATATTGGTGCGGCGCGATGCTTGTAATGGCACAAGGTTCGATGCTGATTGTTTGACCCAGTTAATCTTTCAATTCATTCCATGCGTCATTCACTGAACTTTGCGTCTGTAGGTCCCAGTAAACGGTTACTGCCAAGTTGTGCAGCTTAAAATACTCCGTACTAGTTCGTTGTGTCCTTCTTTCGGTATCAACAATACTCGTTTAACAAACATAATCAAACGTAAGGACTGAATGGTCGCTACGGCTCAGTGGATAGTCGTACGGTACTGACTCAACCATCAACTCTTCATTAGTCAGGATTAAGTCCAGAATTAATGACTTGTTTGAACCCCGCTGTCTGGTTGGTTGATGCACAAGGTGCTACAAAACTCGCATATCCATGAATTCAAGGAGCTTCGATTTAAATGATGGCCCATTAGGGGACATTGATGTTATTGAAGGAAAATTAAAGTCCCCAATTATAAGATAGAGAGAGTACTTTTATGGAACAACATAGCGGACAGTGTTTAACACAATGTTATCGCTGTCTGCTGACGAGTTCGGTGGGCAATGCATATATATATATATTTATATATATGTTTATATATGTTTATATATATCCTTTCTCATGTAAATGTCTAGTGAGCCATGAGCGAGGCCACTCGGGTCCACTACAGAAGCGACGACGGGTTCTGCACAGAACGTACGCAGAACCGGCGCAACGTATGTAGGTACGCCGCATTCGATTTACTAACCGCGTGCTTGCATGCTAAGTCACTTTATTTCAGGTGGTGGGTTTTTAATTTTGCCTTAATGCTTTTCTTTCTCATATAAATATATACCTGTATTCTATTCCATTAACTGGCACATCTCGCTTATGCCAATTATATTCTATTTCCATAACATTTTCGTGTTCGTGGCGTTTCCGCAAAGTATACTTTCTGACCTCGTGAACTTATCTAGGATTCATTTGTAAACAACTTATTTCATATGCTCATTAACTTAAGGTTTATGTCACCGTTTCCTTATGCATTAATCGAGTTATTTTCTTTGTATCTCTCTCAAGTGATTAGCTGTTGCTTGATATCCCCGGTGTGGCTGCGCTTGGTGTGCATGTTGACAAGGTGCCTACCTGTCTATTACCCACTACATCGTCCATACTGGCTCCAGGAGACAGTTGGTCGTTGCTGGAGGGGATGGGGTACATAATCCTTGTGGCCGTGTTAGGATCAAAGAATGGTTCCAAGCAGTCAGTGTGGAGCGGACTACGGTCCAACCACTCACTGCCTTGCGTGCACTTGATTTTCAGATACAGTGTGCTTGTGTTTGCCTGTGAAGGAGTGTGGGCCGACTCTCCGTAGATGAAACGTGGCTCCAATCCACATGCCTCCCGGTCTTATTCCTTCGGTTTTACACTGGATATGGGGTGTGTGTGGATGGAGCTGTGGGTGGTGCAACGTAAGCCACGCATGGTTCCTCTGTAGGCGCAGGCGTCCTGTGCCTGGCCACAGTGACAGGCAAATCGGAAACCGGATGCCGCCAACCAAATATATATATATATATATATATATATATATGCAGTGGTATACGAAGAAACATTGAGCCATCAGGAACCACGGGATTCAAAATAAGGTAGAGAAATAGTAAAAGAAAACAAAACACAATGCATAAAAGTCCATGGTCTCGTCAGAGGACGAGATACTACCCGGTTGCCCAAGCCGAAGTAGGGTGTTGACTTAGGGGACACCACCCCGAGCCTGTGGCTGATTAGCCTGCCCGCAAGGCAGCGGAGCGAATTCACGGAATCGCGCCCATTGGGAGCCGTTGACTGCTTGCTCAGTTCATACGCCTTACGTTTGTTCCTTTGTCAAACAGGGACCCAATGTTCCCCAGAATTACAGCACAAAGTTGCTGGAATAAAATGCTTCGCTGGGATGAAGCAAGGGGCAGTGACTATGTTTAGTGGCGAGTCACGTCCGCCATGTCACAGTATTGGTAAACGGATATATGTGACTTTGTATAGAGAGAACGCTTGCAAGGCGAAAACCCACCACGTCCTGAAACACTGCCGACGAACAGTTTGCTGGAACAGGAATTTCCCGAACCCTCCAGCTGGTACCACCAGGAGGTGGTTCGGCAAGCCAGCGAGGAGGTTGTTTGGAGGTCCATAGATAGCCGCTAAGAGGTAAGCATCACGCCTCTTCTGTGAACCAACATCTCGACCTGCTAGGTGCAGTCGGCAAAATAGGGCGTCGGAAATAACAAGGGAATTTTCCGTAAGGGGTTCACATTTCAAGTAATCTCGGAAGTAGAGGGCAACACCGCCACCGCGAGGTGGACGATCATTTCGAATGACTAACATCTCACTGAGTTCAATCTCTTGATTAAGTACGTAGTTTGAAAGCCAAGTTTCCGTAACTGCCAGGAGGTCCCAAGTTGTTGTTTCACGTCGATGGCGCAGTTCTGAGGGCTTAGAATACAACCCGTGAGTGTCGGTGGAACAGCATTGTATTTCTTGACGCATAAGAAACTCGCTTCGTTGTGAGTGGCCGGCACAAATAGTGTCGGTCTTCTAAAGTATTTTGTAACGGTTGCTTGCACGGCTGGCTGGTCTGAGATAGGTACAACCGAGGTTTGCTCATCTGTAGCTGAGGTTCGTACGAATTGAAGGACTGGTCTTAAGCATACTTTTAATGGCCCAAGTTTACTGTTAACATGCCACGCTTGGATCGCCACTGATACCATTTCTGGCGCAGCCAAGGTAACTTTCAATATTCCTGTCCCGCTGCATTGGTAGTTTATAGAGGCAACTAGACGGGTCATTTCAAAAGCCACGAAATTTTGCATCTCGTAGTGTTCTGTGATTTACCTCCATTCTTCGATGTCGTGCTTTTGCCATTCACTGTTATCGTCTTGCTTCAATTCTGGCACATCATGAACGAGTACCACTTTCTTCATCTCATTTTGACGTGACGCACTAGAGATGGAATTCCGCTTATGTCTTTCTGCCCATAGCCTGTCAGGATAAATGCGGACACTGACAGAATAGTTCACTAGAATGTGGCTTGCTAAGGGAACATTTTCCAAGTCGCGTGTGTTGTCAAACGTTACTCGCAGTAACCGAGATTCCCTTATGTGTGGAGACGATGGATTTCGTGAAAGGCGTGTAATACTAGTTGGGAGAATTTCAGTCCGAGTGCGCACGTTATTTCAGCCTAGCGATTTTGTTCTTCGGATTGTCTATCTTTTAGAGGTACATTAGTGGGTTCTGAGATCTTTGAACATATCACCGTCAATGTCTTTTGGTTACGTAGTAATTGTTTGTTCTGCATTTCCTTGTGAGCGTAGGTTTGTTGAGTGTCT
This sequence comes from Dicrocoelium dendriticum, assembly GCA_944474145.2. NCBI lineage: Eukaryota > Metazoa > Platyhelminthes > Trematoda > Plagiorchiida > Dicrocoeliidae > Dicrocoelium > Dicrocoelium dendriticum. Next base: position 30,996,380 of record OX104067.1, read on the forward strand.
GGCTTGTCTTCCGTGGGTGACAAGCCAAGACTACAGCAAGATTTTTTACGTGCAACGCCGTTAGTTGCACTGCCTGTGGAAGTCAATTGTTGTTGCCCAGCTACTGACGGAGGGGAGCGTGCAATGTATGCGCAACTCTGCTTGCTTTGAGCATAAGGTGAGACTTGGGAGACCGTTCAACCGACTTGTTTTCGCTGTTGTTTATCATTAATGGTGTTTACCTTTTGCTGGATTGTGTAGCATTGTCGCTAGAGTGCTTTTGCCTTGTAAACTGGTCTGAGATCCGCGCTACGTAATACATCCATTTGCAACTCGAGTTCTGAGATTTTCCCTCCCAATGCCGCGAGCCGCTCCTTTTGCTCTGCCAACATCTCACACCTTATCGTAAGCGTCTGAACAATCTTAATTATCAGAGTTTCTGAACATAAGTCACAGAACCACACCCTATCGATCGATACGCTGTTACCTCCGGTAGATGTAATGTTCACATTTGTTGCGTCGTAGAAATTGACCCAGAAGGAACACGTGATTTACGAGATGATCTCTATTCCCTGCTTGTATGGGCTACGATTGACCTTAAGTTTGTTGCTCACTGCGTTCCCGGTCGACAAACTTCTCCGTCCCATGGATCAGTGGTTTGTATGCACTTTTGGCCTGTGCTGGTCATGCCGTTTGGGCTGTCTCAGTTGTCTGCTCCAGTTAGTGGGTTTGGTAGTGATGGCTTGCTAGGCCCACAGGTAGCCAAAATCACACAGACTGTGCAGTGAAATGCGCGAAAAAATATGGTGGCAAAGTAAGATGACAAAATAGCCTGTAGCTATGGTATACAGTGGAGCACAGTACTAATTTATACATTGTCTGACAGTCTTAAAGAAGCGCGGTCGAGTGGTATTTCAAAGGTATTGATGGAACTCAAACAGGCAACGTTGCTCACATTCGCCCTAGAGAAAAGACTTCCGACCATAGCAATGAAGACTGGTAACTCGGGTTGTTCAGATGGCTGTTGTACTGCTCGCTGAGCTTGGCAATTTTGTTGCATAGGTTTCGTCACCAATCGAGGTGACATCATCAGTGCGTAGTTGAGTGGCGTGCAATAGCGTAGAGTAGCGTAGCCGAGCCTCGGTGACTTCGTTTGTCTTCGTTTGTGGTGTACCGGCGTGTCGTTGGACCTACTTCAAAAATATAGACCTCGTTAGATGGAGCTTGGTGAATCGAATCGATTGAGCGTACTTCCGAAGAGGTGGCGCAAAGAATATGAGGGGATACGTCCAATCTAACTCCGAGCACAGGATTGCACAATTAGCTCGCACATGCACATGAACTTGCATACAAAGAAGGGTACAACAGAAGTTTCGGTGCAGTTCTTGCAGGTTTACATCTAGATTTAACGTTCGGTTAACGATTCCACTATGTTGTTTCATAATACGCCGGTCATCGCTGCAGGTACTAGTTCCCAGTATAATCTGGACGGCGCAACTCAGTTTTGGAAAAGATATTAATAGATGTCACCGTAGCGTGATCTTCGTTTTCTCTTCACGTCTTCGCAGGCGTTTTAGGTATGGAGGTAAAAAGCGATGCGCACGGGGAAAATGGTTTCCCGCGGATAGCAGGTATCAAAGCAGTAGTTAATGTATCTCGTTAACTGGTCGAATTCTTCAAATATCTCGTTGTGAAAATATGTAATCTAATCCGTGAATTGAAGCATTTCCTGGACTCCAAATATGTTCGCTGGTGAGCATCTTCTTTTTTAGGTCTGCAATCTCTACAAGGAGTAATATCCCTATGGTTTACTTTGCTGTACAGGATAGGAGATAAATTGAACTTTGATAGGTCAGAACTACTAATCGACGCCTGATTACACCCAAAATACAGCTACGCATTCATGGAAGAGTTTGCAACCTTTTGCAGCCCAAAGTTTGTGAGAAAACCGTTGTCAAATCTGTTGAAATCACCAGAAATATGCAAAGAAGAGAATCAATGTGGTCGATAATAATTAAAGGGAACTGGTCGTAAAATTCCTCTGCCTCCGAGGCCCCAGAACTGGGGAAATGTAGATATTTGTAAGCAAAATCGGTTGGTAACCACCTAAACAACTTGGTCTACGTTTCAATATCAAACGGTTAACATGTGGTCAAGAAAAACTGAACCAACTTTTTGTTGGTGTGCACCACACAGTACTGACATAAGTGATAACACCTCCGCCGCGACTCTTGTATATATTTGACCGGTCTACACGATGACAAATGAATATTTCGATCGCTACAACCTGACCTTTAACCACCTCGTGGAGCCACGTCTCTTAGAGCATTACAAGATAAGCTTCGAGTATTCACGACAACGAACTTTGCTTTTAATCTCAACCAATTGGCTCATAACGGATCGGATATTTGCGCTTATTATAGTATATATTATGGTATACTCATTTCAGTTTTCTTCCATAGTGCATTTCTCCATCCAGCACGATGCTCTTTAATAGAAATATTGAGCATCTTATAGATTGGCTTCAGTTTATTTTTTACAGCCTGACCGTGCAAAGCCGTGGAATAGGGATTTTGAAATATCGCGAGTATAGGTCATCATGACCTTGTAGGTTGTATGGGATGGGTAAAAAAACAAATACAAATACTGCCGAGATTGTGAGCGTAAGTAATTTTGAAGATAGAACAAAAGTGCACGGCCAAGTTTGAAGGCTCCGGCGTCGAGACTAACAGGATTCGTCCAGTTGCCTTCCTCAAGCCACACTCATCGTTCTGCCTGGCATGGTTGGAAAGTTCGGCTGTACCAACGGCGGCAGCGTATGTTTAAAATAATGCGTTGGATTCTACTTTTGCTTCGAGATTACTGTGTTACGTGTTTTGCTATGTGCATTTTGCACGAATATCTTTCTTTTGGTGTATTTCCTAATCTGTGCAAAGTTAATGGACATTCTCTGGCGAATTTCCGCCATCTCATTGATTGGCCTAACTTCCATCTGTTTTCGCCATCTTGGATTTGTTTTACAGAGACTCAAGAAGTCGGCTCAACAACGGAAACAACCCGCAGTTTCAACCGGTTGGTTCGCATTACTTATAGTAGGAAAAACTGCGTCATATTTTTTCCTCATCCTCTGGTAGTTATATTCCTATGTAATCTTAACATTTATTAACCGTATGCTCAGCATCTTAACATTCTTCCCAGTACCCACTAGAAATGCTTGCTAACAATGTTAAACGAGAAGCTCAGTACTTATGCTAAGGGAAACCAGAAAAGACCAGAAGACCCACTGATACCACTGCTATAACTCCACCCATTATTACCGTAAAAGGGAGACGTCCATCATCCAAACTAAAATGAACTCGGATGTAGCTGTGAACCACTCAAAATTTACTACCACTATCCCGCCTGAAAGGACAAATCGGATTAGATCCCTTGAGGAAGAAGTACCCGCGCTGAAAAGCAAAATTCATGAATTCAACACAAACCATGATCAAGGTTTATCATTCTGGGAACTGCTTCCCGCTTCAGCAAATGTTACACTAGACAGAATGTGCACAGCTGGTTTCGTACTAGACTCAATTGCATCCGAGACGCAAGAACTCCGCCATAGATCGAATAATGCAAGTATTTTTAACTACCTGAAAAACCGAACATCAACAGAATAAAACGATCCTTTTAAAAGCATGTAATATGGATGTAATCTTCTGTCAATACCTCAGACTGAGGAAAAAGGAAAGCACGACCACATGTCCGATGCTACTACAGTTTCTATACGATAGGAGTGCATGAAAATCCGTACACAGTAAAAGACTAGTTGTCGCACAAACAAATTTCAAAAACATTATGATCAAATACGATCAAACGCCTCTTCAAATTCGATTAACAATGAAACAAAGACACCGCCCACTGGACTCCCCATACTCCCACTGATGACCTCCTCAGTAATGTGTACCTTGAAATGCAAACGGTCGTTCAAGATAGGAGGTGACTAGCATTCAGATCCTCAACGGCCTCGTCAGATAGCCTCCAACAGAAGTAGTGATGTGTCCATCTTAAAAACGCCATCCGAGTTAAAAATATAGCGAATCAATAGACATCTGCTGACCACACATCCCAACTTCTTAGACTGTTCTTCCAGTTATGAGCTATTACAACAGTTGATAATAGTTAAACCCGCAACATATGGAGAGCGAAACAAAATCTCAGGTTTCAATTCGTAATGGTCGGCTGTCCTGTCCCATGGCTCAGTGGCATAAGCTTCTGGCTACTCGGTGTTAGCCTCTAGCCGTTATGGGTTCGATCCCCAGTATGGGGCCTACGGATGCGCACCAATGACGAGTCCCAATAGGGCGAAACGCGCGTCTGGTGCTTTCCGGATTGGTAGCTAACCTATGCGGCTTGGAATCCAATTGCGATGAACCAACTCGAATGATACCCAAATCCGTCTACTCATTACTAATCAACAACTCAGATAGTCAGGTCGCCGTCACGAAAAACAAATATAAAGCTGACCCAAATGAAACAAGCTATGGCGTATCTCCGACTAACCGAGAGGCAGGCAAAACAGCGAAAACAGCCTCCCAGCATTTCTACCAGAAACACATGAAGCTCAGCAGCTCTAAACTAAACCAACCGAGAAAATGGGTACGTCTTCATGCTGTTACATGCAACGCTGACACAGATGTCGGGATAAGCCGAAGTGACCCGGCCCAATATGTACCCACATTACCCCTGATCGCAACAATACCATCCGAACAAATGCTTTCCTAGACTCCAACATCCCTCCACCCCTGTACACTACGGATGTAAGTCCCTTTTTGGCCATCGTATAGTACCAAATCCTTCCCACCAATCCACCTACAATCACGTGCCATTATGAATCAGCGATTCATCAAACTACTAAAGTATGTAGTCAATTCAATCCAGCACGATGTACAGCGCAGTACGCCTAAGATACCTCTCGACACACATATCTTAGCTACACTGACGAAGTAACCTACATTACACTTTATATTCCACTCTAACAGAGTCGCTAAGTTCCCTCGTAATTAACATTGGTTCTTTTTTGACCAAATTAAATGTATTTTCAACAAATGTTTATGAGCTCTCCGTATATTGGTTTTATTACTGAAAGTTAGTGCACATCAAAAATTAGTGATTCTCAATTTACCATCTTAGACTATAAACTTTCCCACAAGGATCGCTGACACAAAGTAGGAGGTGGCTGTGTCATATACCTTCGAAATAACCTGACTGCGATATGTATGTATGTATGTAATCTCAACGGTCTAGCAACTATACCATTTCTGAGTCAAGTTAGTCAATACAGAAAGCAAATTGGTTAGTAAGCATTTTCAACTTGGTTCGTAAGCATTTTCAACTTGGTTCATAAGCAGTTTCAAGTTGGTGCGTTTCAAAGTTTGGCTAAGGTGCACACACGCACCGACGAGTAGCTTCCTCATTGGTCAGACACCGTCGGCCAACAGGATGCCTTGTGTCACTATAGAGCAGGTGTTCTCAAACTTTTCGGCACGTGAACCCCTTTGTAGTGTAAACTAGCACGACGGAGCCTTGAGCTTTCCTTGTCCACAGAACTAGGCTATAATAACATGAGGTGGAGTTCATCTCTGTACACTGAGTTTGCACAGTTGTTCATTTATGTTGGCAAAAGTGAAGGCTGCTGAAGTTACATGCAAATGCAACTATATTAAGGCCTAGTATCTTGGATAAAATTCGTTTCGACATGCAGCGCTGACTTGTTTGATACTAGGTGTTATTGAGGAAAGCTATAACTTCGGATCTCGTTACGCTTCAGGCCTGTTCCGGTACTTTGTTTTGTATAGATATAATGCGAGAATGCAATCGCACACAGATAAGTTGTGGCAAATGGGAGAAGCACGGCGATAGCTGTCTACCACGACAAGGTACACATCGTTCGCTTTGCATCAGAAATCACACAGAGACAGCCTGTGAACAGCTTTTTGAAATGAAGAGTCTTAGGTCATCGCCATGCATTTTGTATGCATGGCCGGATACGTTGCTCGGTTCTGCTGTCAGCGCATTACGATAACTAACGATGTAAGATGTTTCCGTAGCTTTTTTACAGTCTGCGACGCGTGAAGCATGTACGTTTGGGTGTTCAATATTTCATCTAGCATGCACTGTAAGTATCTTATTCTATCTTTACAGTCCGTATGAATTTTTCCAAATGCCGCTGCATTTTAATAGGCACCATGTTCAGAAGGACGTTGTTACACAAGTCTCCTTGTGGACAATTATTGAACTGTATAAATCCAAAACGGAGATAAATGTTGTTGTATTTCCGCCTCTTACCCACTGGTACAGAGAATCCGGTTGGCACAGACTTATATTACATCCCATCAGGTCGTACAGAAACATCGCACGTCTCAGTTGCTGCATGCTCAGAACGCACATTGGATGGCCCAACTACTACTACTACATCTGAATTCGACGAAGAATATTCCTGTGAAACATTTAGCAGTATTCCATTCTTCATTTCATGGTCCCTGTTGATGTTACATGTCTAACTACCACAATGGAGATAAATGATTAGACACATGAGTCCAAAACACACCAAGAATCTGGTTACTATGATAAGTTGTACTTTGAAAGAAGTGTCGTACTGAACTAAAGTGCCACCCTTTTGTAACGTCGCTGATGTAGTTTCCCTCGAGTACGCATAATCGGCTAAGCACATTCGTTAAACACAGAAATATCCACGCTTTCCTTCTGAGCTTCCATTGAAGCGATCCCGCAAACGGGCCTCCCTTCCGGTTTGCTTATTTTTCGGAAAATAGTAACACTTGAAACGACCGCAAACTTGAACCCTTTCATATGGTATACTTCTCGCTGCCCCTCGAGGGACAGAAACTGGGTTAATAGTTCAATAGTTCAATAGTGTATGATGGGATAAAAAGCATTGGCTTTACAAGACCCATAGGATGGTAAATGCAAATAGATAAAAATCATTAGATTCTGACATGGAACTGAAATGCCAATAGTCTAAACCTGGTACATTACACCACAATGTGTTGTTTGTCACTCAGATGAATGTCTAACAATTGTTTGAAGGCTGTAATGTTCGGAGCGTTTACCACATGCGTTGGCAAGTCATTCCATTGTGAACAGATTCTAAGAGAGTAAAAATATTTTCTACAGTCTAATCGGGAGTGTTGGATTATCAGCTTGAGGTTATGACCTCTCGATCGCTTATATGAGGCTAGGGTGATCAGCGATTTGCACGGGTGATCGCTTTCCGTTAATATCCGGTATGCAAGAATGAGATCTCCGCGTAGTCGTCGGTATTCGGAGGAAAACATTCCGATTAAACTGAGACGCACTTCATAATTGAGACCAGATAATCCGCGTGTTGCCTTGGTAGCTCTTCGTTGGGGCTGCTCTAAGAGATGAATGTCTCGTTTTAACCATGGGCACCAAGCCTGGACGACATATTCGACGTGGGGACGGATATAGGAGTTGACAAGCATGGGTACCAGCCGTCGTTCAAAAACACCAAAAGCTCGCCTCAAAAGTCTCAGGTTCATGTTCGCCACGTTCGCTGCTTTGGAACATTGGAGCGAATTCCCCAGACTTTCTTGCACAATGATACCTAAGTCTTTTTCTGTGGTCACGCGCCGTAAAGCGTACTGCCCCAAGAGGTACGTGTTGGCAAGATTGCTACGCAATGACAGTAGGTGACACTTGGCAGGATTCAGGGGGAGGTGATTTATATCTGCCCATTTGTTGATTCTATCCAAATCATTCTGGAGGAGGGCACAGTCTGATGTTGAGCGAATAACTCTCCAGAGTTTTGCGTCATCTGCAAAAATTTGCATCGAGGATTGAATATTATCCGGGAGGTCGTTAATGTAGACCAGAAAAAGGAGGGGATCAAGGACGGATCCTTGAGGAACACCGCTGGAGATGCAGAGGGTTTCCGAGAGGGCATCGGCGACTCTGACCTTGATCGTTCTGTCATGCAAATATGCTGCTAGCCAGGTGAGTAGGGAACCATGGATACCGTAGGCACGAAGCTTATGAAGTAGAGCTAAGTGATTGACTCTGTCGAATGCCTTCGAAAAGTCTAGGTAAATCACATCAAGGGGGATCCTTCATCAAGTGCTTTGGTCCATGAATCCCGAGCAAGAAGCAGATTTGTGAGGCAAGATCGTTTGCGCCTAAAGCCGTGTTGGAGGTGAGAAATTAGCTTCAGACTCTCAAAATATCGTGTAATTTCATCTGCAACTAACGATTCCATTACTTTTGATAACATAGGGAGGAGAGTAATGGGTCGGTAGTTGGAAGGATCCGATCGTTTACCTCCTTTGTATATCGGAGTGACTATCCCGCTTTTCCACGCAGACGGAAGTGTTTGGGAATTGAGTAGACTTTGGTAAAAGCTTGCGAGGTGTGCTGCTATGGTGGGAGCAAGAGTATTAAGTGAGCGGACGTAGAATGACCCATCCAGCCACTGCCCATGGCATCACGGTGAAATCAACACACGACCTTTCTGAATTTGGAAAGCCTCGTTTGCTCACATTTTAAGTCCTAGCTAAAACAAGCTTTCTCCTTGGAAGAGGTATGTTTCCATAGGCAATGCACAAAGCCATAACGTAAACCGTTAGGTTTGGTTTAAAAATTTTCACAACATGTTTGTCATAAATTTGTGACATAGACTGATCGCGTCCATAAAATTTCCTAATGGAATTATAACGCTTTGGGAGATCACGCGGATTCCCTGAAAGTAGCCCACGTACCCCCTGGGTCTCCGCGGACCAACCTTTGAGAAACAGTACCATAGAGATTCCTATACTCATAAATTGTGCCCATTCAGACATGAAGAGAACAATTGCGAAGAAATTTATTTCCCATAAATATCGTCAGGCGCTACAATTATGAAGCAGATAACTGAAAGTTGCAAAAAGCTATTGCTAGCCATGTACATGGACAAGGACGTCGGGTGATAGAGGAAACAGTTAAACTGGGAACTTATTATGTACAGCAATCAATGACAGAATCAAACGAGTCACGATGGACCGGTGACCTTGAGGCCTGTTAACTGCGTGAGGACCACTTAAGAAATAGCGCTTGCACGAGAGCTTGCTGCTTGCATAATTCCGGCTGAAGGCGTCCGATAGCAAGAGCTCCAGCTATAGTCAGGATGCGCCTTTTGATTCCCTTTGAGCATCGTTATGGGGCAACTAGGAGAACCGTAAATGAGTGTTTAACACGACATTGATGCGCAGTGTTGATCAGGTGCTCACAGATGCGATGACCGCGGCGCAGTAACTCTTCTGACTGAAGAACAGTGTGATTGCCTAACTGTGAAAATGCACACTGATAACTGCACACGGTCAACAATGTGACAGTTTTAGTGCATGTGCCACGATTGAAGTGGTTGCATTTCGAGTTAGAGAAACACTTACAGGAAATAGTATAATAGCACGAGCAATGAAAAGAGTGCTTGACAAGTCTCGTATTTTGTTAGGGTGCAAGCCACAAGCACTAGTGCACAAATACAACGGTGAGCCGTTTAGGTACTATAAGAGGGAAGTATTATTGCAATACGCAGCTGGGAAGTGCGATCCACGGAAATGGTACAGACAACCATCTTGCGATAGTTAACCTGTCATTGTGACATATGAGCTCAACTTGTCAACCTGGTAAGTATAGGGCGTGAGAACGAAATTTCTCGATGCACTAAATCTGCTCGCGGCCCTCCGTGAAGAATCGTACGGTTCGGGAAGTTAATGCTTTTCTGATTTCTGTCTCTCCTCTAACAGGCACATGTGTTATACAATGGAACCCGCTTTATTGTCTACCCGGTTCATAGCCCACCCCGCTTTATTGACTAGTTTTTCAAAATACCAATTCTTTTCTCATAAATATGCTACATTTTCACCGTCTAATTGCCCACTGTCTGGGTCGTCGCACCGCTTAATTGACCGGTGGCATGGGCTGTGCTCTTGAGTCTTTGTTGATTTTACGTCCTCGCTCCGACTATCTTTTATTACGATTACCCCATAGCTAGGTAGTCCGAACGATTCAATAACAATAAAGCCATCGGCGGCGTTTTTGACAGATCAGAGAAGGCTACCTACGTCATTCAATACACGAGCAAGCTAAATGAACAAACGGCTGTGAGCAATCCCCCAGCCTTAATAAAACTCGAGAACTGAGCAAAGTGGAGTAATTTTCCCGTTCCACACGTGTCCCTGCTCTATTGGTTGCACACAAGTATGGTCAGTAACAGAAAAGATTTGTCCTTGACAAAAATGTTGGATCGCGCTGCATTGATCCATGCTGACAATGTGTTTACAGTCGGATGCCCTGTGACGCAAACAAGCAATAGTATTCCTCCAAAGACTCCGCGTCGACCATTATGCACGAAATCGGAGGGCAAGAAGACACTGCTCAACGTGGCAGTTGTAACAGAATGTCCTATGCACAACAAACTGTATCCTACTCGTGACCATTTTCTTCCCGTGCACTGCCCATGGTGCTTTACTTGCGTTCTGAAACTTTGCTTTACATGGCAGTTAGTGCAACGTGCAGCACCGTGGTCACAAGCCGTTTGAAATCAGTTGCTGCTTACGTACTGGACTGCTTGCTAGTTAGCGGGGACGTTGACGTGTATACAGTTAGACACAGCCTATGTTTCGTACGGCATTCCGAGGTACGGGTATTGCGTTCGGCTCTAGCGCGGAACCATTTGAGGTATCCGTTAACTGGCTCCTGGTTCCCCAGGCTGTTTTCACTACTGACTTGCTTATATTATGACGGATTTAAAGCTACTTGCCCCCGGATCCCGTTTCGTTTCAGGTAATCGAAAGGTGACTAAACCGCTGGAAAGCTTAGTATCTGCCATGTTATATCATTCGGACAGCAGAAGTCAATTTATGCTGCATCACCAGTGATGTGAGGACGCCACTTGACCAACATTGAGTGGTTTGCAGCCGAACAAACTAGCCCTACTTATGGGCCATAACCTGCGGTACTGATGCTAAACATGTTGATGGAATCATTCCTCTCCTGTGCAACCATACATATCTAGGTAGGCTAATAATACTACCTAAGCGAGTACGCACGATTCTCCACATAGCTTCCGCATGACACAACTGACCTCGGCTTTGATAATAAGCAGGTTCTAAGCGATAGCTATGTAATCCAGGACTGTTACCAATACTATACCACGAAACCTTTCCCTGAATATCCTTATCGTATCCTGCGTGCCGCATCAATCATAAGGGATTTAATGAGGCGATGTCCATTCACCTACGCTCCTTTCATCGTGCAAACGATTATCCTATACCCATTGTCATGAAGCTTGCTACATCAATGATCTGCAGAACGGCACACACCCGATTTCTGATACGTCTGTGATGCATACGTAAACTGCTACGAAAGCTACGACGAGAAATGAGCCAGCATTTCCGATGAACCACATCGCAGCTTATGTGTTATCAGTAAAGCATGTCGCAATACGTATTTCACGGCACATATAAGGAAACGGGTACGCTGAACGACGTTGCGCACTCCTTCTAAACGGGCGCCAGTGTGTTACACTATCGCGAACCTGCATATTGCAAGTGGGGCACGTAGTATTCCTTGCAACTACTCGGCGATTAAAAGCAAAACAACATTTCCATGTATAAAACTATATGTTAATCAGACGAAAATTAGTCACAACTCGGACATGTGAATAGCACGTCCGTAATTCTTTGTCACGTGCTGAACCATGTTCTCGCAGTGGCGTGGTGTCACACATGATCTTGCCTCTGACACAACCTGCTCCAGGGATCTGCTGCGCCACTCGCTTTGGCTGAGAACGCAATCAGGGTCCCCTCGGAGCATTTCCCCATACCTGCTCCTCATCGCTTGCTTGACGTAGCTTTTGACTATACTCCAGATCCCCTCGATAGGGTTCAGCGCCGGAGAGTATGGGGATAATTGTAACATCCTCCCTGATCGGTACTGCTCCTCCTGGAACAAGTCTTCCAAATCTGTGTGGCACCGCGCGTTGTCACAAATCAGCAGGCACCGTTCGATAACATCCCCACCTTGTGCATCTAGCAACTGTCGCAGCCACTGCGCACATGTTTGTTTATTGTAGCTTCCACGTAAAACGGAGAACGCTATCAATGCGTCCTTTGTCATTGCTCCGACAAGATGCACATTTTGCCCGCGACTGTTTGCCACAGTACACTGTGCTCGGCTCCCACGTGGTGAACGGCCCCGAGTTCGTGCGCAAAAGAGATTAAAGTTCGTCTTGTCGATCCACGTCGGTTCCCTTCCTTCGGCTTGAAAATTTAATAGCTGCAGGACGAACAATTTCCGTCGCTGTTTGTGCACCTGCGTGTTCAGGGATTCAGGAATTGTATGTAACTTCTTCATCGTTATTAATCGCCCGTCAAGGTATCTGGCAACTGTACTGGTACAGACCTCAACTTCGAACTCAGCTTTTAAGCGCAAGCGGAGTTTTGCAAGGGTTATGGTGGATTCCGCCGACACCCACTCAACCAGAGAGTCAACGTGGCTCTCTGTCATCGCTCTACAACGAGCACCCCAGTGTTGACCTCGTGGTTTGGTCGACTCCAGCACTCTTATCCACTTGCGGCAAGTGCTCAATTTCACGTGAAGTAAATTGGCGAGGTGCTTCCAGTCGTTTCCTTCTTCATACACAGTCAGTATTCTGTTCCACACTTCGAACGGGTGGCGGACATACGGACCTCTTCGTGTCATTTGGTGTTGGCACAATGAACTTTCCAGGACGATCTGGGAAAATATGTCATCACGACTATTAAAACTGGACATCAAGTCCTCCATGCATTTGACCCCATTCGGTGTGGTGAATTCGCTTGTCTTGTTGCGACATAATTTGTCCCATGATTGTGGCCGTGCCCATATCTGGTCACTTCGCCCACATGTCTGCCGCTTACGAAATCGGCTGTGGGCATTTGTACCGATAGCGCGTGGGGCCTCAGTGCATGTCACTGGAACAAGCGTGGTGGGAAAAGTGTAGCGCACAGCTCAGCCGCATACTGGGGCTGTGGTACGGCTGTGATTTGCTTACCCGAATTGCCAGTCTGCGAATTCACGCCGAGTATTGTAGGGGGCACAACGTCGAAACACCAAGGCTGGGTAGTGCCCTACCTTCCGGACAACCGAGACGTATCCTCACTTTAACAAAGCGATCCGAATCAACTTGGCTATGCAGTGGTGAGCGAGTGCTACAGACGCACGTCATGTATGGGACCTAGGGTGTTGCTGAAACAGTGGCGGTGTGACATTCACGACTGCCTGAGGTGAGGTGTACGATCGATAATTAGCCTCGATTCACACAGTCCAGTTGAGTGAAGCGTGATGGCGGACGTTAGGTGAGGCAAGAATTAGGCGACTGAACCACTCGTCCGTTCACAAAATAAAGATAAGCTACCCTGCTGACCGCCTCCATGATTATTGATCAGCTCGAGTGTGCCTGTGAAGCAATGTATATCGGTCTTGCGGCGCGGCTGTTGTCCAAACGCGTGAATAAATACTGCCCACGTTGGTTGCAGCAATATGGCCCTGGGGCAATTGACAGCTCCATTATGGCTCCTATTGTCCATAGTGAGCATCAGGAGGATTCAAATTTGCCCTTAGAATAGTATACGAGGTTCGACAACAAAGATAAAAAGGTATACGTTTTCCTACACTTGCGACGGCCAAAGCTAGTTGCAATCGCTCATTTCAACAGTCTTTATGCTCACAAAAGATGCTAATCCGGGCTCTTCAGCTTCCTTGGCCCGCGAAAACGGAGGCTACTTAGGTCAACGGCCTTAGGTCAGACTCCGTAACATGTAATTCACTTGTTTCGCTTTTTCACGTACGTAATCTCTATTAACTGAGTCCATTTGACTCATTTTTTAGCCCTAAATATGGTTGTAATGGTCCGAAGATGAATCATTGAAAGTAATTGCTCACTAAATGGTCGATGTTTTCCACTAGTCATGAAAGTAGCTTGATTCCAACGAAATGGTAAACATGTTCAGCACAAGTAGTGGCATGTCAGGCCCTCCCAAAGTTTCGATGGGATGTGGGATACCATCAGAATCCAGATGGGAAGACGGTTTGTTAGTATTTCTTACATGTTGGTTAGCAATGATAGAAAATGCAATGTTACAGTGAGCGTTGGTTATTTGCACCCCAATGCTTTCATTAAACGTGGTCGTCTCCAGGCTCAAGGAGGTAGCAAAAGATGAGTTAAGCGCTTCGCAGATGTTGGCTGGAACATGAAGAGACTGCCCGTCTGCATTACCCAGTCCATTGACCAAGAATAAGTGGTTATCAGTTTTGAGACGCAGCATTTGAACGAGATCCTACGTGTTGCATGTCGTCCGTAGAGCCAAACTTTTTCGTGTATCTTCTTCGTCAATTGTATGTGTTTGACGCTGTCAGATATGTTGTGTAACCTTAGAAGCAATGTAATGTTTTCGGACTTATGTATTTAGCAATTAGTCTGTAGTGGACTCGGACCCAAAGAGAAATAAAGATGAATAAATGATGAGCAGGAATGACAAGACTCACAGAAGGGTTCGACGTGGGTTAGAAGTCCAACCACATAAAACTTCCTAGTCCTCTTGCGTCAGCAACTTCGATGGATGACAAACGACGATGGTGGAACCAGTTGAGACGGAACGAGATCTGTAGATGAATATTGCTCTAAGTTAGGACGTAGTGACCGACAATGCCATAAAATCCGCGACACAAGAACACAGAGAGAACACGTCAATTTGCCCGCGTGGTTCAAAAAGTCTGTTATTTATCAATCAAAACAAGTATACAAGGTTAATGTACAAGAATTGGTTGTAATAGGAAAGGAATGTACAATGAAAGATAAGTAAATTTACAGGCGCTACAGAACTCCCCCCTAGAGCGTTGGAAAGAGAGAAAAGGCTCGATAGTATTATTGTGTGTAGTCGCGGAAACCACAGGACTTTTGTTAGCCCTACCAGAATGTGTATGTGTTGTGGGAGGTTGTGGTAAACAGGTAGAGTCAGTAGGCGTTGTTGTCGTTGGATGCATACGAGTACATTCGGTACGAGGATCAGTAGCAGAGGAGGGTGAGTGTGAGAAAACCGGAGTGGAGCTGGAACCATCATCCAGGTAGGCAACTTTCAAACGATCGAGACTGACAGAATCTGGCGTGCCGTTACGATCGACAACGTAATACTTGTCATGACGCGAAATCACTTTAAATGGCCCTTCATAAGGCGGTTGCAGGGGCTTGCGAACAGCATCAACGCGAACGAATACGAAGGGGCATGAATGTAAATCCTTATGAACTTGAGGTATGCGTGATGTTCTTCTCGTCGGCGTTGGCTGGAGCTGACTCATATGATGTTTAAGCCGGGCGACATATGAAGTGGGATCAGATTCACCGGTGATTCTGGAATCGATGATCATCTCACAAGGAAGTCGGAGCGTTGTACCGAAGGTAAGCTCGGCAGGAGAGCAGCCGATGTCTTCCTTGCTTGTGTTGCGTATACTGAACAGTATGATAGGTAAGGCTTCGTACCAGAATGTAGCGCTGGCTGTTAAAGCTGCCTTCAACTGTCTATGGAAACGTTCCACCAAACCATTAGAAGCAGGGTGATATGCGGTAGTGCGTAAGTGGTTGCATCCCATGAGGCGGTTTAAGTCACGAAACAAGGTGCACGTGAACTGTGGTCCTCTATCGGTGGTAATGGTCGCAGGTACACCAAAGACAGATGCCCACGATTCAACGAAAGTGTGAGCGACAGTTTCGGCAGAGGTATCACGCCATGGGACTGCGTGCGGCCATCTTGTGAAACGATCAACACAAGTCAATAAGTGCGTAAAACCGTTTGAAGGAGGCAATGGTCCAACTATATCCAGGTGAACGTGCTTGCAATGCGCGTCTGGAAGTGAGAAAGTTCCTGGAGTGGTAATGGTATGATGATGAACTTTACTCTTTTGGCATTGAATACAGGATTTTGCCCATTGTCTGATGTCAGTATTCATGTTTGGCCAAATATAGCGATCCGTGATGAGCTTAACGGTAGAACGGATGCTCGGATGGGAGAGGCCATGAAGATGATCGAAAAGTTTCCGCCGGTACGACAATGGGACGTATGGACGCGGCTTACCGGTGGAAATGTCACAATGTATTTTCGAATCACAGCGAAGCAAGGGTAACTGGACGAACTTCAGTGCTTTGTTATTGCGAATAGATTCGAAGTCAGAGTCAGCGATTTGTGCAGCAGCAATGTCCTCTAAGTGGATGGACGATGTCGACAGTTGGTGAATGTCGGTGCGGGATAACGCGTCAGCGACAATTTCGCCTGGCCCCTCGATGTAGTGGATGGCAGAGGTAAACTGAGAGATATAATCAAGTTGCCTTGTCTCCCGAGGAGAATAGCGCTCAGCTGGCGAGTTAAATGCGTAGACAAGTGGCTTATGGTCAGTTAGAACGATGAAGTGGCGTCCTTCGAGGATGTGGCGGAAGTGCTTAATGGCGAGGTAAACAGCAAGAAGTTCACGGCCGAACGTGCTGTACCTGGGTTGAGCCGGCTGGAGCTTCCGTGAGAAGAAGGACAGAGGCTGGACTTCGTTGTCTATGACCTGTTGTAAAACGGCTCCGACGGCTGATTGCGACGCGTCGGTTTTAAGTACTAACCTGGTGCTGGCGTCTGTGTTCAGATGGCTCAGCGAAGTCGTAGTTGCTAGCGTTTGTGTGGCTTTTTCGAAAGCAGCTAGAGCGTCGGGTGACAGAATTAGCTTTCTCGGGTTACGCTGCAGTAAATCTGTAAGCGGTTTTAGGACATTGGAACAGTTAGCGATAAAACGACAGTAGAAGTTAATGATACCGAGGAAACGTCGGAGGCTCTTTATGGACTGAGGCACAGGGTAGTCGGTGATGGCAGTGACCTTGTCCGGAAGTGGACGTATACCTGTGGAGTCGATGTGATGTCCAAGAAAATCGATGCTAGGCATGCCAAAAATGCACTTAGCAGGGTTGATTGTGACACCAAAATGAGCTAGAAGTTGGAAAACCTGGTGTAAATGAGCCAGATGTTCCTCTTCGGTTGCGCTGGCCACCAAAATGTCGTCGATATAGGCGAAGACAAAATCAAGACCACGAAGGACTTGGTCAATAAATCGCTGAAAAGTCTGGGCAGCGTTTCGGAGACCAAATGGCATACGGAGAAACTCGTAAAGACCGAATGGCGTCGTGATTGCGGTCTTAGATATGTCTTCTGAGGCCATCGGAATCTGGTAATACGCTCGGACTAGATCAATTTTAGAGAAAAGGCGTTTCCCGTATAGACTCATGGAAAAGTCATGGACGTGGGGAATTGGGTATTTGTCTTGAACAGTGGCGTTATTTAGAGCGCGATAGTCGCCGCATAGTCGCCAATCCCCAGCGGATTTCTTTGAAACCATGTGAAGTGGGGATGACCATGGGCTATTCGATGGACGAATAACGCCTAAATTAACCATGTGCTGAAATCCAGATTTGGCAATGGCGAGTTTGTCGGGAGCAAGACGTCGTGGTCTGGCGGTGACCGGATTTCCTTTAGTTTCGATGTGATGGCGGATTTCGTGTTTGGGCTGAAATTCGTCGCTGATCGGTTGATAAATGGACGGAAACTTGCGCAGAAGAGCAGTAAACTTATTGTCGGAAGGCAGAGCCAAATGAATGCCAATCGAGTTGATAGCGAGGACTTTGCCGGAGACAGTAAGTGAGGTGACGCTATCACGGAGTTTCCTGTTTCCGAGACCAACGAGGATGCCAAACTTCGTCAAGAAATCGATGCCAAGAATGGGCTTCTGAACGTCGGCGATTAAGAAAAGCCAAGGTAGTCGACGTCGGAGTCCCAGATCTAGGGTTAACATTTTCTGAATGTACGTCTGCATTTTCGTACCATTGGCCGCCTGGAGTTGTGACATGCCCCGGAGAAAGTTGGCGTTTGTGTGTACCTACGGGTATGACGCTAACTTCGGCACCCATGTCGACGAGAAAACGGTAGCCGGTTGAGTTGTCAAACACGTGGAGAAGGCGAATATGTTGTTGGCCAGCGGCAGCTGTCGCCATTACTGGCTGGCCGGCGAGTTTCCCTGTTGGTCCTGTGAGCGAAAGGCTTTAGGGTGCGAACACCACGGCCTACAGTTCCGGGCAGCATCCCCAAATCGTTTGTGAAAATAAGAGAAACGATTCAGTTGGTCACGGTTGGAGGGTAGAGCACGTGTGTTACGGCCAGGTGATACACTTCGACGGCGGTTAAGACGTTTGGTGATGACGGAAACTTGGGCGGTTAGCTGTTCAATGTGGTTCTGCAGCCTATCCATTACAGATGTACTTTCAAACGCGTTAGTAGGCTGCGAGACCTGCTTAATGGGATGCTTGAAAAAGCATTCATGCACCTTGTCAGCTAGTTCAGCCAACTTATCAAGCGGAGTTTCATCACCTTGGACGGACAAAATCAGGACGGTATTAGGTGGTAGACATTTAGTCCAAAGTTGGCGCAGGACTGAGTCATCAACTTTGTAGCTACCAACTAAAGTTCTCATGTGTCGCAGTAACTGAGATGGGAAGCGGTCGCCAAGTTCAACACCAGATAGGAGTTGCATTAAGCGAGACTCGTCTGAAGCGGTCGTGCGTTTTAACACAGCAGCTTTAAGGGTATCGTAAGGAAATTCTGTTGGCATTGGGTCTAGGACGTCGATCACCTCATTGGCAATATCCGTAGGGAGCTGAGTAGCCACATAGGAAAACATAGTCTCTTGTGTAGTAATCCTACGGAAACGGAAATATGCCTCCACTTGCGTGAACCAAACGCGAGGATTAGATGCACCAAAAGCAGGTAAATTAAAGGAAATATGGTTTACACAGGGAACCGTACTCGAACTAGGTTTGGATTCCATAGCAGTCGTGCAAAAAAAGAATATTGGGAGTTCTGAACTTACGAAAAAATTGAAGTACTAAGAAAAATTTCGGGGTCACCAATTATGTAGTGGACTCGGACCCAAAGAGAAATAAAGATGAATAAATGATGAGCAGGAATGACAAGACTCACAGAAGGGTTCGACGTGGGTTAGAAGTCCAACCACATAAAACTTCCTAGTCCTCTTGCGTCAGCAACTCCGATGGATGACAAACGACGATGGTGAAACCAGTTGAGACGAAACGAGATCTGTAGATGAATATTGCTCTAAGTTAGGACGTAGTGACCGACAATGCCATAAAATCCGCGACACAAGAACACAGAGAGAACACGTCAATTTGCCCGCGTGGTTCAAAAAGCGTGTTATTTATCAATCAAAACAAGTATACAAGGTTAATGTACAAGAATTGGTTGTAATAGGAAAGGAATGTACAATGAAAGGTAAGTAAATTTACAGGCGCGACAAGTCTTTTGTGTTTTCGGCTGACTGAACGCGCAAATGCGTCTTTTTGGACAGTGTGATCCCCTTACATTTTGGAGTATGGACAGCAATGGCCTGGTACACCCGACGGTAGAATTAGTCCATGGTATTGCACACATTATTAGAGCGAAAGACTGCGTCCAATCGAATGATCGGATAAATTTTGGAAATGTTTCGCGTTTATTCTATGGGTTCAATATTGCGAAGCCAAGGTTTATTTTGTGGCCAATGTAACGCAGAAAGTTTATCGTACCATCTTGTGGTCATTACAATAGATTTTGTCTAATACCACTGTTTGTGCAATTGTGACTTCCAAAGTAAATATCAGGTCGAGTATATTAGTTGTTCTTATTGGTTCAGTAACACACTGTATCCACCCACTAATTCTGAGAGAGAAAGGGAAAGATGTATGTGTAGATGAGGATAATTGGGAAGACCAGTTTATCTTTGGTTGGTTAAAATCACCAGCAATTATCTTCTGCCTGTGTGGCATCTCGTCAGCAAACTCGAAGCTGAAGTGATGATGGTAACACTCGCAGTTGACGCAGTTGGTAG
Source organism: Dicrocoelium dendriticum (assembly GCA_944474145.2). Taxonomy (NCBI): domain Eukaryota; kingdom Metazoa; phylum Platyhelminthes; class Trematoda; order Plagiorchiida; family Dicrocoeliidae; genus Dicrocoelium; species Dicrocoelium dendriticum. The sequence goes on from OX104067.1 coordinate 31,016,360, forward strand.
GTAGTAAACGCATCGGAGTAGCATGTGAGAACCGGTTTCTGAGACGGACAACCAAAGAGATTCGGGAAAATTGGTTAGCTGTGAATTATCAAGAAGTGCTGCAAATGTACAGTTTAGGTATATCATGCATCCACCTCCTTTGCCTGTTCCGCGATGTTATCGGAAGAGCTGATAATTATGAATTATTAAAGTAGTCTAATGTATCAGGGAGCGCCACGTTTCAGTAACGAGGAGTGCTTGTGGGTTGCTGATATGAGCAAGCATACCTAGGAAGTACACTTTGTTGTTACCAGACAAGGCACTAAGTGGAATTATAGAAAACGCTTTATATGTTGTGGGGTCATCGTGTTTCAGTTCGTTGTTATACGCGTTGTTGTAGTCAGGTATTATGAACACAGGAGATATGAGTGCCAGTACTGTGGTCGGGTCTATTCTTAACATGCGTGAAGATATACGTAATATGTCATCTGTGATTTCCGATATTGCTGTGGACATGGAGGTGTTTGACAGAGCAAGTCTAAGTTAAGACTGGCGCAGCAGTTGGCCAGCCGAGTCATCTGTAAAAATTGCAAGAACACTTGGAACAGGTATTTTGCTTCTGCCAAGTATGTAAGCAGTGGGAATTGCCGCGGCTCCATTTCCTCCTGTACTAAAAAAAGTATCATTCTGATGGGTGTTGGGAATGGCTGCACACATATCAGACGGGTTGGGGAGGGGCCTTGACTTTGAGACATAGCTTCTGCTGTCATCACTGTGCCTGTTTTAGTGGTATGAAAGGGATTTATGGCAAGGGGTATCCAAAAGACATTTATTGCTGGTTTTTGTCGACCCAGAATGTCGTTTCAAATAGTGTTTTTGCGATGTATGTTAGTAGATCGTATTAGTATTTACTGTGTTCACCATAGACTTAATTCTTTTGTTGGAACCGGTGAGTGGCTGCGGGTTTTCTGCAGTATTTGATTGACTGTCCATGGGGTCATTTGTTCTTTGTGTTTAGCTCGCTTTACAGTTGCAGAGCCCTTGATAGTCAGCTCTTCCCAATGTTTAGAAGTTAGTTAATCATTTATGAACGGTGAATTCACTTCGATTGGTTCACAGGCGTCAAGACTGAGGAAGTAGTAGTTACTAGAATTTTGCTTAGGTGACATTGCAGTTTCGTCTGGAACGGTGGTGACTGAGGTCCTTATCATTTGAGATGAGCTGTCGAGATCCACTTTAAAGTGCCCTGTTGCCACATTAGATAAGTTATCGTTTTTAGCTTTGGTCTGAGAATATTTAACCCAAATAGCCATTTGAGCTGGGGATTGTGACGAAATATCACTAATGGATCTTTATAGAGGCATGCGATCTAGTTTGTATTAGGTCCTCTAGACTACGGTGAGCTGCTTTCTCAACAATCTGTTCGCGGATTCCAAAACTGAAAATTAAAACATGATGGGGCAGCAGTGCTCATGTGATTTCTTTTGGACGAAGGCAGTTGCAGTCAATATCGCATTTGTTGCAGGCCGTAAGTACTGCAGCCTTAACCCAAGCTAACTCTATGAGGAATGTTTAAAACGATCACATTTTCCAGTCTGTGCAATCGTTCGTGTACCTCAGACGTAATTTATGCGATTAACTGTGCTGTATTACCCATTGGGCCGGATCAAGGCTTTCCCATTGGCTACTGAGATGGTCTAATGAAGTCAGGTGATCTGGGATTGCTTCCACCATGGTTACTATTATTCTCATCTCAGAGAGTTGGGATTCTAAGGAGTTGACCTCATCACTGAGTTTTAGAAGAAGAGTAGCAATGGAAGCAGGACTGGCTCGCGGTTTGGTCGGGGCCTCAGTTTTAGTTGGCTTTGTTCGCGCGGTGTATAAGACACAATTTTGGTTTGTCGAGTGAGGCTAGGCCATGTGGGTGCCATAATAAGGCGAACAGTACTGATGAGAAGGTCAGATGAAGTAGCTAGGGAAGGCTGAAGAAAGTAATCGGCTTACTCAAGGTCTTAAATCCTTCAGCTACGAAAACCTTTCAATGCAAAGATAAGCGAATGCGATGCAAGCCAACCAGTTTTATGTTTTGCGCTATCAGTTCATTAGGAGTTGGTTCCAGATGATGTTATTTGAAATAAATCCAGACAGTTGCACATGTCGTGGTCGGTAGTTTATGCTAATTCAGTCTGAGGCAACTTGTTGCTCTACACAGGTTAGATTACTGTAAAAGATAGCCAAGCTGGCGGACACAGACGGCACTTAGGCCAATTAATGAGATCCCTAAGTAGGCCGAGAATATTCACCAAATTAGTACAGATGCATAATATAAACTAAAAATATTGGTGGGAAAAGCACACAGAAAGAACACGTGTTACACCGCAATCCGGAAGCCAAAGGGGAATCCAACACAACAATTCAGAAACCCGTGATGTCCGTGGGTAGAACCAACTGTTTCTGGATAAGCAGCTCACTGGGTTGCAACTTAAAGCTTTGATGAAACTGGACTACAGAACGGAAACAGTGTATGAAATTGGGTTGAAGTATAGGTTCTCAGGAACAACCGCATGATGATACGTGCAAACTGTCTGATGAATATCTTTTTCTTCTCGTTAAACCACTTAGCTTTTGCCTATTCTAACATCATGTTAACTCGTTTTATGTCTTGCTTACCCCAAATATCTGAATTCAGAGTATCCTGTTGAAATGTTGTTCCTTTGCGCCATCTTAAAATTTGTCAAGGGAAAATCTTCCATGGAATTTCGTAAGAAACGCTTCTCTGCAGATGCATTTCGCTCGATGGGTTACCTGGTGGATTTACGTCATTGCATCTCACGTGAGTCTGTTCGTGTGGATGTTTATACTGAATGTATTTGGACACTGGTCTATCTACTTCATTTCGTGAAGACACTTAAAAACGGCAATTTTCCTGTGAAATCTCGAAATGTGCTTCGTTTAACTAGATCCTACATTGAGGCTTCTACTCAACGTATTGCAGAATTTAATGCCAGCGTAAGATGCGTCGACCAGGTTCTTAGCAGTATAAATATTGTGTCGTGCAAAGTTCTTTAATTTTCTTAGGTAATTAATGTCAAAAACACAATCCGCAACCAAACAATATCCTTTGGGCTCCGTATCACCGAGGTGTTTCAATGAACAAATAACGTTTGATCCTGAGAAATACGTGTATAACTTGTCCACTGTCTCAATAAGTCGCTTTCAAGTTGAAGTCCAATCATTAGGGTTTAATTTTTCAGTGCCATCAAAGAAATGCGACAGAACAGGAATGGAGGCGCAGTACGAAAACTTGTATGACCAACTGTCCAGCTTGGCTCCACCCACCGACGACGCGTGCGGTTGGGTTAAAGCTAAGGCGGTGGATATAGCTAACCAATTCTATGTTACTGAAACCGAAAAATACAGAATTCTAACAAAAGATCACTGGGAATCACTGAAGAATCTACGTCTTAATAGAAACATAGTAATACTATAACCTAAACAACGGATCAGGAGTTGTCACAGTGGATAAGCAATACTATGTCCAAAGAATGCAGTCGATTCTTGCAGACACTAGCCGCTTCACTCGTGAGTCGAACGGTGGTGACAAAACCAAGCAAGTTGAAATGGCTATAGTTAGTGAACTGAAAAAGCTATTGAAAGCTAGCTTGATTGATGTTAAAACCATGTCACAACTCCGCCCACGCGGAGCTCAGATTCTACATATTTTAGCTTTACCAAAGACTCATAAAGAAAACATCCACTGCGTCCGATCGTCTGAATGATAAACGCGCCTTATCAGAAACCGGCACGAAGGCTAGCCTAGCTTATCCGGCCTATTCCACGTGAGCTTACTGGATACACTATCATACATACATTCGGATTTGTCAACACAATACTAGGTATAAACATATAAAGAAACTACCTGGTTTCTTATGGCTTGGGCTCGTTGTTCATCAACGTTCCACTAGAAGGAATCTTAGACATCGTCGGCTGTCAAGCTGATAAAGTTGGATTCGCAGGGCAACATCTTAAGTCCTTAACGAGATTGTGCACAAACACATTCCGTCCCAATTATATGGAACAATCTATAGTCAGATAGATGGTGTGGCCATGGGGAGCCCAATTGGTCCCCTCCCGGGCGTTATTTTCAGCAGCCACTTGGAAAACGCCGCGCTACGTGATAGCATTCAAATCGCGCGCTTAGACAGTAGATACTTTGACGATACATTAGTTGTAAAAAGCACTGGAGGACAGACAACGCTCTTGCTCGTAGCTATAAACATTTGCCTCCTGCAGTCAAATTCACGATGGAAAATGCGATTAATAACACGTTCCACTTTTGGATGTAAAGCTAGAGAGAAATCCAGGCGGTACCCTCAGTCGATATGTGTATCGCAAGCCCATTTGGACAGGACAGTACTTAAGTAAGAATTTGTTCTATAAAATATAAACGAGGATTTGTTCACCCCACCTTTGCAAGATTTGCTCTGAATCATCATCATCGTCATTACACGTTAGCTGGATGTGGAAAACACCTCAGCTATTGTGTCACAATACAAAAGACAAGAAAAGAAAAAAAACAAACAGTGGCACTCCCGCTGAGTCCCCAGTAACCGATGGGTATCGTTCCGGAGAGCTAACAGCTGGCTGCCATAAAAGAGAGTCATATTATGCCTAACAAGTGAGATCGTGATTGGATGGGGATGCTAAACAGGAGGTGGGTGGACAAAGGAACTCACAACACAAACGCCATTGGGGCCGGCTCCAAGCCATATCAGCAAGTGTGTCCAACCAAACTTGTTCACCGTCCTTAGGACCCCAGCCAGGCAGTCGGGATGCACCAACCGACGCCAACTTCGAAGTGAGGATTTTCATTTCTCTCGGTCAAGTCATCACTTGGCCTCCCCTCCTCCTCTTCCAGCCGCACCCACAACGCGCAAACAATGCACGTCGCGGGAGTCGGTGTGCTGGCATGCGCAACATGTGGCCCAGCCATCGGAGCCTGGTGCGTGATATAACGGTGCTGAGTGGTTCACTCGCCCTTCCTGCACCAAATACGCGACGTCGAACACGCTCATTGCTCATGCGGTGTTCCCACCAGACATGAGCTAAGCTGCGAAGGCAGCGATGGTCGAATGTGACGAGCCTCTTTATGTCTGTCGACCTGATGGGCCTGGTTTTACAGCCATATAGGAGAGTTGAACGGACGGCTTCGTTGTAAACTCTACCCTTGAAGGCGAGAGTAATGTCGCACCTCGAGCTTTTGCTATACGGTTCGTAACCTCATCTTCACTCCCACGGGTGCTAATATAGCTGGCAAGGTACTTGAATTCCTGAACGACTTCTAGCAGATCACCACCAAGCGTTAGCGCAGGGTTGGGTCCCTGGCAATCTTGGAGAAGTACTTTGCATTTCGATGTAGCAAAGCATAGCCCAAAAAGATTGACAGTCAGTGCTAATCGGTCCAGTGCTGTTTGGCATGTTTGGGAGCTGTCACAGATTAGGGCAATATCGTCCGCATACCCCAAGTCAAGAAGTCGCTCACCAAGAAGTAGCTCCAAACCTTCTAGATCATGTCCAGCGAACGCTGTTTCCGTGACTTCATAAATAGTGAAGTTGAAGAGGAAAGGTGACAGCGGGCAACCTTGTATCACACCGCTGGTGATACCGAAGGGTGGCGAGAGTTTGCCATAAACTCTCACCCTGCCCGAACTATGTGCGTACAACTCTTTGATAATGTTTACATATTTATCAGGCACACCTTTCCTCAACAGACAGTCCCACAGGGCACATCGATCGACTGAGTCGAAGGTACCTTTTATGTCAAGAAACACGACGACGGTGGGTCGCCAAAACATGGCGGTGCTCCAACACTTGACGCAATGTGAAGCTGTGGTCGATGCAGCCCCGACCTCGACGAAATCCGGCTTGCTCTTCACGAATCTGGCTTTCACGAGTGCCACTCAGTCTGTGGAGAATGACAGAGGCAAGCAATTTAGAGGCAATCGAAATCAGACTGATCCCTCTATGATTGCCGCATTCTGAACGGGAGCCTCCCTTGAAAATTGGGGCAATGATGGAGCGGTTCCAGTCTTGCGGGACTGTCTACTGCTCCCAAAGTTTTACTAGCAACTCGTGTAGATCATCTACTAGAGCAGGTCCCCCGAATTTGAAGACGGCTGGGGGAATTCTATCTGCCCCTGCGGCCTTATGCAATTTCAACAGCCTGATCTCACGTTCGACTTCTGCGCGTGAGGGCGGATTCAAGGAGACGGCCCAAGGAGAAGAGCGCTCAATGCCCGAAGAAGAAAGCGATAACTCAGGTTGGTTAAATTGCCTTGCAAAGTGTTCAGCCCAACGCTCCAAGCATTTTGACAGGCTGTGGATCGGCTGCCCACTCTCGTCGCGTATGGTCTCGCTAACACCAGGTCTCCTGCTGCCTGTTTCCCGTATCAGACGGAATAAGTTACGATGATTATCAACGGCAGCGGATGTTTCCATCTCAGAGGCGCGATGAGACCACCAGGTTTCGCGGTCCTTCTTTAAGCTAGCACGTAGTTTTGCCCTGAGATTTTTGCGAGTCTCATTGTATTCGCTTCCAGCCGGAATACGTCGGCGAGCATCCATAATTTCCAGAGACTGTGTAGAGACCCAATGTCCGGTTTGGCAATTTGCTTTGCCACATGAAGACACGCCTGCTAACAGTAACGCTTGACGAATATGTGACCAGTGATCTTCAACGGTTTAGTGAGCGCTTACTCAGCCCAGATGTCAGCGTACTTTGGTACACATGCAGAACATCTGGCTTCGCCAGCTGGCTGGGGTCAATCCGTTCACATCGACGCTGCGGACGTCCACCGAAACGCACAAGGAGGTCGGCACAGACAAGTGCGTGGTCAGAGTCCACGCTCGTGCTCCAAATCGAGCGACAGTTTTGGACACAGCCTCTCCAGCGGTAACTGATCGCGATATGATCGATTTGCGTCCATGGCTGGCCCGAGGCTGGGTGGCCGCCAAGTCGCACGTCTGCGGGTGCCGTGTCGTAAGTTAGTGCTCGCGAGATAGAGGCGAGCATCTTTACACAGCTGTAGCAATCGCTCACCATTATCATTACGGGAGCCGACACCACGTTGGCCTCCAAGATGAAGCTCATCAGAGGACAAATTTCCGACTCAGGCGTTTAGATCGCCAGCCAGCACCACAGTATCCGTGCTTCTTCTGTAACGAAGGAGCTCATGAAGTTGCTGATAGAAATCATCTTTTACCGAATCAGTGCTACAGTTTGTAGGGGCGTAGGCCACAATGACAAACAGGTACCGTTTGTCCCCGCGCGACTTCGTAGCACGGAACGGACCAGCTAATCTAACGGCGCACATCCTACTGTTTACTGGGATGCAATCAATCAGGGCAGCTTCAGCCCGGGGACTCAAAACAATGCCGACGACAGCTTGACCGGCATTTGAAGCTGCATCGTCGCCAGACAGGCGCAATGAGAATGTGCCGCCAGTTTCGCATGTGGGGGATCTCAGGGTAAGCACGGAGCTCGAACCTAGCAGGCGGGTTTCTGATAAACAGCAAATATCGATCGATAGGGTCTCTAGTGTGCGGGCAAGTGCTGCCTGCTGGCCAATCTGCAGCGGAGTGCGCATGTTGAGGCATGCCAGTCTTAGCGGGACGCGAGGACTCCAAAGGGAAACGGATGAACTGACGTTGTCCGCTTGGTTGAACATGCACTTTTCGACTGGATTGGAGCGAGGCCCTGCGATTGTGTGTGATTTGAAAGTAGAAGACAAGCGACTATTGAAGTAAGCTGAGGGAGAGCCAAGAATTTGGGGATTGCAAATGGGGGATATAAGTAAAGTTGGAGCGGGACGATAGGGATGAAGAAGCGCAAGAAAGGGTATAAGAAGACGGGAAGGCCTGAGCAGTAGCATCCATACTCCTATCCACCCTGCTCGATGCAGCAGATAGGGCGCCGTTTACTATCCTCTGCGACGGCCAGAGCATCAAGAAATTGTTGTAGGAAAGGTTCATTGTATTGCGTTGGCAGAATATTGTCAGGTTGCCCAGGCCTAGACAGGAGAACGATTAGGGTTCTCAACCAAAGCCTTTGGTTCAAAAACCTTACCGCAAGACAACGGGCCTTGGCACTGGAATACAGAGCCCGTTTTATGAAATGAGGAGCCACGCCCATTCCAACCCCCCAACCTGGAGGACCAAGAGGCTGAGTTTGTCTGACCTCTAACCATTGACCAATCTGGTATGAGTGCCTCTGAAGGTGCAAAAGCACCACCCACCATAGCTCAATGGATCTCTGAGGCACGCAAACCATCGCACCACGGTAAGGTCCAGCCTCATTGCGATGGTTTCCTCTGAATAGACTATCAGCAGTGAACTGGAGCACGTATCCTCGACCTTATAGGAAAGCGGATACCATATGAGCTTTGTAGCACCATAGCGAACACAAACAACAAAGAAAAACGACTAACTGGCGTTTCCAAGAAAAATGGATCCATTGTACTGCCTTTAAAGGGGACCAAAATGATAGATTTTGCCAATGTCTCCGCCAGATGATAAATACGTTTTATTATGCGGCCGAGATTGTGCTATTGCACCAAGTAAGCATGCTGCAATGTAAATCCAACCTTGCCGAACCAGACCCTCTATTTACTGTCTCGTTTACTACTTTCACTTTAGTTTGGTAGCAAGTACGTAGGCCGAAAAGAGAGAAGGTTGTCAACCAGGATTTCAGAGCACATTCTAAGCAATATGGATGCTGCATACAGGATGGCTCCATCACCCTTGCAGGTACAAACATCCCAAACTCCTCTTCAGTGAGGGAGCTTGGATTAAAATATTCCGTATTTCTAAACTTTAGAAATATGTCTCATATCAGATACCAAGTGCCAAGCAATTGAAAGCTTATATCAGTAAATATTTGTCCTAAAAGAAGCGAGACTGTACATGTTATACATATACTTAAGACACATGCTGGGGTACTGCACAAATATCCATAGGCACATTAAGGATAAGTATTCTCAGACTAAAGCTAAAAACGATAACTTATCTAATGTGGCAACAGGGCACTTTAAAGTGGATCTCGACAGCTCATCTCAAATGATAAGGACCTCAGTCACCACCGTTCCAGACGAAACTGCAATGTCACCTAAGCAAAATTCTAGTAACTACTACTTCCTCAGTCTTGACGCCTGTGAACCAATCGAAGTGAATTCACCGTTCATAAATGATTAACTAACTTCTAAACATTGGGAAGAGCTGACTATCAAGGGCTCTGCAACTGTAAAGCGAGCTAAACACAAAGAACAAATGACCCCATGGACAGTCAATCAAATACTGCAGAAAACCCGCAGCCATTCACCGGTTCCAACAAAAGAATTAAGTCTATGGTGAACACAGTAAATACTAATACGATCTACTAACATACATCGCAAAAACACTATTTGAAACGACATTCTGGGTCGACAAAAACCAGCAATAAATGTCTTTTGGATACCCCTTGCCATAAATCCCTTTCATACCACTAAAACAGGCACAGTGATGACAGCAGAAGCTATGTCTCAAAGTCAAGGCCCCTCCCCAACCCGTCTGATATGTGTGCAGCCATTCCCAACACCCATCAGAATGATACTTTTTTTAGTACAGGAGGAAATGGAGCCGCGGCAATTCCCACTGCTTACATACTTGGCAGAAGCAAAATACCTGTTCCAAGTGTTCTTGCAATTTTTACAGATGACTCGGCTGGCCAACTGCTGCGCCAGTCTTAACTTAGACTTGCTCTGTCAAACACCTCCATGTCCACAGCAATATCGGAAATCACAGATGACATATTACGTATATCTTCACGCATGTTAAGAATAGACCCGACCACAGTACTGGCACTCATATCTCCTGTGTTCATAATACCTGACTACAACAACGCGTATAACAACGAACTGAAACACGATGACCCCACAACATATAAAGCGTTTTCTATAATTCCACTTAGTGCCTTGTCTGGTAACAACAAAGTGTACTTCCTAGGTATGCTTGCTCATATCAGCAACCCACAAGCACTCCTCGTTACTGAAACGTGGCGCTCCCTGATACATTAGACTACTTTAATAATTCATAATTATCAGCTCTTCCGATAACATCGCGGAACAGGCAAAGGAGGTGGATGCATGATATACCTAAACTGTACATTTGCAGCACTTCTTGATAATTCACAGCTAACCAATTTTCCCGAATCTCTTTGGTTGTCCGTCTCAGAAACCGGTTCTCACATGCTACTCCGATGCGTTTACTACCTACCAACTGCGTCAACTGCGAGTGTTACCATCATCACTTCAGCTTCGAGTTTGCTGACGAGATGCCACACAGGCAGAAGATAATTGCTGGTGATTTTAACCAACCAAAGATAAACTGGTCTTCCCAATTATCCTCATCTACACATACATCTTTCCCTTTCTCTCTCAGAATTAGTGGGTGGATACAGTGTGTTACTGAACCAATAAGAACAACTAATATACTCGACCTGATATTTACTTTGGAAGTCACAATTGCACAAACAGTGGTATTAGACAAAATCTATTGTAATGACCACAAGATGGTACGATAAACTTTCTGCGTTACATTGGCCACAAAATAAACCTTGGCTTCGCAATATTGAACCCATAGAATAAACGCGAAACATTTCCAAAATTTATCCGATCATTCGATTGGACGCAGTCTTTCGCTCTAATAATGTGTGCAATACCATGGACTAATTCTACCGTCGGGTGTACCAGGCCATTGCTGTCCATACTCCAAAATGTAAGGGGATCACACTGTCCAAAAAGACGCATTTGCGCGTTCAGCGTGGATGCATGATATACCTACACTATACATTTGCATCAGAACGTCTTGCTCATCCACAAGTAATAAAGCTTCCGGAATCGCTTTGGTTGTTCGTCTCAGGAACCGGTTCTCAGCTTTTACTTGGATCTGTTTACAACCCGCCAACCGCGCCAACTGCAAGTGTTACCATCATCACTACAGCTTTCGAGTTTGCTGCTGAGATGCCACACAGACAGAAGATAATTGCTGGTGATTTTTAAACTACCAAAGATTAATTGGTCCCCTCCACATTCATCGTCTACACATACAGCTTTCCTTTCCTCTCTCAGTATTGGTGGGTGGATACAGTGGGTTACTGAGCCAACAAGAGCGACCAGTATACTCGACCTGATATTCACTCTGGAGTCACAAATGCACAAACAGAGGTATTAGACGAACTCTACTGTAGTGACCACAAAAATGGTATGATTAACTTTCTGCGTCAAAGAGGCTATCAAACACGCTTTTATTGCGTAATATGTATTCCATACAATAAACTGGAAGCAATTCCAACAATTTATCCGATCAGCGGATTCGGACGCATTCTTCCTATCTAATAATGTGTGCAGTGCCGTAAACTACCTCTACCATCAGGTCCATCAGCCTATTGCTTTCCTTACTCCCCAAGGCGAGGGAACCACACGTGTCCAAAAAGGCGCAATGGTGCGTTCAGTCAGCCGGAAACACAGAAGACTAATTTCTGCATACAGAAAGACGGGAAATTTCAGCTTGCTTTTGCAGTCGCACAATATCATTGCCAGAGTCAAGCGCATACATTTGACGAAGAGTATACACGAAGAATAATGGCTCTACGAACGACATGTAAAAAGAAGGAACCTGTTAAAATGCTGCGTCGCAGAACTACTAACCACTTCCCCGGGATTGATGGACCGGTTCATCATCAGTATACAGCTAGCTAGAGGTGGGAAACACAGCTATTGTGCCGCTATACATTGAATAATAGAGGAGAAAAAAACGCAACAGTTACAAGCCAGCTGAGCTATCGGTACCGAATGGGCATCGTTCCGGTAAGCTATTAGCCGTTTACCATGCAGCAAAAAATTATTGTGCGAAATTATATAAGGCTAACTAGTGAGATCGTGGTTGGAGGATGAGGTTAAGAAGGATGGGGCGGAACAAAGGAACTCACAACACGAACGTCACTGAGGTCGGCTTCTAGCCATATCAGCAAGTGTATTCAGCAAAATGTGTTCATTGTGTTTTATTCCCCACCCAGGGAGCCGAGACTGTCCAACCGAGGCCAGCTCCGAAGTGAGAGCCTTCATTACTCTTGACCAAGTCATCGCTTGGCCACTCCTCCTTATCTTCATTCCACACTCCCGGGGCGCAAACAAGGCACCTGGCGGGAGTCGTGGGGCTGATATGCGTAACAAGTGGCCGGGCCACTGGAGCTTGGTGTGTGAAATAACTGTGCTGAGCGGTTCATTTCCTTTCCCTGTGCCGTAAAATAGGTGTCGAACACGCTTGTTGCTAATTTGGTGTTCCCACCATATGTGTGCTGAATTGCGAAGGCGATGAACTGGCTAATGCAATCCGACAGTCCTTTCATGATCCAGCCGACATCTGCGAAGAGTTTAACTCATCTTTCGCTACCTCCATGAACCTGAAGAGGAGCCTATTAAATGCAAGCATTGGGGTGCAAACAACCAAGGCCGTGCGTAACATTGCACTTTTTATCATTGCTATCCAACATTTAATGTATTCTACTAAACCGCCTTCCCATCTGGATTCCGATGGTATCCCACCTGCCGTCAAAACTGGGAGGGCCTGACATGACGTTACTATTGATGGTCATGTTTAGCGTTTCGTTAGAATCAAATTACTTTCCAGACCAGTGGAAAATATCGCTCATCATTCCCCGCCAAAAGAGTGGCTCCAAACAAGAAAGTAAGTATTACCAGCCAATCCATCTCACCCCTGTAGAAGCCAGAATATTAGAGAAACTGGTTAAGAATGGTGTGATAATATTCATTGTTTCGCTAGAGCTAAACGAGATGTCACAGCATGATTTCTTGGGCAAACGATCGTGCATAACCTGCCAATCACATTATATAAACCATGTTTCGAAATATATTGACTCCGGAAACGCAACCTTACTTCTGTTCCTGGACATAGAAAAGTCATTCGATCGAGTGCCCGATAAACGGCTTCTGAAACAGATTGCTCCCTTTGGAATCCAGGATTCACTCCTAGCCTGGCTATTGTCATAATTGGGCGGCCGTTCTCAGTTAGTTACTGAAGTGTTCGTCCCTCGCCTGAATGGACGCTTGATTCCCAATCAAACCCGAATTCGCTGGCCCCCCACAGGACAGAGAGAAGACGAATCGGACGAGCAGGGCAACAGGAATGAATTAGCAAATCACACCGTTCATTATAAAGGTAAATTGGAAAGTTCGTGAACAATATATTTAAAGCGACCGTGGAAAGCTCTGGAAAGGTTAACTTACAGCCAATAAAAGAACTTCAACCTAGCGTTCATTGGCCGCTTCTCCTGGTTGGCTCTCTGTTCGCCCCAATCAGGGCGGATGGGTTTGGATAGCCGGCCGAGACGATGGGGTCCTGGCTTGTTCGACTCGTTTATTCCTTCCTAACACTTCCCCCCTTTGAGTTGTGTTGTACGATTTCAGCTTGGGGTTGACTTGCATGGGTGATACGAATTTGCGTCGCCGCTTCGGCCGCTGTGCTGCTAGGTTTCGGGGTGAATTTTGTGCTTGCGGTGTTGGGGCATGCGGGGGAGTCGTCGCTTCACTGGCGTCTGCCAGGATGTCCAGAGGTAACTGCGTTGCCGGTACTTGTTGTTGCACTTGTTCCCCAGTCCGTGCCGCTAGCAGCTGATTGGCATGTCTTACCCAAACTGCCGTCCCAACCTGGATACCGTATATCACGTTACCACGTTTGTATAGTACATGGCCCATAGCCCATTTAGGATAGTGGATGCGATAGTCTCTCGCCAGAACTTGTTGACCAACATTAAAGCTTCGCTTCCGAGCACCGTGTCGGATGTTGAATTGTCGCTCCATCTGATAGTTGCGGGACAGCAACTGATCCTTCCTGGGCCTGAGGGCATCATGCGGCACACGGATTTTCCTTTGAAACAAAGTTTCAGCCGGAGATAGGGCGTTCGGAGTCTGCGGATTCGGAGTTGTGCGATACGTCAGCAGAAATGTGTCAAGAATCTCCTCCAGGGTACCTTCCCCCTTCATCTTTAGCAAAGCTCTTTTGAGGGTATCCACAAATCGTTCCGCTTGCCCGTTCGATTGTGGGTGGAAGGGTGGAGACCTTACGTGGACGATCGCGTTTCTGCGACAGAAGACGACAAATTCAGATGAGGTAAATTGTGTTCCATTGTCCGAAACCAACGTGTGGGGAACACCGAAACGAGAAAATATCTGTCGAAGAGCGGAGACAGTGGCTGCTGCTGTGGTTCTGACCATTGGAATCACCTCCGGCCATTTACTGTGGGCATCGACAACAATGAGAAAATGGTGACCATCAATTGGACCTGCAAAGTCGATGTGTACCCTTGACCATGGTTCCGTTGGTATTCGCCAGGATTGCAATTCCGTCTTCCTTGGTTGTTTTGATACACTTGCACATCGGTGACAATTCTTGGTTAAACTCTCGATCTGGGAATCCATATAGGGCCAATACACATAGCTTCGTACCAGGGATTTCATGCGATTCATTCCCGGGTGGCCAGTATGAAATTGTCGGAGGACTCTATCTTGAAGGATGTGTGGAATGACGACGCGATCTGAGAACAGCAGGCAGTTTCTGACGACCGATAGTGCTTCCTTCCGTTGGTGGAATTGTTGAAGCTCCGGCGTTGTAACTCTCTTAGGCCATCCATTGAGGTGGAAATCAATCACTTGTTGAAGGGTAGAATCATGCTGGGTCGCTTCCCGCACCATTTCGAATGTTACTGGTAAGGCACCAAAAATATCAGACACAACTTGCTGTACTTGGGGTTCTACGGAGATTTGAGCAACTACCAAATCCTCTGGTTCTTGATGTTGTGTACCAATTAAACGAGATAACGCATCTGCTTGACCAATGTTGTGTGTAGATTGATATTTGACGACGAAATCGTAACCAAGTAGAACCGTTGCCCAGCGTTGGAGACGACTGGCCGTGCAGACCGGAATGCCTTTCTTTGATCCAAAGATTGCGACCAAGGGTTTGTGGTCAGTAAACAGCGTGAATTTTCGTCCATAGAGCATTTTGTGAAATCGCTTGACTGCAAACACTATGGCTAAAGCTTCTTTTTCGATTTGTCCATAGTTACGTTCCGCTGGGGTGAGTGATCTGGCCGCATGCGCCACAGCTTTCTCCGAACCATTGGGGAAAATGTGGGATATGACTGCTCCAATTCCGTAGTCTGACGCATCAGCAGCAACTACGATCTCCAGCTCCGGATTGAAATGCGTTAGCAATAGGTCAGAACACAATATAGACTTGACATTATCAAATGCGGCTTGACATTCAGGAGACCACACAAATTTGCGATCCTTTACCAGAAGTTCATTGAGTGGTCCTCGTAGCCGATGCATTTCGGGCACAAAAGAGCTGTAATGACTGATCAACCCCAAGAATGATCTGAGCTTCGCCACATTGTCAGGTGGAGGCATCTGTCTTATGGCGCTTATGTTGGAAGGATCCGGACGACGGCCATCCTTGTCGATGATGAAGCCAAGATACTTTACACACTTCATGCCAGTATTGCACTTTTCTGCTTTCAAGTGGAAACCGTAGTCGTTAACGCGGTGGAGAACTGCTTCCAGTCTTTCCGTCAGCTCTCGGAAGGTGGACGCTTTGATTATGATGTCGTCCAAGTAAGCTGCGACTCCTGATAACCCAGCTAACATCGTATCCATAATTTGTTGGAAAATCGCGGGAGCTGATTTGACACCAAACGGCAAACGGTTGAACTGGTATAACCCTCGATGCGTATTGATTGCCAGCAATTCCTTTGAAGCATCGTCGACTTCAATTTGAAGATAAGCATCTGATAAATCTAGCTTTGCAAAGTAAGCGCCACCACTGAGCTTGGCAAATAAATCTTCTGGGACTGGCAAAGGATACTGGTGCATTTTCAAAGCAGCATTCAATCCCGTAGAGTAGTCAGCACAGATACGAACGGCTCCATTGGTCTTCTTGACGACAACAATAGGTGCTGCCCACGCTGAGTAGTTCACAGGTTGGATGACGCCTGCCCGCTCCAAACGATCAAGTTCCGCATCAACAATCGGCAGCGCAGCGTACGGTACCGGTCTTTTGGGTCGGAATACGGGTTTGGCACCGTCTTTGAGAGTAAGGCTTGCTTTGGTCTTTGTGCATCTTCCCAAGTCGTTACAAAACACAGCCGGGAATTTCCTTCGTAGCTGCTCGATCAGGTTGATGTTTGGTCCGTCACCTTCTGAAGAGGGCCTCGTATCTCCGAGCCGGAGGGTATTGCAGACTTGACTCAGGGGGATGTCGAACAAGTGGAGCTTCTGGATCCAGTCGAGTCCAAGAAGATTCAAATGTGACAGGCCCGTAATGTACACGACACCGTTTGCCCGAGCAGCGCCAAAAACCATTTCACACTGCAACTCACCAATGAGATTAAGTTGATCTCCTGAAGCGTTAAGTGCAACATGTGTCGTTCGGTTGATTGACGGAGCACCAATATATTGCCAAGTTTTTCTGGAGATAATTGTGATGTCCGAGGCTGTATCAAGCTGAAGACGCACTTGATGCCCGTTCAGGTGAACTCTGACGTACTTTCTGCGAGCCACATGTTCATCAGAGTAGGCCGCTTGAACCGTACTATAGTTGCTGAATCTTTTGGGAACAGTTGAATGCGGTCGCGTATGTCTTGCACGCTTGAACTGCGGTCTGCATCGACAGTGCGTTTCCTTATGTCCCCGTTTATGACACTTGTGGCAAACGTGTTGCAGGAATGGACACACTCGAACAAAATGCCATTCACCACATCTCCAACAGGCAGTCGGCGGCTTGGTATTCTGTCTGGGCTTTTCCTGGCCTGTTTCACTTGAAAGCGGTTTCTTCGAGGTTGTCTTTAATACACTAAGATTTGGAATGGATTGTTGTTTCTCCAGCATAAGAGTGTCATGCTTGAGGTTCAGCAATCGTTGGCATTCAGTAGTTATGGTCTGTAGAGTCATTTGCTGGTCTTGTTCAAGTTTACTCAGCAGCCTGGTGCGAATCTCTGCATCTCGTGGGGAATGTAGGCCACAGATAAAAATCAGGCATTTGAATTGATCTGCCGTAATGGATTTGATGTCGAATTTTTCACACTCGCGATTGACGATGCCAGCATAAGTGACGTAGTCATCAGCGTCTGCCTTGGTGATCTTCAGGCATTGATATCGTGTGTTGAAGATGGATGACTGCTCTCCAAATATTTGGCCCAAGCATTTGACAGTCTCCTCAAAAGTGCAGTCTCGAGCGTTCTTAGGCAAAATAAAGTTGACATACCTGGAGTGCTCTGCTGTTCCAAGTTTCCTTAACAGCAATCGGACTTTCCAATCGTCATCATGGTCTCCAAGTTCAACGCGGAACACATCTTCATAACGCTTGAACCAAGATTCAAAAGTTAGGCCAGCATTGGGGTCGTACGAAAATTCGGTAATGCTGTTAGTGATGGCGTCTACCGATGCGGACGGCTTGACGTTTGTAGACAGTGAACCGTTCTGGATTGAGAGTTGGCGCGTAAGAGTTTCGATCAGCCTGAGTTGGGATGCCTCAAATTGTGCTTGTTGCTGCAGTAGAATGGCCTTGAGCTCGTCAGCCGATATGGACATATTGATTAGGGTTCAAACCGTCGCCAGTTGAAGTGTTCGTCCCTCGCCTGAATGGACGCTTGATTCCCAATCAAACCCGAAGTCGCTGGCCCCCCACAGGACAGAGAGAAGACGAATCGGACGAGCAGGGCAACAGGAATGAATTAGCAAATCACACCGTTCATTATAAAGGTAAATTGGAAAGTTCGTGAACAATATATTTAAAGCGACCGTGGAAAGCTCTGGAAAGGTTAACTTACAGCCAATAAAAGAACTTCAACCTAGCGTTCATTGGCCGCTTCTCCTGGTTGGCTCTCTGTTCGCCCCAATCAGGGCGGATGGGTTTGGATAGCCGGCCGAGACGATGGGGTCCTGGCTTGTTCGACTCGTTTATTCCTTCCTAACAGTTACCATAGCCGACCAACACTCTTCACCACGTCCAATCACTAGTGGTGGTATTCAAGGGAGTGTACATGGTCCGTTATTGTTCTTGCTCTACATCAATGACATCAGTGCGGTTATCACTCATTGCATACCTTTTCTATTTGCAGATGACATAAAGACAGTCTACGAATCCCGACGAGCTGAACTTCAATATACACTACTGCACATACAGAAAGACCTCCACTCCCTTGAGAAATATTGTGACACCTGGATTATGAAGTTCTCGGCGAAAAATTCGAGCATCATTTATTGCAGCTGTTCGGTTCCCGAGGGATCAATTACACTCATTGACGAGTACCTTTATGTACAGCTGTCTACCCGTGACCTCGGAATCAGGTATCCTTGCACGTTCAACTTTTCTGAACAAGTGGAATACCAGCTGGCTAGGGTCGTATACGGGACCCAACCCAACATGGAGTGCTGTCATCCAATCAGACCATACAACTGTCCAGCCAATCACTACTAAGCTGGAACCAACCAAACGATATACCCCAGTGATTCTGGTAAACACGTGAACTTCCTGTTGACACTTTGTTGACGCCGCTTGTCAGTATCTCTTGATCCGCTGTATCAATACTACCGGTCATTTCCACCATCTAGTATTCTATTCACCTGCTAGAACAGTTTGGGTTATATCAACTGGCGACGGAGATGGGATCTATCCTTAGAGGTCTACGATTTTAGCATCCATTACCAATCGACCACAGATTTTGGGCAAGCCGATGTGTTGTCTCGGTTAATTGCGAATCGTCCAGCAGACAACAACGAGACAGTGATTGCTAGTGTTCAAGTGGATCAGGAGATCAATCAGGTAGTTCTCGACACCTCGAAATCCCTACCAGTCTCGCTAAAATCCATCCAGCAGCACACATCGCAGGATGCCGTAC